>VXBO01010503.1:1040386-1134172 GCA_013400135.1 Rhinoptilus africanus
CTGCTGAAGACTGAGGCAAAGACGGCATTAAGTACCTCAGCCTTTTCCTCATCCTTGGTTACTATGTTACCAGCCCCAACTACAAGAGGACAGAGATTATCCTTAGTTCTCTTTTTATTGCTAATATATTTATAGAAACTTTTTTTGTTGTCCTTGACAACAGAAGCCAGGTTTAGTTCTAGCTGGGCTTTGGCCCTCCTGATTTTTTCCCTACATCGCTTCAATACCTCTTTGTAGTCCTCTTGAGTAGCCTGCCGTTCCTTCCAAAGGCCATATATCCACTTTTTTTCCCCTGAGTTGCAACACTAGCTCCCTGTTTAGCCAGGCCGGTCTTTTTCCCCGACGGCTTGTCTTCCGGCACATGGGGACAGCCTGCTCCTGAGCCTTTAAGACTTCTTTCTTGAAAAACATCCAGGCTTCCTGGGCTCCTTTGCCCTGGAGGACTGCCTCCCAAGGGACTTTGTCAACCAGGCTCCTGAAAAGCCCAAAGTCCTTCCTCCGGAAATCCAAGGTAGCAGTTCTGCTAGGTCCTAGAATGCCTTTCCAATGAAGACACTAAACACAAACATTTGCAGCTTTTTTGTTGTGCTGAGACCAATTTCTGAAAGGAATTTTTGGAGGTACATGACTAAGGTGAAGTGGAAGGTACCATACAACACCTGTCTGATGAGACAGCTTTTCATCCCTTCCAGTACAATACGCAAAGCACATACACACTTTTCTCCAGAGTCAGATCTCAATACACTTAAAAAAAAAAAGTGAAATAATAAGGTTTTGTTGACTGCTATACCCTTCCCTTACTACAGGCAATGCTTTTTCAATGCCTTCTATGATCAAGTGTAAATCGTTTGACTTGAGAATCAGAATGGTACAACAACATGAACTTTTACAAGGTGTGCACCCACGCTGCTGCACCTCCTTGTCATATGCATTGAGACTGGCAGTTTGCATAGCTTTTCCACTTTTTAAGATGCTGAGAAGCTTGCACAGCTCCCAACTCAGTACCCTTCCAAGGTCCTGAGTTCAGGAATACTCCTTTTCCAATCTGCTCTTGACTTGATCATACAGCTCTCAGGTCTGCTGTTTGCCTGCCTGCATTTCACAGTTAGCAATTGCTAAGCCACTATAGGACCAGTCACCTGGAGGAAATGACAGCAATGAGCTCAGCTCAACATGCAGCAACATAAGAATGAGAATACAAGTTCAATAGTTTCAGTGGTTCTACATCCAGACAAAATTTTGAGTTCTTCAGATCTCAGCAGCCTTTGAAGGTAACTCTCCCCACAAAAACAGTGGTTACCTGCTAATCACACATAAACACAGTCGTTAAGCAGCTACTCAGACTGGGAACTTGTTATGTATGAAAAGTGTGCCAGTGAGATACAGCAGCCTTTGATGTTTACAACAAGAACTAATGGCTCCACAGTCATTTATGACTGCGGGTAACATATGGCTTACAGAGTGTGACGGTAACCATTGCCCCAGGTGGTTCACTAACCCATCAGCTACTGCTGGTAACAGCCAATATCATAGGGCTTATTAGTTAATTAGCACAGCACTTTATTTGCATTAGTTCATTAAAAAAAAAAGGAAAAAGAAAAAAAAAGACCAGCACAACAGCAAAGAACTTGGAAAGCTGCAGGATGCACGGCCAGACCTCACCATATGTACAACAGTGAGTCTGAAATATTCTGGCCTAGCCATCTCCCTCATATTGCTCCATAAGGACAGGCACATTCCAGTAAGACGCTCCTTTAAAAATACACTTTTGAGGACCTGTCCTCCTGTAAGACCCTGCTATAACACAACACATATTACAGAGATAAGGGTAAAAACTGTCTGCTACAGCCCACGTTTCTGTGCTTGTGCTCACCAAAAGCCTGCTGAGGAGGGCTGTCAGGAAGTTTGGTGCCCCTGTATGCTGACCAGTTGGAAAAAGTAAGCACAAAATTCTGTTTCCATGACATTCAATTCCATGGTGAGTGCTTTTGGCACCATCAAACAGTGCCAAGTTCCGAATAAGCTAAAACAGTATATTCCTTCTAGAGCACTGGATGTAGTCTCACCCCACTTCTCCTTCCGGGAGCTGATCCCATGATCTCTATCATTGCCAACCCATCAGAACCTGTGTGTCCTCATCTGGCCCAGGAACGCTCTTTACGCCACCACAGCCAGCTCCAAGTGCATGCCCGTAGTCACTTGCCTGTATGGGCACTCGGGCTCAGAATACCTACCATGAAAGTCTCATCTGCCCCGAAGTCGCAAGCTTGTGTTCAGACAGGTAGTAAAACATTGTCTAGGTGTTTACCTGCCTCAGCTCTCACAAAATGCATCACAGGTCCAAAACTAAATAATCCTCCTCCCTCAGAAAAACAACCCACAAATTCATCAGGCATCAATCATGCTCCCATTAAGATGTTTTCACTGAATTCAACAGATGCAGCATAGAGACTTCAGTAAGCCCAGAGCCCACTCCGAGTATACAGAAAACACCAAAAGGATTAATCTTCCTTCATTACACAGGCACTATAATGTGCTACATGATTCAAGACAAGGTGTAGGAGGGAAACTATCTTGCTCCCTTACCTGCAGAGAACAGAAGGTCTGGGTAAATGGCTCCATTCGGACCAGGTAAGATGCCACTATAATTGCTGATGAATAGTGAGTACAGTAATGGCATTGGGCTGACAGGTCTCCTGGAAATCAGACGCAAATCAGATTTCAGTGCAAAATATCACTATTTCAAACCTATAGCATCCAGTTACCACAGCACAACTAAATAGGGAGCAGGTCTTTAAAGCAGATGCGTTCAAGGATCTTTGAATAAAAGTACACCTTGCATATTTGCATTAAATGTGCATAGTCACTACCATCTCTTTATCTTCTCTTCTTGCCTCTTCCACATTTCATTTTCTAAAGAATAAGGCCTTTAACTTTACAGACCATCCCCTTCCCCATTAGTACAAAAAAGGTCTTGATGTCCAGAGATAAAACAGCCTCAACGTCTTGTTCCCTTTTCTTACGCTGTTAGCTAAGCTGCGTGCAGCAGTCTTCTACTAATGTGTGCAGTTTAGCTAACAGAGCAGTCTTTTCCAGGGAACACTGTTTTTTTTCTGTAGCATCTCTTCCTGCCCAAGGGAAGATGACAGAAAGCAGCAGTACAAGACCCATACAGCAGTGCTTGCAGGACTCATTTCTCTTTAATCCTCAACCACTTTGTAATCCAGAAGCAAGAGGATCTTCTTGGCATGGTAGTTCCCTTAGCTCTGCAAAGTTTTTGTATGACATTTTCCAAAGGGATTCACCAGCATCCCCAAAGGCATGAGGGGACTCAAGCCTCTGATGCCTGTTACTCTCCTAAACACTCACCCTCACTCTTCTCCACCTCATTGTAGCGCTGGATGAACTTGCGTTTCCTCTCCACAGTTTGTGCTCCCATGGGCTTTGACAGGTCCCGAAATGTATGAGGATTAGAAAGGTTTAGAGTCTGAAAAGCAAAACCAGCAAAGAGGTGGATTTTTAGATCCCTGAGTCTTAGACGTCATGTGACACTGATGACAGCTCAGTAGCACTGGGTAGGGGCAAGGCTGTGTTGGAAGTTTGACCTACACAAGAGGGCCACAGGCTCAGTATCAAAACACTCATCTTCAAAACTGGAATGGGACTTGGAAAGAGAGGGGCAGCATGTGCCACTGAAAGGACAGCTTGTAAAAAGAGCTTCACAAATAAAGGGCCTGTCAGGTTGCAAATTGCTTTCAATGCTTTTCTGTCCAAGCATCCTTGCCAGCAGCCACAGAAGCCTATCTCAAATTTTGAACCCTTGGTCTAGACCCCTCTGCTTCAATGGCATCATACAACATACCTTTGTACGGGTGCTATCATAGAAAGCACTAGTAGAAAGAATCATAGAAAGTACTGCAGCAAACACTGACCTCGGAGTGATAGTCAGCGAGGACCCACGGAAACACAGGATACTGCATGTAATCATTGTAGCTGCGGCCAGCCAATGTGTTCAGGTACATGAGGTAATCAAAGTTGCTGATCTCCCTCTTCTATCAGGAAAAGGAAACAAGCATTACAATTTCCCAACTCCACCCCTGAAAACCATACCTTAAAGGCACCCTCAGAGCCCTGTAGTTCCTAGGTCCACCAGGACAAGAATTATAAATAATGTAATCAATCACCCGCTGCCATTCAGGTCAGCACAATCT
Source organism: Rhinoptilus africanus (assembly GCA_013400135.1). Classification (NCBI taxonomy): domain Eukaryota; kingdom Metazoa; phylum Chordata; class Aves; order Charadriiformes; family Glareolidae; genus Rhinoptilus; species Rhinoptilus africanus. The sequence continues at coordinate 1,044,598 of VXBO01010503.1, forward strand.
CTCTTATATAACAATCCATTCAACAGAATGTGAGTCTTCATCTGGCTCTTCTTCAGACAGGCCACTTGCATTTGTCTATAACCACCCAGTGCTTTTATGCTGTATTCGCATAATAGAGCACTTTTTCCCAATTTACAAGTGAGCCAAATGCATGCAATATGTATATTGGAAAATACTGGACAACTGCCTGTACAGAAAAGGCTGCACAAAGTGCTACATATAAGCAAGAAGGTATAGATTTCTTCAATGAGCCTTGAGGCACCAAGATCAGGGGTACAGGAAGGTAAATGCATCTCAGCTCCACAGAACATCTTGGAAAATGAGAGGTACGCTGATTTAGATGGGCAGCTCATCTGTGAACTGTCATTCAACTACATATCTCTCTCTTGGTTCAGTTTAAAAACATGCAAAACTCACACTTAATCTGCCAGACAGAAGCACCATGTTTCACAGCAGGACCTGCAAATCTTCTGCAATAACCAGATGTAAATACTCTGCTCTTCTTGCCAATAAATCCACCTCCAGCAGCGAGGTAACAGCTTAGGCCTTGACGTACATATGCACATATCTGCGTGCAGACACACAGGCAGGTGCTGAAATTCTTTACTTACCCATATGCAGCCAAGATTTATCTTACCTGCCACTTCTGGAGCATTGTCCTCTCCCCTCCTGAGTGTTTCCTGCAGGGAATAAACATTTGATTGAAATAGCCTGCTTCAGAACAAGAGAAATTCAGTACATTAACATCTGTGCTCCCTGTGACCCCTGCTCTCATCTCACAGAGAGGGAACATCAAGACTAGGAGAATGTTGAGATTTCATCATTGACCAAATAATCCCCAAATCCGAGTGTCATCGCTTAGGTTAGTCCTGCACAATACAAAGTTTATTACTGCTTTCATTACGAAGGAAGGCTCTGCCTGATGACGAGGGATGGCCTAGCTTCAGGTGGCCGATGAATTTATTGCTGTCAGTCACTCTCCCTGTGATGTGACGACTCTCCCTAAGCTACTCACCAGTTTGCTCCTGAATGAAGTGCCACTTAAAGTATGATATGCAATTAAGAAAACAGAAGGAAGTAGGGCGGTGCTAAGGATGGATTCTGTTTGCCTTAAGATACTGCTGCGAACTGTGGTGGTGATACCACATGGTAAACTGCGAGAATTCGGAAGCTGACCCACAGGCAAAGGTGAAGCAGAGGCAGGTGGACAGCTGGGGACAGCAACCTCCTGAGCTGTTCTGAGGTAAGTCACACCGCTCATCAGTCTGTGCTCCTGGTCTCATCCCACTGTAGACCTAGAGTGCTAGTGACAGGTACCATTAAGGCTGTCTGTTTCTATTCTAAAGCCTTATTCTCAAAGGCTCATGCTTTTCTGACGTATTCTGAAAATACGAGCTGGAAAACAGAGGTGACTCAGTCTCCATATCTCAGATGTTTCTTTTTGCATAAAGCACTTTGAAACTAATGTAGTCGTTTAAAAAAATATTATAAAAATGGCAACCCATTTTTTAAGTAATAGATTAGTATAGGTTTTCAACTTTCTTTGTTCTCAAAATGCAACTTTTTAATGACAATTTAAACAAATAACCAACCAGATGAAGGCAGATTCTAAATAGGGGAATTCATCTGAAAATGTTAAAGGGTCAAAGGTTCTGAGCAAATAAAAGTAACATTTCAACTGCACTGAGCTAGAAGGTCTGTCACTGTCTGAAGGCCACGGACTTGCTCTTGTCAATTCCTAGAAACCAAAATGAGACAAGTCACAGCTTGTGAATTAAAGAAACTTTTGATCTGCCAAAGTAAACACGGTTACTGACATGATACAACTGGTGGTAGGAGATGTTTTTCTGTTTGAGGGTACAACTTTAAACTAATCCTAAGGTGCCAGCTCAGAGACAGGATTACTGACTTCCTGAAATGTAAGGAAATCAGTTCAGCCATAGATTATAAAACTGCTACAGAAATAACTAGTTGCTATTTTGCACTCTTGTGCTCTGTATCGGAGCACACTAGAAAGCCACAAAGCTAGTCTAGAAAGCCCCAAATACTGCAATGGTCTATGATCATTGCAGTTCTATTGAATTTGCATTGGTAAATTCTTGTAAACTATCTCTCATGATTATGAATTATTAGATAGAAGAAATTCTTTACTGTGAGGGTGGTGAGGCACTGGATCAGGTTACCCAGAGAAGCTGTGGATGCCCCATCCCTGGAGGTGTTCAAGGCCAGGCTGGATGGGGCTTTGAGGGGCTGGAACTAGATGATCTTTAAGATCCCTTCCAACACAAAGCCATTCTATGATTCTATGGTTACTTTACTGCCTATTCACTCCTAGAAGAGTTAATAGTGTATATACAGGAAAAACACTATGGTTTACTCAACACAGTATTATATTCCTTGCTTAGGCATTCTCTTCAGAGAAAAGTGTGTATCTGAGGGAAGGATTTTAAATAAACTAAGTAATAACCTATTCCTCTAGCCAGCACGAAACACAGGACTAATTCTATCTTATGGTCTACAACTCTACACTTAGTTTAGTTCTCCTGCTAAGCATATGAAATCTAACAATGACAGGCTATATTTATAGAAATCAGGCAAAACAAAAAGGTGTAGTTTATATCTGATATGGGACAATAGAATCTTGGCTCTTTGTCCAAAAAAATGAATAGAATATATGCTGGTCTAATTTGTAAATCAGAAGAAAGTCCATTGACTATAGTCATAGTCAACAACTATAGTTACGGTGGTTTTGCATGCCCAGTCTGCGACACGTGTAGCTCAAGACTGTAGGAATTTTAAAGTAGAAAATATAACGAGTGCTTACCCGTTAACAATTCAGCCCTCTCCCACTATATGTAGATTTCACAGAGCTTTGCCCCACTGGCCTTTGAAAGGTCTACAACAGACATTTGGAACTCGGAGAGAGTATCTCAAAGGGATGGAACAGGATCAGGATTCCTGGAATTATCTGAAGTGTGGTTGGATTAGGGTGTTTGCCACAGAGGGATCAGGTTTGGTTCTTCCCTTTCAAGAGGGGCAGACTCGCTAAGACTGCCCGGGTTTATTTTGGATTTATGGTTGAGTTAGAAAGCAGGGGGTTGTGTAATGTACAAACCTGCTCAATCCATCAGTCCTCCCACATTTTAAAGTGAAAGCATTATGAAATACTATACACCGGACTAAACTGAGACAGTCTTTATGTTATGCAAATATACATAATATATGTTGACCTGTGGGTGCCATGACCCTCTAGTGGAACCCTTTCTCTGCTTATCATGAGCCCAAAACAGCTAATAAAGACTCTACAAGGGTCAAAACAATCCTCTCTCTGGCTGAAGCTGGTTGGAAGCTGCTATATAATTCAAAGAGGTTGATGAGTTCACCACATCATGAAAACACACATGGCTAAATGTAGTCAATCCCCTATAAGAGCCATCCTTCTGGGTCTCAGGGGACCAGGCAGGATGCTCTCTCCAAGAACCCAGAAATCTGGAATTCTGCATTCTCCCTTGTCAACTCGTAGAGGCTTAGAACATGAATCGCATTACAGGCAGCTCAAGCCTATTCTTCCCTTCTCCTTGGTACTCAGCATTCCTCCAGCCAACACCTCTCTAGCCAGCACAGCAAAAGCTCAAAGTAGATCAACTGCAGCTATCCAACCACAGTAAGTGCATTTAAAAATAAATAAATAATCAATGGCTGACTTGAAAAAGAAACAAGAGAAGTGTTGTATAATTAACTAAACTTCAAGAGGAGGTGAAGTTATGTAAAGTCAAGAGAAGTATCTACACATTCATCTACATCTAAATCTATAAGGTATTTGTAAGGTGGTAGCCATGGCAGAATCTAAGCATGATGTATACTAATGATGATCCACTTTTGGCTATGCTATACATAAGTGATTTATTAATCCCTCTTCCATTAACATCAGACTATGATCTCACTCTTGTGATAGCCAGTGCTTTCCATTTGCTAGAGACAGGTGGACCTCAACCCATTTGGAGATTCATTGCAGATGAGATAATCTCAAAGGATAAAATTTTGCCCCCACTGAAATTAATACTAAAATTCCAATAAAGTTAATTGGGTTTTTAGGCTTCAAAAAGCTGCTTTCATTTTCTTTTTGTCGTCCATCCTCCAGACTTCTTAAGTCTGCAAAACAGCTCCAAGGCTCTCCTAAAACCACTTCCCTTAAAAAATCTTTGCAATTACCAGAAATATTGTGAGGAAAATCCTCTTCCTGGTAAACCATAACCTAGGTCAAAGTCCTACTATTAAAAGAGTAAAGAAGCGGGAAAAAGTGATGTCAGCTTTCCCTGTGAAACCATCAAGTCTCTCTTAAACCTCAGAAAAGTGTTAGGTTACATTAGATTAGAATAAAGTCATAGGGTCCTCCTTGTTTGACTGTACCAGTCCGCCTTCTGTGTATTCTTGCTCTGTTCTCAAAGAATACAGGTAAAATACAAAATTTATAAATAAGTATAATATTAAAGTAGGGTTCCTTGAAGTAGGATGTCTTGAAGGGGCTAGAGACGGAGAAAGGAATCTCCCTCTTTTATGGAACACTGTTTGCACCGTGTGTATTCACTAAAGGGATAACATTTCCACTGCAGGCACACTTCAGGTCACAGAATAAAAACATAAAGTAAATTCCATTAGTTTGTTGAGGTGAGCAGAATGTATTCTCCAACCCGGGAATCAGGCAAGCACATCAACATTATCAGCTTCTTTATGCCAATAATATCCCAGACCCATTATCAGCAAGAAAGGGACCTCAGTGTTGCATCTCCTGTGAACAATATCTACCAGAAAGTACGCAGCTATTTCTCTTACATAGCTCTTTTCTTTTCCAGATACTATTTTGAAATTATTGCAACCAGTTACTAAAAGCTTGAGCTTAGTAGCCCCAGTCATAGAGAAATCTCCAGTATATTCACATCTTACAAAGGGAAATTGTTGTACCAACTGCAGTTTCGAAGGTTCACGGATGTATAGATGAATATAAACTGCAGCTCATACATATCCTCCCTGCTGCACTGCTGAATGAGCCTTCCCTCCTGTGTCCGTATCTATGCGATACTGAATGTGCTAAGGACGGTATCACAAATGCTGTGAGTACATGCAGGAGATACACAGAAGTATCTCACACTGTGTTACAGCCAAGTAAAATGAAATAGCCACATGACTAAAATGGACAGTTAAGACAATGTTAGAAGCTGACAAACAGCTTCTAACCAGGTCCAGATGCTTTTTCTTTCTGCATAATTTGAAATCTAACATTTCAGGCACTGCATGCCATTCAGTTCTTTTCCCTCCAGCTTGAACTTGCATGCTGGAATCAAACATTATGCTAATGGTCTCCAAGGATGTAGCATTGCTGTTGCTTAGTAACAAAAGTTTCACAGGCTGTGGAAGGAGAACTGAATAGACCCTGGAGCTGGGGAACTCCTTTTTGTCACTCCTCCTCCTCCCTGCACACTCACATACACAAGTTTCTTGAAGGACTGCCATTTTCTGTCAAGGAAGTATGATTCAGCATTTGCAGGACTGTGCAAAGGAAATTGTCCTGTGCTCCCCACTCAGAGGTTTATTTACAGACTGAAAGACCAATTCATTACTAAAAGAAGAGTAGACAAAGGACGACTGCGCAGTAACAGACCATGAAGTTTCATCCCACACTACCGAAAAAACCAAGAAACTTGTGACATCTATACCTCACCTCCTAAGTCTTCCTACCTGCTAGCCGGTAAGATTATATGCAGGGGGGAATTCTGGCAGAATTGTTAAGATGAAACAGTATTTTTGTTTATTCTTGGTGGGCCTTTGTTTCATAAGTGACATTGTTTTGAAGTGATCTAGAAAAGTAAGAAAATTAAGGAAGGAAACCTCTTTCTATCTATTTGCTCATGGCAGGATTTAGTCCAAACCTTCCTGTTAGTCAGTGAATTAATCTCTGTTCCACAACAGGTTTTATCCAACAACAAAGAAATGGTAACAGGCTTGTAAGCAGGGAAACAAAAACCTCTCCTAGCTGGAACTGCTTGGCTTCATGTAAATCATTTCACTGTACAAATGCTGGTTTTACACTTTATATAAAAGTATTTCCATAAAGCTACTCCATGGGTGAATGTGTCACCTCACTGCTTTCCTGCCCCAAGAGAGCTGCAGGACATGCACAGCTCTGCTGGGCTTGGCAAGCTTGCTCTGCAGTACACAGACTTCCAGGAGGAAAGGTAGAGGCAACTTTTCTCATAGACTAGTTCAAGATGGGATCAAGATGGTTCTGTGCAGCTTTGGGTGCAGTGAAGTAGGAAGCAGCAACCTAGGGGAGGAAAAGAACAGGCAGAACCACAGAGGGGGGAGGTCCTGAAACACCCAGTGTCACAGGCAGAAAGCCTGTTCTGCTCCTGCCAGCCCTATGCTGAGAAAGGAAGAAAGGTTCAGGTAGAAAAGACTGCACCATCAGGGTCTGAATCTGTATTCTTCTAGGATCAGATCTCCTTCTTAGGACGGGCTTAAGCTACAATGGGTCACGACTGGGCCCTGTGCAAGTGTTAAAGTGCAGATGAGTAATCTCCGATCTTTCCTTGCCTCAGAGAGGCATTGACCGTCCTGGTCCTCATGCTCAAGGTCTGTTCCCTCACTATATCTTCCAGCAACACAGAGAACCACAGACAGCATGATGCCCTTGACACACACTTCCTATTAACTTCTGTATCAAGTCAGCCTCAAAGCTCTGGGCCTCTGAAACACTCCTAAAGCTTTGAGGTTAGCTCAGGGCTTTCAGAAGACCAACCCAGACCAAAGATTTTACCAAGTGTGGATAAAAAGGGAAAGAGTTTTCTTGTCACAGTGCTCCTTATTGAGACCTTATCACATAGAAATGCAGCACCCCACCCTTGGGTAACAGCTTGCCAACAACTCAGAGAGTGAACCCAGTAGCGGGGTGCAGGTTTAAGAGAAAATGAGTAAAAAGAGTTCCCTCTCATCATATTTTTTCTTAGGTAATAGGGCAACACATGTACCTCTCCCCGTGCTATCCCAGGAGATGCACAGCGAGCCTGAGATCAAATGAGTATAATTAACATTTACAGCAAGGAGGGCTCCTGCAATTCCTGAATTTTTAATATCAGTGGCTATGGAACTGGAGCCCTCTTATGCAGAGCTAAAGAAAATGAGATGTGGCTAAGTAAACTCCATTATCTCCAGTTACAGCCCTGTGAAACACTGATCATGAGTTTACAAGCACACAGACACAAGAGAACTATTCATGCCCTTCAAGCTGTCTACTGTGCTGTGGTGTTTCTGCAGAACTTGAATGCTAATCCCTGTCTTTGGGACTGAAAATCACCTTTTTGTAAGTTTGAAACATGGCTTCCACTTTTTACCCAAAGGAAACAGTACTTGGAAAGTGTGACCACTCCCTAAGGACTCATGCTTTCCTGATCAGAGCATCTTCGAGGTCCACAGTAGTATTTTTAAAAAATCTCACTAAAGGAGGTAGTTAAATCTCCTTGAAGCCTGGGCATTATCCAGTGCATCACACAAACAGATCTTCCTCCAGGAAAATTACACTGTTGTGTTTGTTTGGACTGCTTAAAAATTTGAAAGGTGCAGGTTCAAACTTTGTAACAAGTGGGCAAGCTTTATTGACAGAAAAGCACCCAAAGCTAAAAGGTTAAACTACCGTTGTTCCTGACAAGCCTTCAGCACTCAAACGTCTACCCCAGGCTCCCTCCAGTGCTCCCAGGCCGGCACAGCACCGAGGGACACGAGCACTGGGCACCAGTACCAGTAGCCAGCTGCGCAACAGGCTGAAGTTTTGGCCAGACAGTATTTTTAAGAAAGGAAACTGTTTGGGATCAATGTTTGCCTCTTGGAATTTAAATGAAAAGTAACAGAAAAAAAACCTACTAGAAACTAAACAATTTTTTTTTTCTCTCTCAGAGTTTAAAAAATGTTTTTAAAAGCACTTTAAAAGAAATTATCATTTTGGATTTAGAAAAACACACGTATTTTCCTTGAGGCCTCCTTTCATTTTTTTGAAAGGCATACTTGGCTGAAAAGCTTCACTCAGAGTTCACTGGTCAACTTGTCCAACACAAAATTCAAACAAAGAGAAAGTTGGACCCAAAAATCACCAGGTTGACATCAACTGCTGGAAGCAGTAGGTCTCTTTGCATTCTCCCAAAGTGTAAGGAAGCTGCCCTGCAGATCTTTTCCTGAAGCATGGTAGTCACCCTCTGTGCACCAGCAAGAGACTTAGGATGTCCTGAATCTGCAGCAGGGATCTGGCATTTCCCATGCAGCTGAACTTTTTCTTCAGAGAATTGTCAACAAGAATATTGCATCAAATCCTTAAAATGAGTGAATTGTGATTAAAAAAACAACCCTATTGTTTTGATCTCCAGAACTTCCTCCCTGTTCTTGGGCAAATTATTTAAGCTAACACCAACAAAGGTGGGAAAAGTGCTTAATTTTTCACTGTAGAGTACTTTGCCTCAGTTATCAGTCTACATTATGGAAAGAGCAGCCATTGATATTGACCCTGGGACACCATGAGGTTAAATACAGCAAAGAGTGAGAGGCCTTCAGATATAATGGCAATATGGCCCTGTAAGTGCTGACGAGAGACAGAAATGTGGGGGTGACAGAGACAAAAAGATTTAACTGTGTTTACATATTTTTATACAAAATAAAGATTCAATTTTGGAATATACCCTCTGGGCTAGACTGGGCAAGTGTGCTGCTTCCAAGATTTTCTGAGGCATCTGCCTCATTACAGAGCTCCCAGGAGGGTGGGTGGTAACTGGCAGAGATTGCCCTTGCTTTTGCATGATTTTTGGCTATGGCACGTAATTGAAAAGGAGCTGAAATGCTTTAGTTGTAGCCCGAGCTTCCCCTTCATGTATTTGCACATGATTAATGAGTAGCCAAAAAGCCTGAAGGGTTTGTAATGAAGCCTTTCTAATAGGGAAATGTATTGTAGACAAATCCATATTTTGTCCCAAACAATCATTCATCAAAGCTGCAATTTGACTCTTCGCAATTAAATGCCAGAGTACTCAGACCATCCTGAGATTAGCCAGCCGTAACCCATGCTCCTCTGTGCTCTGGCTGAGGAGGACATTGTCATCCATTTCCAGGGAATCAGCCTATTTCCTTTGTCATTTGCCATAATTAGCACCTGTATTTGATGTCCTTCAATTAGAGAGATAGATTGCCAAACCCAAGACTACAGTGGACTACCACTCATACAGGTCTCAATTCATCAAAGCACATAGCATATGCTGAGCATCAGCATGAGTCAAAAGTCTGACCAGAACACCTGCACACATCTTTCGAGGGCAGGGTACCTTCACAGTGGGAGTCCATCTATCCCACAGCATGGATGAAAAGACAAGGTTAGAGTATCCAGAGCCGGTCCATGGAAGTGTAGAAGACACTTATCAAGGCCTGGATTGACATGTTATTAAGCAGCACTGACAGAGATCCCCTGCTGCAGTCTGCCCTGCAGGTGATGTGTGAACTGCAAGCAGTCCTGAAAAATCTGGGAGCCCACTATGTTCGTGAAGTCCTGGTTAAAACAAGACTCTTAATCATTTGCTTTAAATATTTAATCTTCCAATAGTGTCCAGAGCCCAAATCTCAGGTTCATTAAATAGGATGTTTAACCAACCTGTCAACAGATGCCAGGCCCAGAAAGAAGGCAACCTGTTGGTCTGGTAGATTAAGTACCATTTTGAATAGCTTCTTTTACCACAATCCCTAAGGACTGGGTTGAGACCCACAATACATTTTGCTTTGGTCCTCAAATGGCTGATGGGTAACAACACTTTTCATTCAGTTTCATTACATGCTGAGCTCAAATTAGTATCTAGGGTTGAAAGACAGCAAATTTCTCCCACTTGCAATTTCACCCTGTATTGCAATGCAGGTGTTAAAATGCAGTAAAATGATATTGTACATTATTAGACTTTCACATACTCAAAATATTTTCAGGAAGAACATTTAGAGTTGCAGCTCCAGGGTTGAAAACTCCTGACCTTATAAAAGACTTCTGAAGAGTCCGACAGTCACATGTTAATTTATAACTAAGCAATTATTTTGTTTTTAATTAGGGAGTAACAGCCACTGCTTTCAAAGGCTTTACTGAAGTTCCCAAACTTCATCGAGAGGCTGGTGTGTCTATTTGTCTGTCATTGGACAGATGGCCAAGGGGAAAGCAAAAGGCCCAAAAGGGAAGAAGATCACCTTGAAAACTGCCAAAAAATCTATCCGGATAACTCTTGATGGAAGACGCCGTCTTGACTTAAGCAAGATGGGTATCACCACCTTCCCCAAGTGCATTCTGAAACTGGCTGACGTGGATGAACTTGATTTGAGCAGAAACATGTTAAAAAAGATTCCAAACAGCATCCAGAAGTTCCAGAACCTGCGCTGGCTGGACCTGCACAGTAATCAGCTTGAGGAGCTGCCCGAGGCAATAGGTACACTTCAGAACCTTTTCTACCTGAATATATGCAACAACAAGCTGACCACCAAAAATCTGCCAGAAGGGTTGAACCTTCTCAAGAACCTGCATATTCTCAACCTTGGTTTGAACTGTCTTGACAGTATTCCTACCAGTCTTGGGGCCCTAAAGGAACTTAACGAAATAGGTCTCTTTGACAATGCCTTGACCACCATCCCCAACAGTGTGAAAAAGCTCCCCAAGCTCAAGAAACTGAATGCAGAAAGAAACCCTTTCTTGGATTCAACAAAACAAGAAGAGCATGCCGATTCCATCAAACGTATAGAAACACTCCACTTAGTACAAGAGAAAGACCTGTGCTCTTCTTGCCTCAAGATGTGTATGGATGAGAGGGACATGCTGAACAAGTTAACGAACGTGAGACCCAGCCCCTCAAAGAAGCCAAGTTTCCCTTTACTCCTTACACCCAATTCCACTGCAAAGGATAACCAAGAAGAATGGAGATTAAGAGACAGCCTACCAAGGCACTCCTCCACAGACCATGTCCCATGAAATCCAGCCCAAACTAATAAAAAACTGACCTCCTTCCTCCTTCCTTTTCCTGCAGCTCTCTTCCTTTAAAGATGTATGCAGTTTTAGATGCAGCAGATCTGTTTGGTCTCTAAAACAAAATCCAACTAAACCAGATGTATATTTGGGAAAGGAAGGACTACTTCCTAGCATGTGGGCCTGTTCCAACATGTTCTCCATGTTTGGGTTTTGGAGGTTTTTTGGGTCTTTTGTGAGTGCATGTGTCCAGTGAAGGAACCTTCAAAAAGAAGTTTTTCTGGTAATTCCACTCCCACTTCTGAGCCCCAAACACTAGTCCTGTTCATTTTCATAGAGCGAGATACAGTTAAACTAGTCTCAGTAAATACCATTTGGAGGGACAGGAATATACCTGGGAACCTATTGCTGCTGGTGGCTGCCACCAACCCCTCAGAGAATCTCAGATAGGTACTGTCAGTGTAGGAACCATGAACCCATTCCAATTCATCAGATGCAGCAGACACAAATGTTATGCTCAGGAGTAACTAAGCAGTGCAAAAAAAAAATATGCTTAGAGCTAAACAACCAGCGGTCCTGTTTGCCATCAAGGTGCCATACTCTGCTTAAGCAAGTTCTCTGGGATTTTGGGTGTTACACCTGAGTGCAGTGATCTCCTAACTTGCACAACACAATCAACACCACCATTCACGTGCACATCTATCACTGCCTGCTCTAACCACACAATAAAGAGGCAACTACACAGAAGCATTATGGATTAGCTCTAACTTTCCTCCACTGCCTCTTTCCCGTGCTACCCATCTGTGTAGATTTTACCAATAAAGTCATATTAATGAGGTAATAATTATTAATTAACTATGCGCAGTCAGCTACTCAACACATTCTTCATGTCTTCATACTGTGGATGCTGTACACTAGGATGCTTTTTGGCATTTTGGGGACACCTTTGAATCTTTAAAATAGAAGGCACAAATAGGTAATTTTATGGATGCTTTTTTTAAGGTGAAATTTATTCACACAACAATTGCACTTGTTATCTACAGTTATCCAATGTTTCATATGTTTTGGTTTACCTTATATTCAGGGACTCTTCTGTTATCCCCTTTGACTTCAAAGCAGGTTGGAAAGAGCAAAATCTATAGGAAATACGAAAGGTCACATTACAATTATTTACATAGTTATCTGTATACATCACACATACATATAATCTATGTCATGTCCTGACAGCAACTTTCTTCCTGAAGGACACCATGTTTCACTGACACTTTAACTCAGGAGAAAGCTGCAGAACAACACAGCAAATGCACATATTTAATATTAAGGAATTGCCTATGGGCTAGATAAAAGCAGTTTCTTTGCCAAATAGGGCCTCAAATTGATATATAGGGCTACGGACTTATGATCAGGTGGTTTAAGGTTCTACTAGTTAAAGCCAGAGAATAAGAACACGCTGCCCTGGTTTCAGCTGGTATAGTTAGTTTTCTTTCTAGTAGCACTGTGTTTTGGATTTAGTATGAGAATAATGCTGATAACACGTATTGTTTTAGTTTTTGCTAAGGGATGTTTACGTTAGTCAAGGACTTTTTCAGTTTTCCATAGAAGCTGAGAGGGAGCATAGACAGGACAAACTGACCAAAGGAATATTCCGTACCATAGACTTCATGCTCAGTATATAAATGGGGGTTGGTTGGGGGGCGGGGATCCACGATCACTGTTCAGGATGAGATCGGCAATTGATCACTGGGTGGTGAGAGTGATTTGTGTTGTATTACTTTATTTTGTATGTTCTTTTACTGTTGTTATTATTTCCTCTTCTGTTAGTGTGCTATTAAACTGTCTTCGTCTCAACTCACAGGGGTTTTTTTCCCTCTTTCTCCCTACCCGACCCGGCAGGGGGAAGTGGAGGAAGTGAGCGAGTAGCTGTGTGGTCCTAGTTGCTGGCTGGGGTTAAACCACGACACCCACTCAGACATTTATCTAGCAAAAATGGCAGAACAAAATACCAACCCATGTCTTAGCCATTCTTATTTACTTTCACTAGGGATTTATGATGTCAGACATATTAAACCTTTGAAATATATAGGTTTGGTGACCTTCAGTTGAGGGACAATACAGGCAGCTGAGAATCAAAACATTATCTTGAACTGCCTCTGCAAGATTCCCCCAAGAGATGTTTGTCAGAGCTGAGAGACAGCAAAGATAAGGGCTAAACAAAGCAGCTTGATTTGGGGCAGAACCCAGTGACTAAGTAGCCACGCTATGCAGCCAGTTTAGAAAGAAAGAACAGATAAACCTGCATGGACTTTTTAAGCAATACTCCATTAGAAACTGCTCAGAGATTTCAGGAGCAGAAGGAGATGGTATGTTTGTTTAAAAATTAACAAACAGTACCAATCCTCAGTCCAGGCTGCAGAATTTAGCACAGAAAGTACTATGTATTGAAATATTTTTCTTGCATAAAGGACCGCAAAAGTAAACCTGAAATAACAGCCAATAAACCCACAAGAGAGCAAAGTTTAAATTAATCATTTCATAGTCTTACATTCAAGTTACAATGAACAAAACAAGCACATAAGGAGAAATCTTTGTTAAACAAAAATTCCATTGTTAAAAGTTAACTCCACACCAAAGATATAAAGACCAAGTCAGAGGGAGAAAGACACTTTATTCCTAAAGAACCTAATGACTGACACTTTGCGTGTTGGAAGAAAGCAGGAAGAAACCTTTCACCCAGTACTGTGAGGTGAGATGGAGGCGGCTCTCATCTCAGTGAGAGGAAGCAGCACAGCTACAACTGCAATTTGCTGGGATGCAAGGACATAATACACACCACTGGGTGCTAGAAGAGTCCTACGCATACATTAGCTCCCTTGACAAATCAATGGCTATATAGTGCTCTGAAGAATTCCCAGGTCAGCAAAAGGAAAATGTGGTAGCTTTGCTTAAGTGTAACCCGTTAAAGATGAAGGAGCTGCAATTGAAGAAAAAGCCCCTGGAGCAGCAAACAACAGACATCTGAAGCCAGGCTAAATAGGGGTGACAGAACAGGAGTGTCACCTGGGTGTTCACATATTATTAGGAAGTAGTGATTACCTCTTAAATATCTTATTTCGGTCGCTGTCATGGAAGACAAGAAATCTGGAGTAACCATTTTTGAAGAATATTTCCAAAGCGATCTCCTGGAAAGGTAAATCAATTACAGTGTGAAGAGCTGCAGAGCAAAGGCCAGTGCTGCAAAGAGTCTATCAAGGACTGTCCAATTCTTCAGGATTTTTTTTTTTTTTTTTAAAAAAACGGCCTTGACTTTGTATCGAGTGTGAAGAAGTGTAGCAAAATATGCGTAATATTCCCAATCTCCCCAACTGTAGGAATGGCCCTACTAGGTTGACTAGGAGATCAAGTGCTTCTCTGAGGCAAAACCAAACTCCAAATATTGGTTCCATCACCTGCCTCCTTCTGCTAGTTTTGAAGCATTTTTATCTTGAAATCTCTGTGATTAACAGTAGCATTAACTTCTAATTAGGTGAGAAAGATAACATGAAGAGGGAATGCCAAATAAGCATTTCTTTTAGAAAGCAACCATACTGGTTTCTAAACGGATAGTGAGCTCAACAAGATGCCAAAATAATTTCTGACTAGAAGCAGCAGAGGAGGAAGGGGAGTTTACGACATTTCTCACTGAATCTTTAAAATAATCAAAGTTGAAAAATTTTTCCCTTTTTCTGCAGTGTGTCTCCACACATTGTTATGTTGGGCACTTGCATATAACCCTGTTATTTACTCAGGGAATGGTCCTTTTTTTCCCCCACAGTTGGTCAAGTAAAACTATAAATATCATATAGTGTCTTGGAATCCAGACATGAGTTTCAATCCAAACGTGGCAGGCGCTATACAAACTTAGAAAAACACCACAATGGCAACTGCTTCATACATGATTCACAAACAAAGTATAAAGCAGAAAGGTAATATGAGAGCAGCTATGACAATAATCAGCTTGCAGCATTTGCTCTGAAGTTCAGCTTTCCAAACCGTGTCTGCTCAAGTGCTGCCATTACAGAATTGGGCCATGTGGTTTCACAGTTTTTGCTCTGAGCTGGGCTACGTGCATGAACAGCAGATCAGCTCTGTGAGGCACAGGAGCTGCCTGAACAGCTGATCCATCTGTCCTGCAGGAAAAGCACAAGGAATCAGTTTTCTTCTTTTTCTGCAATACTGTTTCAAAGTAGTTTGTGGAATGGAGTTCCCAGTGCAAGAATTTGAGCGCTTGACATAGATACCAGAGTTTTCAGTTCATTAATTGAAATAAAGCAAAAATAAACAAAACAAACAAAACACCAAAAACCCCACAACCAAAAAGCCACAAAAAATCCTCAAACCAACAAGCCTTGCCTTTGCCCTTGGCCCATTCAAAGACTTTTTACTCATCTCCATTGTATACTTTGGGTCACACAAACTGTTTCCATTTCACATGTTTAAAAAAAAAGCATGCATACACAAATGTGAATATATAAGAAGGCAGCAAGATTCCACTGGCGACTTTGACACTATTCACAAAACAGAAGAAGTGACAGTTCTGTTGCTCAGGTTGCTTACCAGTGATGTAAGAAAATAAGCCTTATACAGTTACTCAGAAGACGACTTAACATTCCTATACATACTTGCAGAGTGACCTAGCCACTGGGATATGCTATATCCTGAAGGAAGTCTCACCTACTAAAAATTGTCCATTTTGCATACATAATTAAATATAAAATAAACCAGGATTGAGTCACAGATGAGTACCATACTACATAAGATAATTGTCAGCCACATTTTCTCCAACTTTTGAATTTTCCAAATGATTTCTTAATTCTCTGTTGAATCTTAGCCTTACAAAAATGGATTCAGAACAACAGTAAATAGTTATGGCTGCTTCAAAACTCTGGATTTTTGTCAAATGAAATCTGTGAATTACTATTTAGACTGTACCAAAACCCTCCAGAGCAAGTACAGGCTCTGGTGCTGCAAGGAGCTCTAGCTACAACTCTTCTGTGATTCTCATCACAGGCTCATCTAAACCAGACAAAACTAAAAGGGTACCAAGGCCACTGGTGATGAGCAGGTTCTAGGTAGCGCAGCTAAAGACACAGAGGATTCAAATCCTCTGCTCCAACTTATGATTCATTTATTCACTCACATGCACAACTTGAAAGTTATTCCAAGAGGACTGTGTACACGTTACACGTACCCATAATCCACCAATGTCCAAAACTACTTCAGTCTGTGGGAGCTGAGTATTACTGAAAGTCACATGCTTACTGGGAGCTTCCATCAAGGCACAGGAACTTGACTTCAAGTCTTATTTTCAAAAACATTGAGATAAATTGTGAAGTTCTGAAAACTGTGTTTAGTTTTTAGCCTTACAACTAATGAGCCAACCACTCCAGCGAGGGTGCTTGAAAACTCCAGTGAATACAGGAAGGAGTTTGTATCACCAAAGGCTAATGAAGCAACAACGGGAACAAAAGCATTTTGGGACTCAAAGAAAGAAATTTCATCAGTCTTAGTAAAAATTGTTCAAGTAGTTTTCAGTCATATGTCATTATTGCTGTTGCAGCTCTCCCTCAAATGACTGAGCACATTAGTTCCTACCTGCAGAAGAAAGCGCATCAGATGAATCTCTTTTATATCATGATACGAATAACGGGAACACATCTGATCTCCCATAGCATGATCTTTATGACATAAGTTGAAAATAAATGGATCACTGATGCTGGAAGAGAAAAATATAAAGAAAGAAAAAAAGAAAAACTAATTTGAAACAAAAAAGATTAAGAGAGCCTTCATGAACATCAAAGTCCTCACCAAAGAAGAATAAAAATACTAAGAGATAGCAAGATCAATTGGAGCATACATGAATTGAAAACAAATCTAAATATTGAACGGGGATTTTGTACTAGTTCCAAAAATAAAATAAAGAGCTTGTGGAAACTAAGGGTAGGTTTGGAATTATTTTAGTGCATGCTAATAAGCAGACAGCAATGTTTTGCACATGCTGAAGTCTAAGAAGCAGCAAGGGAAGGAACTGGGTGGGAGAACCTAAAAGCCTGGGTCAAAGGCAAGCATCATATGGACATACAGCTATTATAAACAGCAATTAATTGTAAGTAATAATTAAGCAATTAATTCATTGCTCATTAGTTGTGTACTTGTACTGCAATTGCTATCTACAGCCTTGCCCATAGCAAATCCCTTAGAAAAACAACCTCAGCTTTTATCGAACCCAGTCTAATTGATCCTTAAGTCACTTGATCAGATTGACCGATATTGGACTTAGGAAGAATCGGATGCAGAGCAGACAGTCAGGGAGTAAAAACACTGAGTTACTCACTGTCCCACTGGGCTTTGCACATGAGCACAATATGCACAAAGAGCTAAGTCTAACAGACTCATTTTCAATATTGATTAGTTTCAATAAATCATGAGTCAAAGATGATAGCAGTGTGCCAAATATTAATTACGATTCTGTCTTGGAGAAACAAACAAAAAGCTTATGAGACTATAAAGCTAAAGGCTCTTGTAATGACTGTTCCATATGAATAAAAGATGTGAGCCAGTGAGAAACATTAACAACACTTAAAAGAATTGAAAACCAGCAACCTATGTGTTCGACTGCCCACCATCTCCATCTGTTGGAGCTGGGAGTTCTTGTTGCACCTCCAAAGCCTGTCAACAAGCACCTATGTTACATTAAACAATTCTGCAAACAGATGGAAAGGATGGCAAACTTCTTGCTGTACTAACATCCCTCTTGAAATGCCCCCTTAGTTTGTGCAAATTCTAGGTAACCATGCGTCAATACTGAAGTTAACCAAGCATATCTCTAGGAGGATAGAATGACTTACCTGGACAAGCAGTGACGCGTACAGTAGACTTCTTCTAAAGGGGATAAAACGAAGCACTCACAGATGTAAAAGTGCTCTTTGCCAAAAAGCAGCACTCCTTCCAATGCCGTATGCCCCTGCACAACTGCCACAGAGCACTTGAATGTGACCTGGTATGGAAGCAAGCACAAAGAAGCCAGGAGTGGGTAACACAGGAGACAGGGACAGCAGGGAGCAAGACCCAGTGATGCAGAATGACATGTTTGTACCAAAACAGCTGCCATTTCGATTGGAATTAAGCCACAAAATCACCATATGAGTGACAGCGCATGCCCCTGTGGAACTAGTAGTGGAAGGGTCTGATGCCCTTTTCCCCCAGTAAATCTGTTCCTTTCCCATCTATCTGTGGCTATATTTAGCAACATCACTACAGAAGATGAAGAGCTTGCAAATGTTGCAGGAGTTAGCACTGCAAAACTTTGTTAGACAGCAATAGTTACTACACAGGCAGAGAGTTGAAGCACTGAGGAAAGAAGTGACTTAAAAAAAATCATACAGAAAAACAGTGGCATTTAATAAATATATGTCTATTTAGAATACAGAGAAAGGGCAAATGCTTTGATTCAGATCCCAGTGAAATCTTTACTTGAAAAAAGTCCTGCAAAGGGATGCCAGGAAGCAATAAGCAAGGAAAGGCTGTAATACTCAGGGTATCTACCTCACCACATCCAGCTGAATCAGCATACAACAGATTGAAGTCTCAGTAACACAAAATTCCTTGCATTGGCACTTTTCTTTCCTATATTATACAATCAAAATATATTATTCTATGATTCTAGTTGTCTTAAAGACTAAGTTAAACATTCTGGAATAGTTTAAAAAACCTCCCTTGGCATCCTAAGAGTCACTTTCCTTTTCTTTCTCCTGAACAAATTCACTTGGCCCTTAAAATAGAGGAATTTCTAACACATAATTTAGAAATGTTGGGAATTTGTCAAAGAAATTCTTCAGTCATATGCCAGATCATAGAAAGTTTTCCTGGGGATTGACCGCTTTTGATAAAGAAAAAAAAAGGCTTTCTTCTGGAACAGTTTCTATGGCTGAGAGATGGTACAGAAAGGAAACAGACCAATACATAGACCAGAAAAGCCCAACTACCCATAAAATTGTGTGGGGTGCATGGAGGAAGCTCAATGTTCTGATTTTAAATCAAGCAGTAATTAATTGCAAAGAACTTCCATAACATTTAAAGGCATGAACTTCATTGTTTTTCTGTTGATTCAATCTTTTGTATACACTCAGCTCCAAAAGAGCAGTCCCCTGGTTAGCACAGTCAACTGGGAGGATCAAAGTCAACTCACTGCAGTTTGGACCAGAACTCTGAACTAGTATCTCCCTCCATTCCCATGGAAGGAGGCAGGAACCAATCATCAGACTATTAGCCTCATCTCAGACAAAGCACTCTCTATTTGCCAAAAATCCCTTCAAACATTCAAATTACAAGAAAACACTAATGCTCTCAAAATCTTAAAACACTAATACTACCTTACATACTGCTGAGCTCTCCCTGTAAGCCAACACAATTCCGAACTGCATACAATCCAGAAATGAGTGTAAAATTTTGCAAGCTGATTTCATCTGAAACTGCAAGGACCGGAGTGCTGCATGCAGAGGGATTAGATCTGAGAGGTATTTATGGAACAGGAAAATTTGCTGGTTCAGAAAACTAGTGCAGTGTTCTTGAGATAACTGACTGACTAGTATGAGAAGTGCCACAAAGTCTGTTTTTTCTCTTAAGATCTCAGTGATCTTACCTCTACCAAACTTCATAAGAAGTCCTGTATTATCTTTTGCGCATGCAAAAGTGACACAAAAATAGCATTGGTTCTACTAGATCATGTAAAGCCTACATGACGATACATAGAGTAAGTATGGTTCTCCTTCGCTTTTTGCCTTTATTCCTATGCCACTATTTCTGGAATCAAATCTACAACCTTCCTTGCCTCCATCCCAAAATACTCATAGTCTAACTCGGGTGAGCTGAAACAGACCTGCACCGCTACAGGAGCTTTCAGTCTTGGCTGCAAACATAACATAAATAATAGATTCATAAATAATTGAAATAAAATCTTGTTTCTACGTGTATTTTTTTTTTTTACTGAAAAGCAAATATTTTATCAACCAAATGGGGGGGTGAGTGTCATTTTGAAGTCACTTGAGTGCACACAGAAGGTTGTTTTCATTCTGTGACTGAAACCAACGCTGGAGATTCCTCTGTGTAATTTTTGAAGAAAATCCCTTGAATCTCTTTTGATTTCCCCTCTAAATTATTTCTAAGAGGAAGGTAGGATTTTTCCATCACCTCTCCTGCAGATCCCACAGGAATGCCTGTCTCTACAAGGATATGCCAAACTCAGAACTCTCTGAACTGGAATGCCTGCACGTGTGCGTGCCGTTATGCGGTTAGAGGCATGTATACTTGGGCTGAGATTACTGGGGAATTCTGCTCACATTAGCGAACCACAGGGTTTCCTGATATAATTAAATAGCAGAAACATCGCTTCTTCCCGAAAGGAAAGTAACTGAATGTCAAAACGTCAGGCAGTTGTGTAAAATTGCTAACCGGACACAAAGCTGAAATGTAGGCTTCTAAGAAATCCACCTCAGCAAACCCAGCCCTTAGGCCTGAGATCATGTGTGTGGTTTTGGGAGGCATGTGGATAGTGAAGGGGGCCTGCTTATGATCATTAATATGGTCTGGCACAAACAATCACTTTGTTACTCTGCCTAAGGCAGGACCGGGTCATGTTCACAGGCCTTGAGAGGGGAGAGAGCATGTACTTCTTTTTCTCAAACCTTAAACTCTAAGTCCCAGTACATTCTGTCTTTTGTACTATACAACCAGTAACAGTCATCAGTGCCAAATCCATTTCTTCAATTTTATGTTATCACCCCCAACAGAATTAAATACATCTGCACTGTTAGAAATACTAGAGCCCTTGGGCTGAGTCAGTTGTTCTCATTTAGAGAACGGGGCTCATTTTATTCCAGGTGATTAATAAAAAATCTGACAAAGAGGTATACAAGAGAACCCCCACCAGGACAGTCTTGTACCTACAAGTCTTGTATCGAAACACCAAGCAGCCTGAAATTACCATAGATTAAATAAAAACTTTCCTTTTCTGTCAAAACAGAACAGAATCCAGTTCACCAGCCACTAGAATCATTAATCAATAAAGCCAACGTGACATAAAATAATTGAATAATTATCTTCCAAGGTATTGCCCAAAGCCCTGCATCTCTCAATTGCTGCATTCATTCAGATGTATGAGGGAATTAAAGCTAAAGGCGTGGGGTTTTTTTCTTTTTCTTATTTTTCAGAAGAGCTCTTTGTAAATATTCCAGCTATGGCAAATAGCCATATAAGCATACCTGCTCTGGAGTTCAAGAGACAGATTTCCAAAGGAATTACATGCCTGAAGATACAGTCTTTATACAGTTTTCAAAAACACTGGAGGAGGTTAGCCAACTATTCCTGCAGACTCTAGGAGTGGTAGCACAGCCACTCCAGGGAAAAATACAATGCAAGGAAATCAAAGTCACAAAACCATGTCCCTGGAACACACTTACCCATACCACACAATCACCTGAGCATAGCATTTTTACAGAATGAGGACAAAAGAATGGTACTCCAAATCAGTTCAAAGTCTGTCGATACAACTATCCTGTGTCTTAGTAACAGAAACTTAAGGAAAGAGTATAAAAAACATGCCAGGTATAGAGTGATTCTTGATCTTCATGTACCTTCTCAGCAACCGGTGGCTTAGGGACTTCCTGAAGCCCCTTCCTCCTCCTTATTGTCACATCTCATGCTTCCCTATAAACACTCACAGCTGTGTCAAGTCACTTGCTTAGCAAAAGGTACAAAAACTTTGCACAATGCACATAAAGCAGTGCACCCAGGTAGCACTGCATCAGGAATCATAGAGATGAAACTTGTAGTTAGACACTCTTTCTGCCCTTTCTGTGGTGTATTGAGGAATCCCAGGGTGCATCAGCTACAGGACATGTAGCTACAGGACCTGTCAGCAAAGCAGGGTCAATGTTCTTTAGAGCCCCAGAGTTCAAAAATAACTAGGAGTACCTGAAATCAAATACATGGCTTTCACAATTTTTGCTAGGGAAGAAGACAGGTTATCAGAGCAAATGAGAGCAATACAGGTCTGCCTCTCTGTGCCACTCACAAGACCTTCCCTGCAATGACTGTGTTTGCTTGTGGTTGCAGTCTCATCTTACTGTGAAACGGTCACACACGCGTCTCATTAATCACAACTTAAGAATACATGACAGGTTGCTTCATTCTCTCCAGCTGCTCAGTGACCAAAGGAAACTAAATCTACCTGACCTAGTCTTTAGTGTTAGGGGCTCTAGGCTCAAGTTTGGTCACATCTGAACTGTTACAAATATTGGATCAAATTTCTTCTGCTCAGACTTGAGTGAAACCATTACAATTGCTAGAAAGAAAGCCCTGCAGTCACAACTTTGCTTTGAAAGACCCAGGACACATTCCTTTTTTTCAGGTAGCCTCCATTCACCCTCCCTCCCTTACTCCGCTGGAGGAAAAACCCCATGTGGGAAATGTTTTCTTCAGCGTGCACTTCTCAGGTTTTAACAACTTCCCAAATGCCGCAAGGGAAGAATATCAGATATTTAGGAGAAAGGGAGGGGCAGCAGAAGAAAGTTCTTGTCTTGTACATGGTCATGGGCGCTGGGACTGCTCTTTGTCCTTGCTTTCTGTGATGAAAGCTGCCATCTGTCCCGGCCCATCGCCAGCCCAAGAAGCTGGCATCTCTTAGCTGATGACAGCATCTGGAAGCCAGTTCTAATAGGATTGTGCTCATACCTCTTGCACACCCAGACGTCTCTGTCTCACTCCAGGCTCCTCTCAAACATAAAATGCTGCCAAAAACTAATACGAGCCCTCAAATTTCCCCTTAGCTCAGTTGACTCAAGTTTATGCCTTTCCCACTGCTCCCATGACTCCCTCAGGAATAACCACAGCAAAGTCTGCCTGCTCCTTACCCTGCTGCATCATTCTACAGAAAGCAACTGTTAGGGGATCAGCTGTGCTTGCTTGAGGTGGCAGTCAGAACCCTGGGGTTTGTCAGGAGCTCTGCAGAGATCCAGGGAGCAGCTACAGCCTTACAACAAAGATGTTTGGGGTTTTTTTAATCAAGGCAAAAGCCAAAAAAAAAATAAAATCCACCCAGCAGCAGATATGAAGGGGAAATACTAGGTATCCCTGGAGGGCAAGCAGCATGGTGAAGGAGCACATCTAGAGGAGCAGAGATCTGACTAAAGCTACTCTGATTTTTTTTTGTGACACTTACAGCATGAGTCAGATCCTGTCCTTTGTACTTAGTAACACCATTTTTCACTTAGCTGGGGTAGGGGTTGAGTGGCATTGGCTGGGGAAGGAGCTCCCAGCAGCCTCTCTACTGCAGCAGAATCCCAGACAGAGCAAGTCAGAGGAGTAATCATCTGCAACACCTTGTCCTTCTGCAGGTGCTCCCATCTGAACACAGGAAGAGTTTCAGCACTCCTCCTGCAGCGAGGTAGCCATTACAATCTCTGCTCCTGCAGCAGGGAGGGAAGAGGAGAAACAGGTACAGGAAAGGGAAATGGCTTGTGCCAAGCACTTGGCTTCCTAAGCCTCTGGTTTGACCACAATAGCTAGTCCTGGTTCCAACTGCACACCAAGCACATGTAAAGTTCTTCACTGCTGCATCCTCACACTGGGATGAAGTGTAACAGTGCTCCCATGTAAACAGTCTGCCTTCGCGTCTTGCATAGCTCTAGGGCATGTGCAATGCCCCTAAAAACACTGTCTCCACCACGTGGATGCAGAGCTGCCGCATCACTCTGCTGGTCCTAGATGCTGAACCTTACAGCTGCTCTCGTTTTCAACTAAGCTTGGTCTTTAACCAGCTCCTTTCTCCCAACCATGGATCCCACTCCCTCTAGCTGATTTATGGTAGTCCTTTTATTATTGTCCTTGGCACCTCCTGTGTTCTCTCCAGCCCCTCCTTCCAGGAAACACGTTGTGCCCAGATTTCTGCGAGGCCATGGCCTCTTGTTAACTTCAGATTCATTACCCCAGCTACTTGGATTTCTTACTGTCTCAAGTGACTTGCTGGCAAAAAGAGGTTTACTTTTCTCCAAAATTCAGAATTCCCACACCAAAATCATTCCCCAAGCCTTCCTACACCTTCTTCATCTATTACATGCTAACCACACATTAACAACCTGGCAGGACTACTTTAGGTTTTTAAAGATCAGGGATGCAATCCAGCAGTTGGGGGCTCAGGTTGCAGATGTAGGAATCCAATCTCCCTGTCTCTGCTGGTAAACCAGGGTTATTTAAAGGGTTGGCTCTGGCTTTTGGTAGGCAAGTTGATTAGGTCAGAACAGGTTCCTATCTGCATTTCTCTTGCACAATTCTGCAGCAGCACATGGTGTGTAACATCATCCACATCACATACAACCTCTCCTTCCATGCCTATGGTGTGTACGGTCTCCATATAGCTTTGGGAATGTCACACAAAATTTAAGAAAGCATTATTATGATTGTGAAGTCATATCCTCAAAAGTCAGCTCGAATTCAGCCCCTTTGAATGTGCATTATGTTACCATGTAACTACAGGATTAAACACTATTTTTTTTCATACAGCCTGCTCAGGATGGACATATTCTAGCAATAAACTAACACTGTGTGAGGAAGATGACTGGAATCTACAGCAGTTCTGCTAGCTGCAGAACACAGAAGGCGTAGTTATATTTATTACAAGGATCTTGTCTGGAAGACTTATGGGTCAATATAACTAAATGCTACTTTGAAGGTATGGATTTGGATGTACATGGATGTGCCCTGTGTACTGGTAAACCAGAAGGGATAGTTTTACAGCAAAATCAGCAAGTGATTATGTCATTAAAGGCTATAATTGCACAGATTAATATCTTGATTTCTAGCATTTCCTAAATTCAGAGTGTTTGACTTTTAAATCTGGGGCATGCATTCCTCTGTGGGTTGTTTAGTGTGTAAAAAAAGTAACAAAAAAGGACAGATCCAAAGGCTGAATTTTGCACAGTCTGGGTGTTGTTCAAACACAGAGTATGAGTGTTCCCTCATACAGTTAGTCTCCACTCTGACAAAGACTAACCTTCACCACTCTGTAGCTTCCTTCCTTAGCCTATACTAAAACTGCATCCATTTGCTTTCTCCTTTATAGTCCCTTTCTCTCGCAGTCCAAATGATAAACACATCGTGTTCAATACTTAAAATCAACTTAACGGAAATGCCTAGAAGTGTTTTCTAGTCCCTTTTGCAAGCAAGATAAAACAAAAGACTGGATGATATTAGCATGACAATACCCCACCTGCACCCATATTCTCCTGATTAAACTTGCTGAGAACAGACTCTGAACCAACAGACGACGTCAACAGCATTTGATCTGCTGCTTCTGCAAAAAGCCATCTCACATATCTGAACAAGTAAAAAGGTGTCTGTTTAATAGGAATGCAAAAAAAAAAAATAGCACTGAGTGACATTATAAAGCAATGGCCACTTGCCAGAGAAGTGCTATCCTTGTGTTCCAGAAATCAATCTAGTATCTGCCAAAGCATCGCAATGACTTTTCAGTGCAGTGCAGTAGGTAAGAGGGTTCCAGTTGCCTGCTTAAAGTGCAAAGAGCTCACAAGGCAGCCATTTACAAGGCAGGACTGCAGCGCACTAAGTGAGCACAGGACAGCTAATGTCACCCCCTACTGCTTTTTTTAATACTTCTGTCAGTGCAGCAACACAGTGACTGCTGCTGGAAAAAAACATGCCTGGTGTTTCTGACGGCTTCCTGCAGAGTTACATGGAGAGGAGACAGACAGCCTGAAGGCTCAAAATGAGATCAGCACACAGAAAACATGCCTCACATTTTCATGCTTGTCTCCTTCTGCTGGGGAGAGGTATGGGATGGGGGAATGGGGGAGGAGGGGGGTAGGGAAATGAATTATGATGGATTATGCTCTATAGACAGACAGTGAGGAAGCCATCATGTTAGAGTGCACAAATGTGACCCCTGGCCACTTGCAAAGCATCAAGAAAATTTGGTGATGGTACTGAGACAAAAATAAAATAATTTTTTCTATAGCTATATACAACTATCACAGCACTGTGATTGCTGAGTTTAAATACTCCAAGACTGACACTTGGCTTCCACTATAGGATGCTAACTCCAGGGCCAACAGAGGGAATGATGCCACTGGAATAAACAGGCACACTGGAAAAGATCAGAGAATGAAGCCAGGTCTACTCCTCATGACAAAAATCTCTCACAGTCCTGTGGAAAATGGCTATGTGCAGGGAATAGACAACATCGAGGATGTGATTTGGAGTCACCATTGTAGCGACTATGCTGAAAGTGAAGGGCAGGTTGCTGGCTCTTGAGCAAAAGGATTAAACCGAGAACACCAGATCAAAGTTACTGCCCCCCTAACAGAGTCACCCCTATTTACTCCACAGCTTGTGTCCACCCCCATTGTTCCTGAACCTGCCTCTTCCTCATGCCGGCAAGAAACCTGGGAGGAGGGCGTGCAGTCCAGTACAAGAACAAAGAAGGAACAGCACTGTTTTGACTAAATGACACACAACAGAAACATCAAATGTGAAGCAGGGAAAGCCTCTATGGCCTTAGGGGGAAGAATCTGTCCAGTACTCATCGGGAGGCAGAGAAGAAAAAGGCATGAGAAGGGAGGAAGAAAACATTTTCTCGTATTCAGCAGGAAGAGATTTTAACTAGCAAGCTATGCAAAATTGGCACATTCTTCCAGAGGTAATAAATAAATTTGATCCAGGCACTGCTCTGAGCATGAGTAAAGGTGGGGAAGCAGGACAGGAATTCAGACAATACTGTTTCATGGACATGGGAATACCTTCGTCGCATGCACATTTTTTTTTCTGTTACTTCAAGGAGTTATGGTAAATTCTCTTCAAGAGTAAGTCATACAGAGGCTGAAAAACTGCAGTTGCTCTAAGGAACAGGTAGCGATGGTGTTTGCTGTAGCCAGAATCTACCTGAACCCCAAGCTGAAAGGAACAGATAGGCCACCACATCCAATTCACCCTCTAAAATGCCATCTCCCCAGAGAAAGTTTTCTAGTTCATCTTTCATACCTTTTCAGTCTCTGTAAACTCCTGCAATATAATTTGTCTTTCGACACACAGTTCAAAGAAGTCTTCTGAATGAAAACTTTCATGTAGAGCAGGGAAGAATGTTAGCTGGTTACAATCTGATCCCTTCTTATCCATCTCCCTTTCTGCTCCATTTAATGTCATCTCTCCTATATCAGTATAAAAGAGATTGCAGTTTTAGTGGCAGTTGGATGACACCAATAGCATTTGCAATTTAGACTTTAACCCAATCTGTTCTACCTTGGGAAACAGCATTATTTATCTACAAAAAAACAGGCAAGAGAAATCAAATCTGTCAGTGATTAAAAAGGATGCACAGTTCAGGGAACCTAAAACAGGTAGCTGCATTCAGTCACAATGCAAACTAAATTCCTATAATCACTGAAGATTTAAAAATATTAAACAAATATATTCTCATTTCTGTACCGTGTTGGGCTGGTCACCTGATAATCAAATAATTTAAAAAGAAGAATCTGTTCACATACGTGAAATTGGGAAAAACTGAAAATGGGAGTCTTTTGGAAACATGCATTGAGCAGGATCTTAAGAGAACCCAAGGAGACACAAGCTGCTCATATCTTGCCCAAGCTGTGTCCCAAGTTTTGCAAATTCACGCAGCGCACAGTCAGGGTAGGAACAATCAGCTTTCTGATTGAGGAAGACTAACCACTCTCATGCAGAAACTACGTAGTACTTCAATCTTGTTTGGAGTCTAGAATAATGAGCTCCACTATCACTTGATTTCTAGGCCCTACCACACTACAAGGTATACAACAATATTGCCTATTTCCAACAGTGTACATTAGAAGCTTGACTTGGAGCAGCCATACAGGAGGCTGAAATCCACAGCCTTAGACTTGGCTGATGTTTCCAAATGACAGTTCTTTCTCAATCCCCTCCACCCCCACCCCCCCTCCCCCGGCTCTGAAAAACTATTAAATGCTGTATCATATTTCACCACCTCCCACCTCATTCTTCTAATGTCTCACATACCAGAAAACCTGGCCTTGG
Organism: Rhinoptilus africanus; assembly: GCA_013400135.1. Classification (NCBI taxonomy): domain Eukaryota; kingdom Metazoa; phylum Chordata; class Aves; order Charadriiformes; family Glareolidae; genus Rhinoptilus; species Rhinoptilus africanus. Next base: position 1,072,733 of record VXBO01010503.1, read on the forward strand.
AAAATGAAAAATGTTGACATAATTGAAAAAATCTGGTTCTATTTTGAACAGTGAAAAACAATTTGACGAGTTAGTTTTCTTGATGATTTCCTTCCACTCTATAATTTTGTCCACATTCTTGGAAAGTTACAATTCCTATTACCGCTTCTCTGAGCCATGTATTACCTGGTTTTAAATATTATTTCAGAGGTAGAACTGGAGTGTCTACTAAAAGCAGGCATAAATTCTGCACTTTTCCTTCTGAATTTAAGCAGCTGGAAGCTTTCCAGGTGCTCAAGAATGCCCAAACATTTCATTTCAAGATAGTTTTTTGCTTTCAGATCTTTCTGTTAGCAAAAAGAGAGAATAAATTCTGAAGACAGTTTATATACCACCTATAACAATCCCATCAGTCTTTTCCCAGATGTTCAAGTGACTTTTTATCCCAGACCACTGACAACAAGATTATTTTTTACTAGATAAAATTCAGACCTGGAAGTCCATACACTAACTCTAATTCTCTTTGGCTGTTAGAGTCCACCCTCTTGATGATTTAATTTATCCCTCAAAGGTTACCTGGATCCACTTCATCAGTGGGGGTTGTTTCATTTCTGTTTCCTAGGAGAACCTGAGAAGAGACTAGGTATGATTAAAGAGGAATATGCAGGCAGGTAAATATATCTTAGAAACTCATTGCAAAGAAAAACCACAGATTTAGAACTATGTTGCAAATAAATGCCTTGGAAATTCAAATAAGCTCATTTGAAAGGACCGAAAGGAACAATTAAGTGTAGGAACAAATGTCAACAATTAAGCAAAAGGACTGTTGTCTTTTCAAAGACAACCCTGCATGAGGCCAGTTCTAGGATAAAAATCATACCACTCAGTTTACAGGAAACTGCCGGAATCCAAGCTTCACATAAAAGCTGAAAATATCCTAGAGAGGGGAACCTCCTGATGTACTAAAGTGCTTCAGCTTCTGATTGATAGGATTTGGCACATAGATGCTATAGAGAGTAGCAAATACCCCACATATACTATTCAATGCTTAGTTCAAACCACTCTAATTCCCCTTTTGATCATCCACCAGTTCTAGCAGCCCTAGTAAGTGTAAGACTAAGAGACAGTGCAGCCATTTATCTGGACTCTGTTGTATATATTGGGAAGTGCTATACCCCTGAGATATTACAAGCAGAAAAATATGGTTGGGTTATGCTCTTATCTGTCTTGGGAGTTCTTATACCAGAAAAAAGGGAAAATCATTCTGTTGCTGCTAAACACACTGCAGCCCCTCTTACTCTCTCAAAACCAGACCAGTTCAGTGGGTTCTCTATGCATGGCCCAGCATATTGATGAGTAAGGTGGCAAGAACCAGTGGAAAGAGGTGACTCTAAAATCTCCAGCAACTGCTACAGAAATTCTGCACCTCCTGCAAAAGCTTTTTACCTCACTCTTCATTCGCATCATTGTCGCTCGGGTGTTCGCATGCTGAATCCTCCTCCTCATTCGTGAAGGCCCTTCATAACAATCAAGAACCCATCGTGGCTGTAAGGATTGTGATGCACGTCCCCACGGGCCACTTCTGTAGAAAAGCTGCTCCTCAAGTATCATCCATCCCTTGGCTGCTTTGCTGTAACCACACTGTAGCACCTGTGGGACAGAACCACTTTGTGCCACCTTTTGCACCCTTCCCTCCTCCCATCCAGCAGTGGCACCACTCCAGGGACTCAGAGGGATCTACCACTGCAGACCCAGCAAACACAGGCCCAACTGTCTACTGAAAGTGTGCTGTGGGAGATGTTAGCATTCAAACTAAGATACAGTGACAAATATAAGCATGCCACAAACTTCAATCTCCTTGAAAATGGCTACTTTCACGAGATTTCCAACTCAAAAGCAGTGAGCCAAGAGAACAGCATCCCAGAGGTTTTATTTACTCTGTTTTTTCCTGGTGAACGTTTGTGTCAAATGGCAACAACCATGCTCACTGAAAACCCAGTCTGAAAGTCGCAGTCAGAAGTGTACTGTGCTCACTCCAAGCACAGCGTAAGTTTAATTATTTACATTTAGAAGGTGCATGTATGGGTCTGGGGGGCACTAAAATATCAATTTAAAGGAAATAAAAAGTTAGAATTTCAAAGAATTAAAACCTTGTTGGTCTCTGATGGTCAATTCTGAAACAGAAACATACCTGTGAGATTTTACAGGCTATGAGTTTGAGACCACTTGAAAAGTTTTACTGGCTGCTAAAAAAAAAAAAGCCAAAGTCCTCAATTTCATTTCTGCCACTGTGGGAGTGGAATAATGAATTTAAACAAAACAAAAAAGGCTCCTGAAGATAAAGTGAGGATCTGCAATCTAACTGGTGAGTGATGTTGTATCACACTTCAGTGGTGATGTCAGGAACAGAGTATTGACTCATTAACTCTCACCATTTCTTTGGGCATACTATTGATCTCACTGATGAAATTCCCAATTTCTCAGGGTAGTCCAGGAGCATCCTTTCAACAACAAAAAGCTGTTGCACAATATTCCTGTTCTTTACCTGTATGTGGTTCTTGTACAAAGAGGCGTACAGCTCCTGCCCAGTTCTTCGGTACCGTTCCATACATGACACAAATCCCTAGAAGAAACATCAGAATACATTATACCAAGGTGCTGCAGGTGTAAACTCTGTGATGGGCAGAAGAAAGCATTGGCTGCTCTGTCTTTTACAAGAATAATTAGGGAATATGGCCTGTGTCTGTGTGTTTGACAGCTCTCCAGACAGCATAGTGATAAGGCAATCACTTGAGAGCAAGTTGCACTCTTACATCAGGAAAACAAACATACTTATGATTGTAACAAGGGTCTTTAGTGTAATTACTCAGAAGGAGAAAAAAAAATAGCAAATAAAATTTAAGGCTTCTCCTTTTGGAGCTGAATTAGTTAGTAATGAAAGTAGCATAAAAGACAATTATCTGTTGGAAAGAGCTTGACTGAGGTAAGGATCTGTAACAACACACCAGCTCCTTGTTGCATAATGGACAGTGCAAACAAAGGAATGGCCCACATCCCCTTTTTGCAGAAAGGAAACCAACTGTTTCCAAAAAGATTTTTGAGATTTGAAAGCCTAAATCCTCTGGCAACAGTGACTTGGAGTATAAACACACTATTAAATTGGGATTGAGATGCAGAGATGTCTGAGCTAGCTCTAGAACTATAACAAAGTGCAAGACAAATCCCATAATAACTGCATCTGCTCAACCACACAGCACAGACATGCCCTAAACCCCAGTACTACTCAGACGTTTCTGGAAATACATGTTTTCCAAAGCAGCCTGACAGAACTCCCTGGCCACCTCTCCTTTCCTTGCAGAATGCACTAGACCCACAGAACAGTGAACCTACAACAACAGTCATTTCATCTGCTGTTTTACTGCAATGAACTTCTCAAGCAAAGGGTCTCTGTGCAAGTACAAGACTGATGAACTGCTGTCAAGAGATTTCCCACTCTGCAAACAGATTGTGATGTGATCTTCAGCAAGACATTCAATTGCCCTAAACCACTACCTCTCTAGCCACAAAACAGAGACTATAAATACTAATGTCAGAGTTACACAGGCTAAGATCATGAACAATGGTCCAGTGTGGTGGGAGCCTTAAACTCAGGGAGTAGGAAAATGAAACAGGTTTCATTCTCTTCTTACCTACCTCACCAAAACCCACAGGTTTTGGGGTCACAAGGTTCACATAGACAAGACCTATACAGAACACAAACCAGAGAATCTCAACCAGCACTTCCTATTTGAGCCTCCCTTTTCAAAAGACCAGCAGAAACATTATTAAACTCAATGAAATCCCTCAGGTGCCAAACTAGCATCATGCAAATAACAATAAAATACAATCTGGGATATTCACTATCATACTAATTCCTCAAATTCACCTGTTAAACTTTAATCGAAGACAAGCTTCCACCTTTGAAAATGTTAGGTTTGCTCCCCCCTTTCTCCTAGCCATCTATGAAATTCTGTGTCCTAAAGACACTTGAAGTATTTGTTCACATGACTTTTTTTGCCTGATCAGAGAGACAAAGCATATGGAAAGGCTGGGTGTATAGTTGAAGCATTGAACAACTGAGCAAGCTACTGGCTTGTTTTATCTTATTGCATGAAGGCAACTGTAGACCCAGCACAAGACTTTCCTGTATGAACAGGCTGTCCAACACGCATGAGACTGTTCTACACTCTCATAACTCAGACTTTTCTCTGCAAACACAAGGATAGCTGCTTCATCAATTTCTCTCCTTGCTCAGTATCTCTTCATGTGACTGCTGACAAGTAGCTACTGGGAGGAATTTAGTATCACAGCCTTCTTACTAACAGTCATAGGTAAAAATTCTCCTGTTGGACACTGTATTTCCTGGAAAAAAGACTGTAGCTATCCTATTACAACTACATAATGGCATGTCTGATATTCTGGGCATACTTGCTTTAAAATTTCCCAAAACTCAGAAAGAGCACTTTTTTTTTTAACTGAAGTCAATGGTACAACACACTGGGACCTGACTCAGGATGATGCTCCTAATCACTATGGAAAGAAACAGAATCCCAAAAGTCACAGTATCCAAATAAACCATAAATATCTATTCCACGTGCCAGCCAAATGTGTAGGACGGATTCAGGCTCACTTGAACATGATTTTGAAGTCAAAATAAGATCCCAGGAACTTACAAAAGGTACACCAAAGCCATGAAATAAAAAAGAAAAAAGAATCAGTGGCTGGCCATTAACTGCATTACACAGAGTAGCAGAAGTATCTGTTCCTTTGATAAATTCCTGAGGATTAGAGGTGGTAGAGAAAGCAGAAGCTGTTTGGAGATTATACAGCAGAGGTCAGAGTCCTCCCAGTGCCATTTGAAGGCCCTCATGCCCACCGGAGCTTCCCTGACAAAGGTGAGATGGCTGTGAGTCACAACATGAGGCTAAACTAGCTGTGAAAGTCCCAGCCTCTCACTACCTATAGTCATGGATCAGATGGGTAACTTTTAAATGCATGGACTCTGTGTCACGCTGGCAGTGATTCCTCACAGCAAACTGTCTAGCTGCTGCTTGCACTGTGCTATAATTAAGTTAACACACAAGGTCTATGTGGTGTGCCGATTACTGCTGGCTGCCAGCCAGGTCTGTGTCCCTGCCGCGAAGTCACATTTATTGGTGTTTCCCTGCAGGAAGCTCCTGTTTTACACTGATGAAAGTCATTACATTTTTGTTTGTTTAAAGCATCATTAAACCTGTAATCACAGTTGCGGCCTCACAAAACTATTCCATAATTCATATAAAACTCCCATAAAGGCTGACCTACAAAGCGACAGCATCTCTGTGCTGTTGAGCTGGGCTCAATACAGGAGAAGGGCTGATTTCCCTGCTCTATGTGGACATAGCGTAAAAGGCACTCAGAATAGACAACTAATTCCTCCAAGTAGCAACAACCATTTCAGATACCCACGGGCCATTCAAGCCGACTCAGTGATCTACTGGCAGCGGTTTCAAAGTTGCTCATAGTCTGTATTTCGCTCATGGCCACCAATCAGACCCCTAAGGTCAAAGCCTACATCACAAAGATTCTCACTGACTTCATGGAACCAACTCCTAAGCTTTGAAACATATGAAGGGTCCTAAGAAGGAAAAATTCTGCTATCTGCTTCTGGTGAACTGAAGACTAACCACTCAGGCTTCCAAATGAGCTACTGCTAGCCATCTTCAACCAGATGAACATGTCCCTGATGATCAGCCCCACAGGAAAACCATCTGGTTGTAAAATGAAATGAGCAGTTAACAAAATTGGAGATCACTGTGATTGGAAAAAAAAAACCAAACCCAAACCAACAAACAAAAATACCACTTGAAAAAGATACCGAAGAAATATGGAGATTATATACTAGGCTATTGTTTATTAAATGTTCAGTCAGAACAATTACACTGTAATGCTTTATGAAAAACTAGTCCAAACAAGTTTCTAACAAATAAACAGTTTCCATTAAAAATTGTAGGTGATTATCTTTTAAAATGGCGACTCTTTATGCAGTAGATTAAATACAATAGTGTCACAGTGTAGTATCTATCTTGAACAAAAATAATATGCCAGCTTTGATAATTTTAATATTATGTAACATAATAAAAGTGTCATATGCAGAAAAGCGGGTGTAAATGCAAGAAATGACTTGCACTCTAAGGAAAAGCAGATTAAAAGACCATATTGATCCATCCTGGCCTAAAAATCTGCGTATGATACCATATTTTAAGGGTTTTTTTTTTATACAGACTTCCCTACTTTGCAGCCTTAGATAATCACATTCGAAATAGAATCAGGTCATTCTGCTGCCCCTGATTCCCCAGCAAATAGTTAGAGCTAGAGAAGGTGATGGAATTTACATGCTATTTCCCTATTAAAAAAATCAAACCACAGAATCAAAAAACATTTATCCTCCTGCTGCATGGAGACCTCATGCAAATAGGAGAGAAAATCATTAGCTTTGGGGAAAGGTAAAACCAGCAAGGAGAAAAACGCTGGCAAACAGAGAAATTAGCATGCCAAAAAAAATAGAGAGTGGATTTTCTATAATTTCTTTCAACTAAAGCAATCGAAAGGCTGCTTGTAATAAGAAATGATTGAAAAGAAAAAAAAAAGGTTGAGATGTGACTTTTAAGTTAACAATTCTCTACTGAGCTCTGGAAAGTTTTATGTCTGATTTTTTACGTTATATTTTATATATATATAAAATCACTTAGGACTCCCGCACCCCATAAATATTCAGGCTCGCCATAATAAACTCATATTGCATGATACAGACGCCACATATGCCACAGCTCTTCCCTAAAGAAACATTATGCCATCGGAGCTCTGCACTCTGAGGCTTTCTTTGGGGAATTAAAGAACATATATGCACAAAAAAGTATGTGTCAAAACTCCTAATAAATAAAAATAAGCTCCAAGACTAAATAATTTTGGACTTGGAAGAGCCAAAGGAAAAGCCCAAATGGACAGATTCTTCAATGTGCCAAGTGAATAGTCCCATGGATGATAGTGAGAATACCCACATACTTGTTTTGAAGCACGTGTTTTAGTCATCTGTTGGTGAGGACTAGAACTAGTGATATTAGTCTACTACTTTAGCTCTTCTGAGCAAAATAAATATTATAAATATATTAGCACATACTGTAAAAGCATTCATATAGCATCTTAGCTATAAAAAACCCATCTACTCTTTTACAGTACTGTTCACCAGTACATCTCAGAAGTCTTTATGAAAGAGGTCAAAGTTTTTAGCTTACAGATGGGGAAACTAAGACAAGTGAGCTTCTGGAACATCCTGCCACTAAGACTTGGTTGTGGGGAAAGGGGCAGTGGTGATGGGGCAAACCCAATCTGAATTAATTTGAAACAGCCTCATAAGCCCACAAAGAGAATGTATATGGTGGCAGCATGCAGTAGTGGTAGGGGGAAACATTTGACAAACCAATTTATAAATCCCTTCTACTCTTATGTTCCCAGTGGCAGATTGTATTCTAGTGTAACTGATTTACCAGACATTAGACCTTATATCACAGGAAGAGTCCACATACCTTATTCCCCTAACGTGGGCTTTTACAATTGTACATGGAAGGTTTTTTGATCTAATTACAGCTATTCAAGCAATCACTAGGTTTTCAGTAAGTATTTCATGGGCACAGAAAAACAGAACAGAACAGCAGGTAGGGAGCTCTTAGGGACACAACAAACTGCATGTAAATAGAATCACAGAATCATGGAATTGTTTCAGTTGAAAAAGACCTTTAAGATCATCAAGTCAAACCCTTAATCTAACACCACTAAGTTATCACTAAATCATGCCCCTCAGCACTGCATCTATGTGTCTTCTAAATACCTCCAGGGATGGTGACTCAACCACTTCCCAGGCAGCCTGTTCCAGCTCTTGACAACTCTTCTGGTGAAGAAATTTTTCCTAATATCCAATCTAAACCACTCCTTGCGCAACTTAAGGCCATTTCCTCTTGTCCTATCGCTTGTTACTTGGGAAAAGAGACCAACTCCCACTTCACTACAACCTCCTTTCAGGTAGTTGCAGAGAGCCATAACGTCTCCCCTCAGCCTCCTTTTCACCAGGCTGAACAACCCCAGCTCCCTCAGCCGCTCCTCATAAAACTTGTGCTCTAGACCCTTCACCAGCTTTGTTGCTCTCCTTTGGACAAGCTCCAGCACCTCAATGTCCCTCCCGTAGTGAGAGGCCAAAAACTGAACGCAGTATTCGAGGTCCAGCCTTACCAGTGCTGAGTACAGGGGCGCAATGACTTCCCTAGTCCTGGTGGCCACTCTTCCCCAAGCCTGTAGCCTTGCACGGGGTTGTTGTGACCCAAGTGCAGGACCCGGCACTTGGCCTTGTTGGACCTCATACCATTGGCCTTGGTCCATTGATCCAGCCTGTCCAGATCCCTCTGTAGAGCCATCCTACCCTCAAGCAAAATTACTGAGGGTGCACTCCATCCCCTCGTTCAAATTGTTGATAAAGATATTAAACAGAACCAGCCCCAATACTAAGCCCCGGGGAACACCACTTGTAACCAGCTGCATATGCAAATACTACACGTGACGGTGGCAAAGAGCTTGTGCATGGCAGAAACAGATTTGATGACCCCAATTCCAGAAATCACTGTGTTTCAGGATGTGTTTAGGCATATACTTCACAACTTAAATACAGAGGTTATCAGCTACTGAAGGGGGACAGATTTGCCTTTAATGAAAGCATTTAAGATATAAAGATACAGATCATACATATACATCACTTGAAGCTTAAAAGTGGCAATTAAACATACTTAAAACTTCTACGGTGATGACTGCAAGAGGGAAACAGGAAATCAGCGCCATTAGAATGAGAAAAATGACACGACACTAATATGATACACTCTTCCCATCTTGACTCAAACAGAAAAGTTGCATTTTTGATGAAATGGAACACCGAGGAAATGCCATTTTATAAAGAGCAAATTGTTCATTTTCACTTAAGTATATATTTCCCAGCAGCTCAACATTAAATGGAATCCACTTGTGGTGCAGCATTGCTCCTCTCAGCAGACCCATATCCCAGCTTGGTCCTCTGGACTGCGTGCCCTAACCAGCGTGGCTCTCCTGTCACTGATGATGTGACTTAGTCAGGAAGGAGACACTTTCTCACAAAAGCAATTGATTTTTGCAATCATCAACGAAAGCCAATCTTTTTAATGGAAAATTCCTGAAAGACTATGACTTACATAGCTCCAGAAACAAATTGTCAGCAGTTCAGTTTTGAGCCTAAACTCTTTTGAGGTGTAAAAACTATCTTCTTGTATTCACTTCAGTTCTTATGCTCTGCCTTTTTCCACACTTCTAACCAGAATTTCCACTCCTGACATGCACAATGAAAACTTAATACTTCTGGTCCTCTCCTGCTAAATCACAGAGAATAAGCCATCCCTCTTCATCAGCCTCGCAAGCAGAGGATAGGATTACAGCTAGCATAGCGGTTTTACAGAGAAGCAGCTGAGCATTATAGTAAATTACTAGACCTGGGTGAAGTCTCCAATTCACCAGCCCTGTTGTATTCAGGAACAGGGCCAAAGCACATTACATCTCCAACTCAACTACTGCTACTAACACGGTGAATTGGAGACAAGGTACACTGCTACCCTGTGCAACCAATAAGCCACCATCTTGTGACCAGACTACTTTTCAAGTACTTGACTATGCAGTAGGAAGCGAGTAGGTTCATCTCATACGAGGAAAAATTGTTTCATTAGTCACCAGGTAACAAGCATTAAGCTAAGGCAGACAATGTTTTCCTTAGTAGATTAAAGAGCGGTTTGTCCTAGTCCTTCACATACGCTCTCCGCACTGAGGGTTGTTTGCAGGCTCTTCTGAATCACAAAACTGTTTATTGCCATGTGGATTTTATTGTTGCTTTGCCAAAATTCATTTAGCTTTTCAACAGACTGTAGTTCCAGCAGTTAAGTGTTGCATGGAAGCTTCGTGCCTCAACCCGCTAGGAGGCTAATGCACAGTGCCAACTGCTCCTAAGGATCATGGATGGATTCCTGGCATCACCAGTTGGTTGGGGAATAGCGAACTTAATGAGAAAACCCTCCATATTTCAGTGCATCATAAATGTACCCCCACACAGGGGTGGGTTTCAAGACAATAAAGCCAAAGTATGGTGTACATGTAACGAGACTTCCACACTGTATTTATCAGTTCAATACAGGTGGCACAGAAGCGGCTCTACTTCTACAGTAAATATGTATTTGTATGTATGTATGTGGGCATACACACACGCTTCTTCAACAGACAATATTACCAAAGAGATGAATTCCTGGGAGAACAGATAACTTGTCTCCTAATAGCAAAAAAGCACAATGGGAGGCAAGTCATGTTTATTCTTTAATCCCCTCCGAGAATGACTTCTGTGACTTTGGGATAACTCACTCATCCTCTTGAGGGCTTAGTTACAACAGAAGTATTAACTTTTACCTCTAGTGAAAGGTGGAGGTCAGACTTTGGCATTATGGGCAATAGCAATGGAGCCTCTTCTTGCCCTCACTTGTTCTTACTTGTCATTTTCCTATTTCTATTTAAAATGGTGATTTTCTATGAAGTCCTACAGGTGTATATAACTAAGGGCTTTGTATTTATCCGAAAGCCTCATGCACTGGTGTTTTCTGATTACATTTGAATCATGGCTTTTATTTAAGAAAAATGTGCACTTCTAATCCTTTAGTTGACAAAAGAATTCTGTAAATATTAGCATATTCTTAGAGCTCAGAGTACAGAATAAAAAGAAACACCTCTTCCCTGACCCCTAAAATTATCAGTTTTCCCAAAGTGGCATGCATTTAAAGGTGACAAGATTACTTTTGGAGATTTTTTTACTGCCTGTAGAACAATGCTGGACTCCTCAGGCTACTGTACAACAGAAAGCATGAATGAAACACAGGCACAACCAAGCTTTATCTTTAATTTGGCTAGCAAAACAAGAAATGAATGGTCACAGACTTCAGCACAGGTTAGCAACCTATACCCTCATTTAGGAGAAATGTTTAAGTTAATCTTGCAGAGATTTCTAGGACCTCCTCTGATTTCCTGTTCTCTACTTGCATGTACCACCATTCAGTTCACATTCTTAGCTATTTTCAGTCCCTGCTCTCTGATAGAAACTCATACTCAATTTTCTGGACACCCACACTCCCATGTACATTTTATACTGCTCCCTGCACGAGATTAGACATCATATATAAACTCATAAATTGTTGATAAGTAAATTTGGTCATAATTCTTCTCCTTATAAAGATTTCTAATTATAAATAGCATAATTGAAAAAAATGCTTTAATTGTCTCTAAAAAAAAAAGAACAAACACAGAACTTAAAAAATAATGAATAATGGAAAATTATTTTCTTGTGGGAAAGTGTGGATGAGAATGTTGACTCCACCTAAAGTTTTATAACAAAAATATAGGTTTGATTCAGTTTAAATTGCCCCTTCAGGCTTTTGAATCAAACAATGCATATAAAGCAATTTAATTAGAACAATTTATTTCTGCAATTATTGCAAATAAAATGTTGCAGCAAAATTCTGGAAGAAAGCAGACACATTTGATCTAAGAAATATGAGAAATTATTTGTCTTTCTATACATTCAGTAGAGAGAGAAAAATAAAAATCTGCTTCAGTAGCTAGCACTTCTTTCTAGGGTTTCTCTGCAACCAAATAAAACTCTGCTTGCATCCACATTAACAACATTCAACTCATTTGGCATCATCTCTTATGTGAAAATAAAACTCTGCAACCAGCAGCTCTTGAAAGATGAGATTTCAATGCCAACTGCTTTAAACTTCAAACTCCACTCACTGAAATCCTATATCCAAGTTTAAACCCTAATCAGATGCTTTCTAGCTTGAAAGGCAAAAATATATTTTAAAAAAATATGCAGGAAAAAAAAGAAAACAGCTTGTCCTACAGTGTGTAATTAAATAAAGGGACTTCACTGCCGCAGGATACTACTAAGTTTAAAAGCACAGAAAAATTCCCTCTGAATAGTTACCCACGAGAAGTTTTGGAAGGAATATTATTTCTTGTATTTCAGATTTTAAGATGAAACTGATATTAACCAAGGAAGGAACAATTTCTCTACAATAGATTTTCTACTGTGCATTGTGCTGTCACACACCATCTCCTGTAGCAACCAATACTGGATTTTTAGGGGACAGATTGTGGGGTGAACAGCCTGTGGCTCTGAGTCAGCCTAATAACTTGTATTCATCATCAACCTTTATATTCTGACTTGTTTGTGAAACAGTTATCTTCAATGAATGTGGAAAGTATTCTTGTACATTTCAGAAAGTTCGGTGATTTGTACCACATAAAATTAGACAGCTTTGCAGTTTTCATGCAGTTCTTATATAGCTTCTTGACCTGCTCAATTATTTCTTTATGACCTTGTAAACAATCTGAAAATTATAAATGAATAGTGTGTCAGATAGCCGCTTAAAAGGACATAAATTTATTTGTTCAAAGTTAAAGAAACTTTTCCAGCTTGCTGCCACATACTGTAATTTAGCTTTGAGCCAGTTATTAAACAAGACAATAATATTATAATGGAAATTGTTTAATATACATCATTAATAGTAAAGCGCCTGCTTTCATTGAAGTAAAAAAATTTGTGCTATGAGCGGTTTTGAAATGAATATTTGATTCCAAACTTCCCTTGTGCATTTAATGACATGCTAATTTACATTTTAATTACTTCCTAAGAAATCAAAGCATTTGTTGACTGAAGAACATAATGTCAACTTCACGGTGCACTGTTGGTGGATAGTTAATGAACTTAATTAGATAATTAGTGATGTTAATTATCTTTCTATTATGAAGATAAAGATCTTACACAAATGATGCACTTTTCAAAGAAATACCATTATATGTTTGCTTGTTTTAACTCAGTTAACTTGAAAAGCTGATGAAAGACCAATTGAGTGATTGGTAAGAAAAATATTTAAGTAATAATTGTGATTATGTTTCAAATATTTTTATCTTCTTCATTTCACCTACTGTGAACTGTACCTGGAGTACTGTGTCCAGCTCTGGAACCCTCAGCACAAGGACACGGACCTGCTGGAGCAGGTCCAGAGGAGGGCCACGAAGATGATCAGAGGGCTGGAGCACCTCTCCTATGAAGACAGGCTGAGACAGTTGTGGTTGTTCAGCCTGGAGAAGAGAAGGCTCCGGGGAGACCTTATAGCGGCCTTCCAGGACCTGAAGGGTCCCTTACAAGAAAGCTGGGGAGGAACTGTTTCTAAGGGCATGTAGCAATAGGATGAGGGGCAACGGTTTTAACTAGAGCAGGGTAGGTTTAGATTAGACATTAGGAAGAAGTTCTTCACAATGAGGGTCAAGCCAAACTTAGCACCTCAGTATTTTCTGGTTTGTAGAGCTACACCATTAAATGCTTTTTTCTGCTGTTAGCTCTGCAGTGACCTTGCATACACTAAGGGCAGCAGAGCAGAACCATTACGCTGCTCAAAAATCCTTAGAGTTCAAAGGCTGCACTCTCCCATCACTTAACTAGGAGGAATTCTCTTGCAATGGACAGAGTGACAAAACCAGCACAAAGGAGGTCAGATGCTGTCTCTTTAGAACTGACTTCACAAGTGTATGTTTGCTGTCCAAAATCTTACCATAAAGTTTCTGATTTTGCAATTACAAGTTAGGAAGTCTCTGTTAACCTCTACATTCTGAAGACTGAAATTAAAAGGTCTTTATTATTTATTTTTTATTTCATTCTCTCAAGGTAGATCGGCCTCTGGCATAGAGGAATGTAATTAATGAAGCAAAATAGGAGAGGATAGGCATGATTAGGGCTGTTGTAAAACCTAGAAGGCTCTGCATTTCTTGTAAAGAATAACAACTATATCTACAGCCCTGAGGCAGCGTGTCTTACAGTAGTTAGAAGTATGCTGCTTGTAACCTTGCTCAGGCACTCATCCTCAGGAAGAATCTCAGGACACTGCATAGAAGAAGCTGTTGACTGATTTACAATTTACTGAAATATGATTGTTATAGTGGTCCCTTGCTGCTCTTGCAGTTTGTGAATATGACAAAAAACAACCAGTGACTGCTAATCTAAAAATTTAATACATATTCTAGATTCCGACAGCAAAACTAGGAGTGGCGGGGGAAGGGGAATAGGAGAAAGAGCAAGAAATCAAAAGGCTTGGTTTGAAACAGGAAAGTCAATGATTTGGAAGCCTTTGGCACTGTATTCATAGTTTTATAGACCCTCCTGCTGGCAAATTTACCCAACTCTCACCTATAAGCTTTAAGAAATCTGACTTTATACAGTGCTCCTCTTGTTTCTGCATGGCTACCCAGACTTCCAAGAAAGCACAAAATAGCAACTACCAGAGCAGATTGCCATTTACTACCAGAAACGTGACCGCGCTCTCCTTTCTGAACGATCATGCCTTCCAGACAAAGCCCAGAGCAGAGCATGAGATAGCAAAGTGAATTCAGAAATATGGGGAAAATGCAGCTGCATTTGATTGCTAATTCTAACATTTGCCACCAAATCGCAGGGAATTGGCTTCACTGATGCTGGAGATCCTGAACAGAAAGATAAGGCCTGAAACTTTGCTGGAGTGAACACTTTGAATTTTACTGTTATTTCCAGATTGAGGACTGGGTCTCAAAAGCACTCTTACTGTCTCGTAAGTGACAACGGGAAAAAAGTTGATAGTTTTGAGGGGGATACTTTGTATTTTTGAGGTTTGTTTTGGTTGGGGTTTTTTGTTTGGTTGGTTTGTTGTTGTTTTTGGTTTTGTTTTTTTAAAATCTGTAGCAAATGCTACTACTGCTTCAACTTCTTTGTTTATTTTCAGTCTACAAATGAATCAAATTAACAACCCAGTAACCAACCCATTTCTTCTTCCTACTGAGCAGAGCTCTGAAATCCTGGCTAGATTACCAAGTTTTGCTCAGTCAGGAACAGCTGTGCTTACCCCTCAGTAAATGCAAATATTTTTCTTTTACTATGGGATTTAGAGGCTTTGTCTCTCACTATGTCTTTCATGCTACTTTTCCTTTTATCTCAATGTTTCAACCAGGTGCCTACTGCTGTAGTACATAGGTTCATAACTAGCAGTAGTGAAGACAGAGGCCCGTATGTGAAGATTTTTCCCAGAAAGAGATACAGAAGGCACCTGAGACACTGCAAATGATACAAAATTACATTACAGCACCTTTAAAAGGACTACCAAAGTGAGGTCAAAATACAAGTTAAAAGCATAAATACCATTTACTTGTAATGCAACTTGTGCTCCCGACTTCCTTTGATATTGAAAATCCCACCAAATACCTTACTTGTGAAGTGTACAAAGAGGGCTGTCGAGGAGCAAAGAAATTCCTTTTCTTCCCCTTAAATTTCACCTCTCTGAAAAGTGCATCAAACTATTTCAAAGATAGGCTGGAGGGGAAAAGGGAGTGAGGGAAAGCAAAGAACATTTGGAACTGTAGCTTCACATCTCATTGAGAGGAACAATTTATCAGAGCTGTGGAGCTGTCAGTCCTTGACATGATAAGGAATAACACCAAATGAGTAATGTTTCCTCCAAACCCAGCTCCTTTAATTACAAGCCGCTTCCTTGCAGAAGAGAGACAGAAGATACAGAAACACCAATTTCATGCACTTGTGCCTGAATAATGTCTCCGTGCTGCCTTTTCCAGATGGCAACCTTTTCACTGGAGGAACTAATGATGTGGGCATATTTAGGGAAAAACCAATAACGGAGTCTTTAACCTTCAACAGCAAAAAGCATGTTGTACAAAATGTTCCTTGGGATACATTTACAAATATCAATTACATTGCTCACTGAGGTGTAATCAGCTGTAATAATCAAAATTAATTTTAAAAAATAATTAAACAGACCCCAGGGCAAATAGTCGATGCTCTTGTAGTATGACATCACAGTCTACATATGTACCTGGGAAGAACTTGCTCACTCTGTAAGCAACAAAGTAATTTTAAGGAATTAGAAGGATGCTGTGGCATGCTGAGAAAAAACCTGCAGCTCAGTAAGGTACTGTCAGACACACTACTTGTGTACCATAGCTTTCCTGATCAACACACCTGGAAGTGAACCAGTCATCACTGGGGATAAAGATGCAACCCACTACAGCTTGAGCTAAAGGGTTAAGACTCCCTAAACTGATGCTGCAACAGACTCACTGTGTCCTCAGCAGGAGGAAAAAAAGATCTTAATATGTTCAGCACTGCAATAACACAAGGTCAGTCCAAAGCTCTGAATATTCTGTCAATGCACTGCTGCCTTCCCCTACATCTGGTTACTCTAGCCCTAACACACTTAAATAACATCTAACTGCTGCTTTTTATTTGTATTCTTGACAAATGCCCAGGAAAAAGGTGGAAATGGCCCCCTCTCAGCAAAGGAGCTTACACATGGAAAATATAGTCCAGCTTTATTACTGGCAGTGGGAATGCTGCATGCCCTCCAGACCCACCTACTTGTCTCCTCATCTCTTGGGGCTAAACTGAAATTTGGACCTTTAATACTTAAGTAGAAAATGATAGGACAGTGCTATGGTAACACCTGATCCTTTCTACTAATTCAGTGACTGTAGGACAAGGTTAACATAAGCAGTGTAAGTCAAAAGCAGTAGCAAAGCCAGCATCTTCTCATCTTGCTGTGGCCCAAGCAGAGCCATGCGTGCACAAGCACACACAGGTGACAAGGCTTTTTCTTTCAAGTGCAATAATTAGGCCTCATGCCAAAAGTATGCATTAACACATTATGTATTAAGGCTGCCAAAGTTCTTCAGATAATGAGTCAATGATTCAGATAATCAATATTTCTTAGTGATTATTTCTAGCAGTCTAGAAAAGGAACCTTAACTGCAATTAGGTATCTAGAGTACAATGAAACATGTCAAGAAACATACTCAGAAGCCTGTCAAGTCCAGGCAAACTCTCCAGAGCCATATAAAAGGCAGAGCTGGTGACAGAGGCAGAAAAAAAAACCCAAAACAAAACAAAACCAAAAAGCAGAAGTTACCTCAGATTTGCATGTCATTTCCTTTGGGCTTCGGCCAGGCATCAACCTAATAACTGAAGAGAGGCTTTCACTCCAGGAATTGTGCTTGCTCTGTGACAGGCCTGGCCCTGCTTTATTCTGGAGAATCTTCTTTTCAGATGCTGTGGGCCAGAACAGAAAAAAAGGCTTATAAGTCTTGATGTTGAGCCTGTGGGAAGGTAGAAAGTTTGTACCCACGTTACACAAGACATAACATGGCAGTGCCTCACTCCAGCTGGCTTGTCCTTCTATTTATAAGAGGAGCACTGAATTAACGTGTATTTCTCAAGTCTTTAAAAGCCACACAGAGGTCTGCCATAGACCCGTATCATTATACAGACATGAACTTTGAATTCCTGCAGCACTATACACACTGGGATGCCATTGTTCACCCAAATATTCTCCCTTTTAAATTATCTGATGGGATACAATTGTCTAAGGAGATTTCTCTTTTTTGCAGTACAGCACGAGCCTTACAACATCACCAGATGATCACAGAAGGGCTGGGGCATGACACAGAAAGTAATCACAATCCTGGATGAGAGAAACTGAAGATCTGCTTTATCTAGTACGTGATGTGCAGAGGACAGGTTTAACCAAGGAATCAGCAGCTTTCCATTAAGCCCTACATTTACTGCAGTGTCTTTGCTTAGTACAATGGGTGTTCCATAAAAGAACAGAGACCTATCAAGTGTTGCCAAGCTTTTGTCATAATTTCTTCCCATAAAGGAGTGATCTCCATTATCTTCATGTCCCTTTCTTTGTCATTTCCTTTTACAGAAAGATCCATTTTGTAAGAGTCCTCCAGAGCCTGCCGCCTCTGAGAAATGAGCTGCTTCCAGATGATTTCGACTGTTCTCAGAATCTCCTGATGAACTAGGAAACAAAACAAACCCCAAATGAAGAATCATTTTTTATGTGATAAGTCAAGCAGCAGACAAAGCAAAAACCTCTCATTTGGAACAGGACTAGTCCAGGGTAACTGCTGGAGTCAGTGGACTTGCTTCATTTTGTCTACTGCCTCTGCAGGTTCTGAGCCAGACTAGTTACTCCACTCTAGAAAACAGCAGGACATTTCTTTCTGAAATTTCTTTCTGGTTTTTTTTTTTTTTTGGAAAACCATTTAATCAGAATTTTGATGATCTTATTATCATACATACAGTGGTAAAGCATCCTGTTGCCAAACATCATTACAGTTAGTGAGGGGAAGGTAAAGAAGTTGTGAAACAATTTGACACAGCAATAGGATGCTGTACAAGCAAGCACTACGCTGTTTGGCTGTATTTCCCTGCAAACCAGAATTATTTGATTGCAGGGGAAGGGGGAAGGGGAAAGGGAGGTAGCATCACTCTGACGTAGGGTTCAGCCGACAGCCCCCACACTGAATCCTGCCCACTGTTTCTCTTAAAAGATCAAAATGTTTCTTCCTGTGTACAACAGATAGACCCAAGCTCTGTATAGGCTGTGAAAAAAGAAATAAAGCTACAAGTATTATGTAGCTGGGAACTAATACTGGCCACAACATGGGGAAGTAATCTCCAAACTGATATCCATTGCTCCTGAGGAGGTGAGGTGTGAATTTTTAATAGAGAGGTATGATGCAAACAGAAGTCATTTTTAGCACAACATTCCTTTCTCTATGCTGTGCCTGCAGTGCCTGGACACTGAAGAAGCAATTAAATAGCACTCGCACAAGGTGCTCTGGTAGCTGTTTAGGCCAGGCACTTTCCTGCTCTGTAAGCCAAAGGCAACATGTGCCATAAATTACCATCATCTGGAGTAGGCAGGCTGCCCTTTTCCTCTTCACTGGGTGCAAGGAAAATCTGGTGATACGAAGCCAACTTTGGTTTTGTATCTACCCCAAAACCTTCTGGACAGCTGTGCCAANACAAGCAAACTGAGGATAATGAAAAAGCTAAATATCTACATATTTATGTAATAATATATATAAAAAATTAAAATATAGATATAATAAAAAATATAAATGTCTACACATCCACTCCTACTCAATTAATGTAATAAACCAATATTCCCAGGCTTGAGGAATTAATCACATGATACTGAAGAATTTACAGGAAGTGGGAAATAAACCACTGCCAGTCTGGTTTTCAAAGTCAAGGAGCATTCAACAAGAGCCTATGGATCACACTTGTATGTGCCTTATCCCTGCCCTTCTTGGTGCATTTGCATCTACCATTCATCTCAATTAGCTGAAACACAGGATTGCATATAGCTTTCTTGCACCCCTCCCCAAGCACCTTGTATGCTGTCTCTTTGCTTTGAATTTCTTCATTAGAGGTATCTTCCATTATGTGGGAAGCACTGCCTTGCCGTACCCTACACCTGAACTGCTTACTTAGACCGAGTTCTTTGCACCAAAGATTGTTCATTCAGTTTATAAAGCACTCAGCACAAAAAAGCTGAAGACTTTAGCACTGTGATATTAATGTCACATAGATGTGATTATAATTGAGAACATCACCACAACCCAAATTTGGGGGGTGTGTCAGATAATTTACCAGTCAGTGGGTAAAAGACACCAGGAATTTCAGCACATCAGTAATACTTACATTAAATGCAACAGGCTTAGTTAAGACATCCAGACAACATGGACTTGGTTACAGCAGTGCTGTCATTACTGTATCTATTATATATAACTACTAGTAATATACTACGTTCTTTCAACTGTAAACAGGCACTACTACATGGGAGAGTCAAATATCTTTGTTATGAAAAGTTGCCATTTTTATTTCTGTTTTTTCTGTTAAACACTGCAATATTGATTACCTGGATGTGCTATGTTTGGCTTTTGGATAATACCAACACTTCTGTAGTTTATTTTGTTTTAAATGTTTATGCTTTTGCTACATACAAACAATCCTTACCCTATCTCAACAGTTTTGGCCTGGAAATTATTACCTGAATGGAATAGGAACAACCAAGAAGAGACCTCTGGAATTGCTGCTCATTTTTGATCTGATACTGTATTCAATTCAGACCATCTAAGCAGCATAGAAGGCTTTCACAGGAAAAACAAACTTCATTATATTCAATAAAGTACTAGACAATACTTGTTTCTTTCGACAAAACAAGAGTTGTCCAAAATAACTCCCCAGCTTACATTAGCAAGAGCACCTCTGACACATCACCTGTATGAATAGCAAACAGAGTGGGTACAGATGTTCTAGCCCTATCCAAGACAACGGCAAAACTCCCAACTTCAGTACGATCAGGACTTTGCAGCCCAGAATCAAGTAACAACAACCATAACAGAAAAATGCACAAGATTCATGCACAGTTTAAAATATGTTTTAAATGTACCCCCACAAGAATAGCTGCTGGATCAGAAAAAACATCTCCCTAAATTAGTCCATGCAGATGTCTCAGAGAATGGCCACCTGCATGCTTGTGGAGTGATTCTAGCCCACATCCCACAAAGACTTCCAGATTCTCATTTTAATGATGAGCTTGTGAGCCAACTCCACTGAAATCAGTTCAAGCTTGTTAACTGCAGTTACTACTCCAAAGTGAGTAAGCTGCTGGAAACGCTGGATGAGTAAAACAGACACACACAGATGTTTCGGTTAATAAAGAGTAGCAATTAAAACTATGTGCAAGTTTAAGGGTTCTGCTTAGATAAACATGCAAGCTTGTCTGGATGTCTCTGAAATGAAACACCCTTTTCAAAATGAAAAAAATGGAATTAAGAGTTACGTTATTACCATACACTGTGCCTTTCTTATTACACCTCCAAACAGACATGCTAGCCTGCCTCTGTGCAAGAGACGTGGTAGGAAATTTTCTGGTCACTAGTATTTCAAGGAAAAAATAGTCATCTGATTGAAGAACAGTTTATCCCTTCCACTTTCTGGATGAAAGACAATCCATTGCCTCCAGAATACCGAGCACATTAGTAACCTTCCTCTCCTCCAAATTAAATGATTAAAAAATTACATCAAAACAGTTCTGTTGTTGGTTTTCATTTTTTAAAGTCTATGAGGAAAACAACCATCTTTCCTGAAGTGGCTTTACTCTGCCACTTCCACAGACACCAAATCAGAGTGGATGGTTTGCCCTATTTAAAGCAGAATGGTACTTTAAACTCCCAGAGTGCAGAGCCCAATGGGTCAAATATTTGCTAGGATACAGCACATATACTACATTCAAAGTCCTTAGTCTAGCTGAATTCAGCTCAATTTCAGCTTCTAGTGATTCCCCCAAATGGATATTGCCTAAGTTTTGTGAAATCTCCCCCTTTGCACCCACTCCCATAGATAACAGCACAGAGATATAAACAAACATTATACTGAGATAAACATTTGTACCTGCCCGAATTCAGTTGGCAGAGGCAGTACATTAGGCAGATGACAAAATTATTATTTGAATTGTAAGTTGCAAAGATAATGTCCCACTGCTCCTGCAGGACATGGAGAGTGTTCAGGACATTAAACTGTTCAGGCAGCGATTGTTGTGGTCTGGATAGGCAGTACAAGATGGCTCTGTTTAAACAGCTGTACAGGGCACTGAGGGAGACTTCCTTTTGAGAAACGGAGCTCTCTGAGACCTGTGAAAACACAAAACAGCAGCATACTTGGCTTTCTCAAAGAAGTCTCTCCCCAAGGATCCACTCCTCTCAATTTAAGCTGTTGCAAACTTATTTCAGCAAAATTCCTGTGAACTACCCATTAGATACAAATTCTATTTTCCTGTATTTCTGCTGAAGTCCACGGAATTGTGGAAGAGATTAATTTATTCCTGTTCAGCAACATGTACATAGCCAACAGAGAGTGGCACAAAGGAGCTATCTCTTTGTTAAGATGCACCATCTAGCTCTGATTGTCATTTAGAGCCATTATGTGCTCACACAAGAAAATAGGAATAATCACAATCACTAAATGGGTTACAACCATCTTTTTGAGAATTGTGGTATCATGACCTCATTGTCAAACAGCACATTGCAACATGTTGATACCAGTTGGAAAAAAGTTTCATGTGATTCACCCCCATAATCTGTTTCGCAATGAAGATCAGGATTTGCTTGGGGTCAGCAGCAAACATTCTACCATTCAGCTTCTCAACCAGCTTCTGAGCAAAATAAGCAATATTTGTCATGGATACAGGTGCAGTTGATTCTGAAGTGCCATGAGGATCACTGCTCCCTGGAAAGGATACAAGAGAGTTGATTATTCCAAAACAAGATGAAATGCAAAAAAAAAAAAATATTACAAAAAATGTGAGATGTGAGGTTCCCAGAGCTGAGAAGGAACAGTCTCATGCCATGATGTCTCAGAGTTGGGACAAGTCTAAGAAAAATCTAGGTCTAGCAAATATACCTTACTCAGACTGGAAATGATGGCTCCATGCTAAGGACAGAAACAATCTCACTAAAATACTATCATCAAGGACTATCAAGGTTCAACTAACTAATGACTCAGAAAGGAGAGCAGCAACAACTAAGTTATCAGGGTTGTCTCCAAAAACGCTCAAGGATAAACCTAGGTTTCTAAGTACTTTTTAATGTTCAGAATATGTTCTCAAAAAGAGGGAAAAAAGTGAAGAGGCTCTCTAGAAAAATGGTAAAGCTACAGTAATTTAACTGGCCTATAGTCAACAGTGAATGGACAGTCCAGCCTGCTGAGCTGTACTGTCCTTGTACCTACTGTTTCCAAACCTTTCTAGCAATTACAGGTACATGCTAAATACCAGCTAGCTACTGATCTGATCCTCACCACTCACCTCTTGGTCTTGTTTTCCCCTCGCCCTGACTGGTAACACAGAAGACTTCCATAGCAGACAGCAAAACTTTTGTCTGAAAATGTCTCTTCTGTTCAGTGGTGGCATCCTCTGGATAAGCCTATATAGTAACCATATACATATTAGTACAGCAGAAAAACAGTCAGGAAATCAGGCTTGAATTCACTTTCAGCCTTTATTCAAAGGATTTCATTGGATCTTTGGAAGATTGTACCTGTCAAAGATCTAGATTCAGTAAAAGTTTTTCTCAAAGCAGCGAGTAGAAATTCCAAGAGACACTCAGTACTATCCAAGATAATCCAAAATGCTCAACATTTCCCTTACACACCTAGGCACCGTGTTAGGAAGAGGAGGGGGAAAAACAGTACAAAAGAAGGAAAACTACTCCACCTCACTTGCACACTTTAGCCTTTGGTGTGGGCATATGAAGCTTCTCAGCTTGCAGCAGCTGTTACCTGTGACAGCTAATCCACAGTAACACGCAAATGCAGAGATCTGGTGTACTCCTCTGTGCAAAGGCAGCATGGTACCTCTCGTACAGAGTTCAGCAATTGTGCATGTGTGGACAGCTACTGGGCAGCAGATGAGATGGCAGAACCTCACAACCTAGCTGGGAAAACAGGAAATCTTACGCAGGTCTACTCTCTCTAGCTGATAGCCAGCACAGTTGCCCTCTGCACACTGAACACAAATGACAAATGGCACAGGGCCAGAACCTCTGTTCACAGGTGGTTCCCAAGAGAACTTGCCCTCAGAGAATTTCAGGTCCGTTCACCAGGCTCAGGATTCAGATAGTCAGAAGAGCCATTCTCTATTTTAAACTCTAACAAGCCTTGGGATGTTACTATAAAAACCTTTAAGGAACTGCTGCTCTGCAAGATGATTTATCTCATGATAGTTGCAGTCAAACTTACGTTCATTATTGTGTGTATTACTAAGCTAAATCTGCATCAGAACTCATACCTGGGACACCTAGACTATTGATAATTTGGAGGTGAAGCCTAAGGTTTCTCATTTTTCCTTTCGCAGACTACTCTGACTCTTTCCATGCTATGAGTGTTTCAAATCCATAATCCATATTTAGCCACTACAGTTTCTATTAGTCTGTTCTAAAAGTGGGCACAGTTGATTTTTGTTTATTTGAACACTGAAAAGAAATTGCTGTCTCAAAAATCAGTACACAGGAGTGTTCCCTGTGAAATCTTCTGTTCTCAACAAATTCAAGGGCTGCACTAATGACAAGCAGGTATGACTAAGGAAAAGGGAAACTTTTTCATGTTGTACTTCAATGTTAAATATTGCCTGAAAAATGCCTTTGTTGTTGTCTAGGGGCAGTATTTTCTTAGTTCACATGAAAGCAGAGGAGGCAGAAAAGGCCTTTCTTCATCATTGAAAAGGCTGGGATCCCATTCCACTAAATAGCCTGTCCAGACCTGCAAGGATGCAGTGCATGCTCTCTGAGAGCTGGGATCCCAGGCCTATCCTAGACTTTCGAAAATGCTGACTGAGTACACCTCTTCGTCCCTGTTCGCAGTTTTTTCACTAGGCCACCAGCAGGATACCTCCTGTCCTTTCACCCCCAGTGCAAGGTAGAGCAGCAAAGCCTGATGACTACAAGAGAGACCTCAAGAAGCAGCTCAAGTGGATGCCCTTGTTTGCTTGCTGGGATGTTGAGAAGACTGTCCATCAGGAGGACTCGCACAAAATCCCACACTTGTTTCTTGGCAGGATGTGGTAGCAGTGGGAGAGAGGAGGGATCGACACAGCCTTTCCCTTCAGCAATGGCTGGACCATCAGGAGTCAAAAGGCCTTCAGAGCCTCCCTGTGGAAACAGACGGCAATGCATTTTAACTTGTAATCTTAAAATTGATTTTTCCTCCTAGCATCCCATTTCTCATCTGAAGGGCTTGTACTGTCTCAGGTGCACATACCTTGGGTGGTCCAGAATGGAAAGCAACCATAGCCAAAGATTTCAAGAAGTCAGGACAGTGCCACACAGGGTCCTGAGTATAACTGTGATAGATCAAGCACAGAAACTGGATAACATTCCCTGGATAGGCAATCTCCCAGGAAGCTTCTGCATCTGCAATAGGCTGAACACAGACAAATGTGCATCTAAAGCAGCATTCCTCTCACACACATAAGCTCATTTTTGCTCCTCTCTAGGTATTCCTAAGCAAACATGACATGGCCATAGAGAAGTCAGCCAAGGCACAACATCCAAAAGCATCCAACTCCTATCTTGTAGCCTGAAGATGCGTTCAATCAGAAAGGTGCCATACCCTCATTGTGAATGAACAAAATGGGTAATGCAGAGGGTAAGATCCATCTCTGTGTTCAGAAGTTCTTAAACATGAGCCCATCACATCATCTGCTATGTAGCACAACTGGGCCAATAGCTGTGTTGACACTTGAAAGTCCCTGCTCACTGTTACGTTCAGTATTGCCGTGAGAGGGCAGAGGAAGGCTAGGGGGCCATTCACACTGGACTGTTCCTGGAACAAAAAGCTTACCTTGTCCACAGTGACTCTAACCATTTCCAGCAGTAAAGCAGCTGCCTCTGCACATAACCCATTTTTGAGGGCATTCTCTGTAAGGTGGTTCTGCAAGATCCACTGCAACATAGACTCAAGATCTTTCTACAACAGGAGAGATATTTCAAGAAGAGATGGGAATTACATATGATACTTTAAGAACAATGCCTGCTTTCTTCACATCAGAAAAAAAACAAAACATCTTCATCTCTAGCAGCTCCTCCCTCTCCTATTAAATGTGTTTGCCCAGGATAGCACTAATGTATTTTCCTCTTCTGAAATGTATGTTTGCCGCTGTCAGGGCAAAAATGCCTTAGGGCTTCTCAGGACACTGTGTGAAAGTATCCAAATTCACTAATGCTGAGATTTTAATGAGTCTTGACAATGTAAGAACAGACAGGGAAGCAAATCTGAATTATCTTTTAAAGTACAATAGTTAAATAGCATTTGACACCTGCATGAGCAAATTTCTTTCTAACACAAATTAAATGAAGTTAATGAACTTAATTTTTAAAGTGTGAAAGTTTAACTAATACAAAACCCAAGTAGGCTTAGCTTGCCTGAGAATCCTCTCACAGAAATGACCACAAATGCCGAAGCACTAAAGCAATAGCAGCTTCATGCTCATCTACTATTTTTTTGCATACCTTGGCTGCTTTAGGTGGCTCAAACTCTGGAGCTGCCAGAAAGAGACCTGCCACGAGCAAGTAGATCTCCGGGATGTGGGCATGATCAGTCAGACATCTTTGCAACACAGAAAACCCAAAAATCAAGAAGGAGCCATTGTCAGGCACTGTAGGATGAGTTTTTAAATTATCTTTAAAGGAAAAGAAAAGGAAAATATTCTAAGGAAGTATCTAAAAATGAATGCCGTATCAGAGGAAGGATTACAGACCTAACTTTATCCTCATTTGCCTGTGTCCCAGGCCACTCAATACTCCACTGGGCTGCAAAATCAACAGTTTACAAAACTTTCTCAGACTAACAGATAATTTTTTCCCACTATTGCTTTTATTACATATTTATTATTGATGAATTCTTCTTCCTTTCTCTTCCTTTTCTCAGAAACACAGGTCTAATTATCAAAAAGCAAGGTGAACAAATCTTAAAGAAATACGTTTCAGGGCACAAGCTGACATCTGAATACCTCACAGGAATATCAGCTAGCCTGATTTTATGCAAGACAAAAAGGCCTGTCTTCCTGCAACTAGTAATCAGAAATGTCAACTATCATGCAAGAGAGAAGCAATGCTTTACACTCTTCAGCACAGAAAAGCTGAAGTACGAGGACAAGCTTGCCCTAGAAAGTATCGAGTCTTGGTCTACTGAGATCAGTAGGAATTCTCCTATCACTGAACTGGATCAAGGGACTGTTTCGGGAGCATTAAACCAACACATACCCATTAGAATACTCAACTCCGCAGAGCTATTTTCCAGCCAGCGCCCAGCTACTATCCCCTCCTTGAATCTGTTCAGCAGCAAACGATTGTGGAGGAAGCACAGGAGTAACTTGATTCCTAGCACAACTGTGCTAGAATGCAAATGGCTCTGTGTAAACAGCAGAAACCAGTCTGGCCCCAGTGCCAAAAATGTCTCTTCTTTTTCCCTAGGAGAAACGGGGAAATGAAAACACATGAAAGGAGACATGGTGGAAGACATAAAGGAGATTTTATTTAACATTATCTCTGAATGATTTAGAAGCTCAAGTTTCTCTAGAAAAAATCCAATCAAAGGCATATTGCAACACAGAATTACAAAGATTTAACAACAGACTCATCCCATGTGGTTCAAGCCACTTAATTTCCACTAAATCCAACCTTATCTTACTGTCAGACAAAAAAGCTCATTTACATGAAACTTCTTCTGAGAGTCTGTATCAATACTTGAGGTCAACTACATCACAGACTAGATCTTTCAACCTATGAAATTAACAATTCTGGTTTAAATTTTGAAATCCAAGATATGTTAACTGATGAAAATGCAGAGTTACAGCATCCAGCATTATGAACTCTGCCTTTCAGTTATAAGAGGTAGAACTACAGGAGCTATATATTCATGGTTTCAATAGAGGTGTGCAAGTAATCCCACATTAGAGTGAATTTATTTTCAAAGACATCTTCAACCCTTGCAATGCAGAAGAAATAGCAATATCCAAGTTCCTTCTTTGAGACAGTTTTGGAAAACATTAAGCTTTTTTTCAAAATGGATATCAGATGTATGATCTGATCACACATCTGTGGGAATGTCAGAAAAAAAAAATCACTGAACACCCCGCCCCCCCCCGCCCCGAATCCTGTCTGCTCTTAGTTACTGTTGTTGAGACTCAAAAATTATCATGTTTAGTCCTGGCTGAGCATCAGCAAAGAGGAAATCTAGAATACACAGACACTTACCTATGCCTTCCTAAATTGTTTCTACTTACTCAGAGGACAGATGAAGTTTTTCTGAGCTCATTACATCTAACAGCATCTTCAGTAACTGGTTTCGAAGCCAGATTGTCTTTCCAGATGTTTGGTTTAAGGCTACAAATATCAGAAAGTAATAAAGAGTAATGAAGAGACAAAACACATGTTCCATTGGTTTGATGAACAACCTTGTTTGCACCCGATTAGCCCAGTGGAAGTACTTATATCAGTCTTTTGTAGAGTAAAAAGACACAGACATCAAGATTTCAGACATAGGAATTCCTGCTAAAATCAGAAATGACCAGTGCTTACATTGTCAAAGTCCTCTATTTACTCAAAACTCATCCAGACCCACAGGAAGCAATTTCAGGTTAAGTAGAGAGAGAAATGTAAACAGGCAATGTGATTTGTATTGCCTAGCTGTGATGTTTATATATATATATAAACTACAGTTATCAGTGTCTCCTTAATATAATATATTGTTTACAGGTGCAATATCCAATACAGTCTCAACTGAACAATCACAATAAAAGTCAGTTGACTAGAAGTTCACAGATATTTTATATACAGATTCTTTAAAAGGTGCAGAGCTCTGTATTTGCTGGAACTGTAAGTGTAGCAAAGTGTTCACAGAAAATCCAAGATGCCAAGTGAAATTTTATTTCTTGTAACAGCTCAGTACATTAGTTTTGGGGCAATTTCAATTTAATGGCCTTCATCTCTGTGCGTATCTGTGAAATACAACATTGGGTAGGCTCTGGAAAATGTTACCAAAGTGCTGCTGGCTTATTAGCAGAGAGGGGACAAAAGGAGATCTCACTTAGCAGGAGGAGGATCTTGGAATAGGTCAGGCCTTCCTGGATATTTACACAGTGACTGTCACTTCACTGTTCTTCACCTCAGGCTTTTGTAACAATGTAAGTTTTCCCCACAATTTCAGGTCACCTCAATGTAGCCTGTCCCTTTCCAGATAAAGTCATTTGAATTGTATCTCTTCCTGCCACTGGAGGCAGAAGCTGTGTGTTGCATTTGAGGTTCATTATGCTCTGGGGAAGAAGGGAAGTACTTTAGCTATCTATCAGGACACATATACCAAAGGTAGCTCCTCACCGTCATTGGTCATCTCAGCCACACTGCCCAGGCAAATTTGATTTTCATCCACAGAAGAAGGTTTCAAAGTGTAAACAAGGAACAATCCAATCCTTGCAAAGAAAGAGGGAACTAGTTTTGGTCAGCAGAAAGACAGACATTTATTCAATTACTTTGAGATTACTTGCAAATCTCAATACTCATTAACAATGCCTGTTAACAACAATCGTTGGAAATTCTAATTGCTGCAGAAGTAGAGTTGAAATAGGAATGCAAAACTTCATAAACTAGGAAGAAAATAAAAAGGACATCTGTCTACAAATGCAAGTAGTATCTAATATGAGGAGGAACTTCTTTACCTTGAGGGTGGCAGAGCCCTGGCACAGGCTGCCCAGGGAGGTGGTGGAGCCTCCATCCGTGGAAACATTCAAAACCCACCTGGATGCGTTCCTGTGCAACTTGCTGTAAGGTGGCCCTGCTCTGTCAGGGGGGTTGGACTAGTTGATCTCCAGAGGTCCCTTCCAACCCTATGATTCTGTGATTCTATAATAATATCCACTATGGAAATAGTTTTTCTTTTTATCTCTTAATTTCAAAGGTCTTTCACCATGAAGAAAGCAATACTGAGTTAAGCACCCTGGTTCAAACAAAAGATTCTGAACTGCCTGTGGCACTCAGATATCACTGTTATTACTACTTGGTTTCCAAGCACACAGGAGAGAGCAGAGAAACCTCAGCAGGTACTCAGGGAGGAGGACTGGCAATCTCTTTTCACCTGTAGTTTGCTTTAACACATTACTTGGTTCTAAGGACAGACAGATTAATGTGACATACACACTTAGTGAAAGTGCATAACCTCTTGCCCACAAGAAGGGCATGTCTTAAGGGAGAGAACACCACTTGTTCTGCAGGAACAGTCCACACAGCAGTTCCCATTAGATGTGTCAAAAGTCTGGGACCATCAGAAACCCCAGCACCTTTCATCACTGCTGAGACCCTGCCATAGTCTCTGCTGTCCTGGAGATGGACAGATAGGGACTGTCTTGATCCACTTGCTCAGCGCTCATGGGTGCTCACTGACAACCAATAATTCAGCATGGAATAACAAATCTTGGTATTTTAAGAAAAATGCTCATTCACACTTCTTACCATATGGCAATTTTGATATGCTAAATCCACTACTCACACCAGCATGAGAAAAGAACAGGCTAACTCATACAAGCCCATGGTAGGAACATACATGCTGGTAATTCCACAAAACAGCCGTCAAGAAGTAAGTTCACACATTAGTTTACTCCACAGTAGCTACTTGAGGTGCTTATACTCTTCAACAGAGTTAAAGGCTGACTGTAGAGACCACAGATTTGACATGCAACTCCATTTCTACATTTTATTTGGACAAAGTGCTTTAAAAAAAGAGCTGGCACCTGTGCAGTGCATTTCCCTAATGTTAGGTGGCTGTAGACAGCACTGTGTGGACCTTCCTTAGTTCCTAGGCTACAGGCTGATGCTACTAGGCTGGGAATATAAAAAAATGGAGCGGTGTTTACATTCTGTGGAAAGCAAACAGGGATTTAAATTATTTGCCTCATGAAATCCTGATTAACATATCTTAACTGTTTGAAATTCAAGAACAAAAAGGGATATAAACCTTTACTGGGATTTACTGGGATATAAACCAAACCAACAGGATTAAGCATGTAGTTGGCTGGGGCCAAGTTGCAATCCTACAGTGACTGCAACAGTTTAGGGGCAGACCTTAATGAAACCAAGTATTAAGTACAGATTTTGAGTAGTCCCAGTCATACCAGCACAACTCTTTGTGTCATCATTCTAAGGGTCATCACCCAACCCATCTTCTCACAAATATAAGGTTGGACTGAACTCTGTTTTGAAGGCATGAAAGAGTTTTTCCATCAGTGGAGATCCTGCAGTTGACAAAGATCTGGGGGCTCCTACCAAAGATGAAGCAAGGGAAGTTCTACTATAGAGCTCTCTCCAACGCTGGCAGGAGTATAGCTCATATGCAAACTGAGAAAAAGCTATAGACTTGAAGGTTACCTGAGAACATCCCTTGTGTTAAAGTATCCTTGCAACAGATGGGAGAGAATAGTGCAGGCCACAGTGATCCTGGAGTTACTGATTTCAGGATCATTGAAGAGGAAAGTGATCTTGGACACCATTTGCACCTGGTAGGCAACTGCAGCATTCTGACATCCATCTCTGTAAAAAAGCACAGGGACTATTAAAAGCTTTTACTGGAAAGAACCAAATTTGCTGGGTTTCAGCTAAAAGGAATCTCAGGTTGCACAGATACTTTGAACCTTTGGCTTCTAATGTTGCCTTGGCAACATTTCAAACACTGTCAGACAAATTGAATATGTGTCAGCAATGGAGATCTGAAGATTTCTTTGTGTTCTCTACTCATCGCATCTACCCTCTCCCCTAGAAACTCATGCATTTCATCGTGTTCAAAGAAAACAACATTATTGAATTTTCAAGCATGAGTTGGTGGTAATAAATGCTATTCCTGTAAAGCTCAGCAAGGGACACCATACAGCTCTGCAAAGAAGGAACCTAGCATCCTGCTCTACTCAGCCCCTCTGCCATGCTATGTCTCTTCAAGTACATTTAGCTCTAGTACAGCTGATTGAGAAAGTATACTGTTAATAAAAAGCCTTCCTGGGTTGTGTTTTGGATTTAAACACAACTTCAATTACAATTTTTTTTAAATTATTATTTCATACTCAATTCAAACATTCAGATTTCCCCTCCCCAGCACACTTTTAAACTTTCATTGTACAGCAGTGGCTCCATGTGATCCAGGTCACCAGACAGCTTTTCCCAGTCTGGCCCCACAGTCATCTCAGAGAGTGATCAAATCACTAACTCCAGCCTCGAAAGAGGAATATAGGAATGATTCACTCCTAGAGGCCACTGATTCCAACTAGGATTGGACCCTTCATATCCACCTCACAGTTCCAGCTCCAGGTTACAGGTGAACTTATTCCACATGCTTCTGATTCAAACACTAGCTTGTATACCTGGAAGGCTGCAAGATCTCCACAAGATGGGAAAAAAGAGTAAGGTCAAGATTTTCTGGTGCTTTCATCCAAAGCTGAAAGACAAAGGAAAGCAGAGGTTTTACTGCTCTGCTGAGCTGAGAGGACAGTAACCTGTGGCAGAGAAGCAGTTGAAAATAGTTCAGGGAGGATAATATCATAACCGCTCAGTTGTTTTTGCACTAACAACCTGCAGACACTGGGAAATCCCCCCTCAGTGCTGCTCCTGAGGAGCAGACCCTCAGGGTCTGCAGGAACACTCCAGAAACTGCACCAGGGCACAATGGGGAGTCATGGTGACAGAGGACCTGCCATTCCAGGAGCTACCACCTCCTCAGGTGATGTGGATCCAAATATGCAGGAGGTGCTATGGATAAACCTCATACTATACAGCCATCTTAATACAGCCAAAGCCACAAAATAAAATCAACAGTTTTACCTCAAAGTTGCAGAGAACATACTGGAATGCACTATAATTCTTGATGACTGAAGACCCAAAGCCAAGCTCAGCTGTGCCCACTAGAGAGAACATTAACTGTAAAATCCTGTTGTTCAATAGCTGTGTCTTCCTCTTCAATAGATATGTCAGCAACTGGAAAAAAGATTTAGTAAGTATCTGCTAGGTATCAATCTGTATATGTAATCTAACATATAACACTATTTTTTAATTCAAGACAAAGGCACAGTTTATTTAGCTGTAGTAGTCATGCATACATACATCTTACATAAGCATAATGAAGAAAGTGACGATTTTAGTCTAGGCATAAAGTGTTGTGCAGTAAGTGAAAGGGTAAGTTTTTGAAGAAGTTTGACAACTCTGTGACCTTGAACAGGAGCAAAATACTTGCCATATTATGTTTAATGTAATTTACAAACAGGAACATACAAATATAATTGCAAATAACCACAGTAGGTTTTCTATTCTATTCTTCATGGATGTATTCTTAGTTGCTTGCAAATGGTGATAGCTTAAAAAAATAATTAGTGTTGACCTCTTCAAATGAAAGACATTTGTGTGAAACTGCCAGTTTTCCCAATAATCTTTGATTATTCAATTAATACCTGATACAGTGAGAAAAACATTCAGAAAGCTACTACATTTTTAATAGGTTGTCAGAAGATGACATTCATTTGAAAATACATATCAAAAATACATTTTTATTCATTGACTGTTTAAAAAAAAATTTAGACAGCCAAACAAAGAGCACATCCACTCCATTGCAACACGATGATCAGTCACGTGGAGAGAACACTATTTATCACAAAGTCGAAAGGAACAGCTCATACACAGTCTAAAGGTTGTCATTCACCCCCAAGAAAGGATTCGGAAAGCAATATCTATGTACAATAAATATATTAACATGAATCATGATCAATTTATAAACAATTCACAAATTGGGAAAATAGAAAGTTTATAATAAATCACTCATGAAGTCCTAGCGTTAAAAGTATCATTTGGAACCGTCTCTGTTAGAGAGTCTTCTCTGTTCTATAAGGCTCTGCTCAGCCTAAGCAGCATAATGTAAGTGATATTGAACTGAAACTTCACACTTGAGCCTTAACCCACCCATTATTACGTATGTAGTGCTTAAATACAACCAAACTCTTCAGTCTGCACAGATTTCACATTTGAAAGATGAATTTAGGACAGATCTAATCAATTAAATCCAGACAGCACTTATATCAGCACAATTCCTAATACCCAGTGAAGACTGAGACATCAGAATTAATTGTCAGCCCTACACTGGGCTGTCTGTAATGAGAAATCTTAGGCTGGATGAGCCAACGGGAGGAAGCAGACCTGCCTGAGAAGTGGTGTCTTATGGGAGGGACCAAGCACATTGGCAAAAGTTGAAGGGTGGGTCACTGACAAGCCTGCTGCACTGGCTTATTTAGTTTACTAGATCATGTCTGACCAAGAGGCATCTATGCTGACCTTCCCATCAGCAGATATAGTCTTATAGAGGTTCCCAGAGACTGCAAGCACAGGATTTAGAGCACTATTCTATATCTCCCTCAAAGATCTCATAGCATACAAATTTCCAATCAGAAGTGCTAATAGCCATCTTGCCTCATTGCCGCAGGTAGGTTTTATGATAAGGTTCTCCAACAGAGAGACTATAATCAGAATGAACAAAAGAATATCTACCTCGTATCCATGCATGTGCCTCATCAATTTTTCACTCATTGGGCTACTGTTCAGGATGGAGTTCAGGACTTTGACAGCTGCATACATGGTGTGGTCATCACGGGCCATAGCAATGAGACCCAGGAGAATGGCAGGGCCACCAATGAAGTTCAGGCTAGTAGCTGCTGGAGAGGACTGGAACACTCTTACCCCTAGGAAATTGCACTGTTACTCTACCAGGAATTTACATGGAATAAATCTACTAAATTTGTTATTGGACAGAGAAAGGCCCAACTTTTAAAAAGTATGAAACACTAAGGCATAGTGCATTTACCATATTGGCCCACAGCAACTGACCCAATAGTCCGCAAGGAACCTGAGAGGTGTCCAGCAATGTTCTTAGCTAGGAGTATTGGAGTTGAACTGTCCCGAGAGTTAATCCCAATCTGAAACACATGAAAGAGACATTCTAAGAAAACCCGTGGTGGTACTGAGGAGACAAAAAACAAACACTCTAATACTTTAGGTTATTTTATTACTGTTAGACTATGAAAACTTTTTTTCTTTCAAAGTCAATTGTTAGGACAAACATTCACCTACCGAAAATATCCCACAACCCCACTACTTCAACACATCAGCAGGCCTGGAGCTGGCAAGAACTCTAGAATAGCATGTGAAAGGTCATTAAGAAATCACAGACTGAAACAAATTATCATTAGACCTGGAGACTATGGCTTCTGCTGCTGTTTCAAGAAAGGTTTTTAACATTGCGTTCATACTGTCCAATCTGTTCCTCTCCACAGATGAAAAACAAAACCATGAGTAAAACAGAGTTAAGGAATGGGAAGAGAAGCTGGAAAAAAATTGAAATAAAATCTCTGAAGGTATGCAACTAAGACAAAGTCACAAACTTTGCTCTAGGAAGCCAATCAGAAACGTGAGGAAACAAGTTTAAGACAAATGATGGAAATTTGTTACCTCTTTGGCAATCAGCCGGCCATCCACTTCATTGTAGGAGTTCTTTATATCTTGGACCGTAGTGAGAGAGGAGCACACTGCATTAATTCCAAAAGAAATTTTCTCTTCTGCCACCAGAGGTGTAGGATTATGATCATTGTACTTGTCCTCACCTAAAACAACAGAGACTATAAACCTCTGAAGGAATTTTGCATGCTCAACATGGCGAGACAGGAGAGAGGCAGATGAAAAATAAGGAACCAAAATTTAAACAGAAATATTATTTTCACTTCACTATAATCAGAAAAAAACCCCTCCCTCTTTGCAACACAGTCCATGGCAACTTGTCAGTGTAAGCACCAACAGGAGATGTGCTTGGCTTGTCTCCTGTGGTTACTGCTTTGGGTAGATCCTATGTTCTCTTCTAGTACCTCACGAAGCTCAGAAAAGTCCAGAATAAACCTTTTTCTATGCACACAACATAAGGAAACTTTCTGGGCTAAGAAAGCATTTCAGAGGCCTTCCATGTTACTGGGACCTTTCTCAGGGGTACTAGGAGCAAGGACTCGTGTGGAATAAAAAAAAAAGACAGAGGCAGCAGTTCAAAGCTGCTGACTGACAACATACGGGAAGCTTCTAAAAAGTACCAGGTTCAGTAGCTCAATGATTGTATGAAATTCTCAGACTGTTTTCTATAAAGATTTTTTTATTCCTGCTCTTACTTGGAAAAATGATATGTAACTTTAAAAGAAAAAAAATAAATCTTGTGTTTTTGACAATTTCAGAGACTTTCAAAACAGTTGATTTACAAAACCATTTACTAATGCTAGTGACACAGCCCTTATAGGCAAGAAGAATTAGCACGCATATCACATGAAGATCAACTAGAAGTAAGTGCCTCAAGACTGTGTCACCCATTTCNTTCATGAAGAATAAACACTCCAAAAATCAAATCCTTCTGACTTCTATTGGTGGTATTTTTATTTTAGAGCTGTATTTTGATACAATTTCTGTTTCAGCAACTCCTCGTGCTTGACTTGGAGATTTTTGTGGTCTGGATTGACAGCATTTTGAGTGCTTTCAGCTAGTCTTTTCACTTTGCTTTAGGCTGGAGCATCATCAGGTGAGATTATTCCACTCCTTTCACATGGGAGATGACCATCCCATTTTGTACCAAGCTGTAGTACAGAGGTGAATGCACTACTTGTTGGACAAACAGTGATCAATAACTGAAATGTTTTGTCTGCCTGTTTAATAATTGAAGCTAACAATACACTTTAGTTAAAAAGCCTCTTCATTAAATGGAATGTAACTTATTCCCCTACCCCTCTCTCCCCTGTGCGCTCTCCTACTCTGCAGGAATTTGCTATTAAAGATGATGATGCCTCTTTTTCTGCCGTGTTTTTTCTGTAGCACCATAAATGCAGAATGTCTCAGTCAAAGCTGCTGCTATAACATTTGTCCAACAGAAACTGCAATCTTACATCTCCTCAAGGACATGTTAGGCTTCTACTCTCCAGCTCTCTCTGCTGATTAATTCCTGACCTTCTTTTTCTGTGCAATTTATAGTATGTTACAAGATCCTCATAGTATCTTACTACAGTCTTGTACAACACTCAATAACACAGAGTTCCAGGCTTTTAGAGTGAGCTCTAGGCACAGATGGAATACTAACAGCAGATTATCAAATGAAAAAGAGCATTGCCTTGACAAACAAGTAGTGGTGGATAAGAGAATTATCACATACCTTGAAGCTGTACTGCTTGGAAATTGCTACAATACTGTGGGCCAAGCTTAATAATCACTTCCATGGTTTCCACAGAGATGGCTTCTTCAAATAAGTATGTAGGGCCAAGGCGCCAGGTCAAGCTGGACTTCTGTTTCCAAATTCGAGGAGTAGCTATGTATCCATAGACATCAACAAAGGAAGAGGGTTCCATGGAAATACAGCTACCTGGTAAAGGCTGAAAATACTGCATCTGCAACAGAGGAAGAATTCACTGAGGAGACCTGATAGACTCAAGATGCCTTAAGGTCTTTTCCCTGCAAGGTATTGCCTGCTGCCTCTTTCCTCAATGAAGTCTCAGTCAGCTGTGCAACACAATTGTCAACTACCATTCAGAAACTGGACTTGCAGAAGTATCAGAAACATAAGCATTTTGTAAAGTTCAAGCCTACGTTTTGTTAAAAAAAACACACAGTCAAAATAATTTCAAGTGTTGTCAAAGAAAAATCCTATCTTGACTCCAGACTTATTTTTCCTGTTCTAAATTTTATAGACTTTCAAAACAGAAAGCCAAGTTATAGACAGCACCTTGTACCACGCACCTAGAGAATAAATACTTTTTGAAGTGTAGAGTGTTGAGATGCATCAGTTAGCTTCAGTGAAAGTGACATACCTTAGGAAAGTGGACTATTCCTTCTTAGTATCAAAATAAGGATTCAGCCTCCTAAACTGAATCTATAATTTCATTTAAATGTGGACAGCTCTAGTAGGAAGCAGTTGGATTTTTTTTTTTTTTGTANGATATACTGGTGAGATGGGACACAACATTGCTGAAACAATTCAAACTGCTGTTTGCAACAAGGTCATAAACCCATTTTCAGGAATAAACGGTAATATTTTGGGGGTTTGTGCTGAAACGTTTTCTAAGTCAAAATTTCCATTAGAAAACTTTCTTTGGGTGTTTTAATGGAATAGGGTAATGTAAGGTACCACTTCCCCTCCCTGCCCTCCCCCAACCACCCCCTCCCACCCCCTCAAAATNATTAATTCCTGACCTTCTTTTTCTGTGCAATTTATAGTATGTTACAAGATCCTCATAGTATCTTACTACAGTCTTGTACAACACTCAATAACACAGAGTTCCAGGCTTTTAGAGTGAGCTCTAGGCACAGATGGAATACTAACAGCAGATTATCAAATGAAAAAGAGCATTGCCTTGACAAACAAGTAGTGGTGGATAAGAGAATTATCACATACCTTGAAGCTGTACTGCTTGGAAATTGCTACAATACTGTGGGCCAAGCTTAATAATCACTTCCATGGTTTCCACAGAGATGGCTTCTTCAAATAAGTATGTAGGGCCAAGGCGCCAGGTCAAGCTGGACTTCTGTTTCCAAATTCGAGGAGTAGCTATGTATCCATAGACATCAACAAAGGAAGAAGGTTCCATGGAAATACAGCTACCTGGTAAAGGCTGAAAATACTGCATCTGCAACAGAGGAAGAATTCACTGAGGGGACCCGATACACTCAAGATGCCTTAAGGTCTTTTCCCTGCAAGGTATTGCCTGCTGCCTCTTTCCTCAATGAAGTCTCAGTCAGCTGTGCAACACAATTGTCAACTACCATTCAGAAACTGGACTTGCAGAAGTATCAGAAACATAAGCATTTTGTAAAGTTCAAGCCTACATTTTGTTAAAAAAAACACACAGTCAAAATAATTTCAAGTGTTGTCA
Source organism: Rhinoptilus africanus (assembly GCA_013400135.1). Classification (NCBI taxonomy): domain Eukaryota; kingdom Metazoa; phylum Chordata; class Aves; order Charadriiformes; family Glareolidae; genus Rhinoptilus; species Rhinoptilus africanus. Next base: position 1,111,246 of record VXBO01010503.1, read on the forward strand.
AAGAAAAATCCTATCTTGACTCCAGACTTATTTTTCCTGTTCTAAATTTTATAGACTTTCAAAACAGAAAGCCAAGTTATAGACAGCACCTTGTACCACGCACCTAGAGAATAAATACTTTTTGAAGTGTAGAGTGTTGAGATGCATCAGTTAGCTTCAGTGAAAGTGACATACCTTAGGAAAGTGGACTATTCCTTCTTAGTATCAAAATAAGGATTCAGCCTCCTAAACTGAATCTATAATTTCATTTAAATGTGGACAGCTCTAGTAGGAAGCAGTTGGATTTTTTTTTTTTTTGTAAACTACATTGTACTTCAGGGATTAGCCCTGCCTTTAACAATTTGTTGTTAGGATGACAGACTCCTAGCATTTACTGATCTCTAACTACTGAGATGCAGAAGACAGGGATGGTAGGACTTGATACTTGAGTAGGGATGATACGACACAGTAACCCACCCACCCCCAGTTCCACCACCCAAAAATCACTTTTGTTATTGTTAATGACCTTTTTGCAATTCTAATTCCTTTTTCTTCATTGTACACATCAAGATGAAGGCTTGCATCATGTCAGAGATCGCAGCGCTGGGACCATCTTTTATTTGCTAAAGTCTTGTTTTATTTATTATGAGCTGCTTCATCATATGTTAAACACATTTGCTGTGAATTCTTTAATCAATTGCAATGCTTAGGCCTAGTTTTATTGATGACTTTCAGTCTCATTTGAAGGAAGGCAAATTAAATTAAATTTTCATTCTTGAAATGGATATAGGTCCCAAAAGGCATTTAGAAGACAGATCATTTTTCTCAAGTATGGGAAAGAGAATATTTGGAATTAAACAGGTTGCTTTTACAGGGAAGTATAAAACACACAAGTGAGCTTTGCATGTGCTGAGATTTATTTGAAATATGGGAACAAAAATGAAGAGACCAAGGTTACAAATTTCAATTAATAAAAGGATTCTATCCAAAAGCAAAACAAAAAAACCCACTACACCAAACACAGCTGCAATAGAAATAGGCTTCATTTTCAACATTGCCAGCTTGTGGCGTTCAAAATACAAAAAAAATACAAAATTAAAAAAAAAATCAAATCTTTGAGATCAGCTACAAAACCAGGAGCATGATGATGACTATAATATAAACCAGGGGTTCTTCTCATTTATCCTGTGGATTATGAACACTTCAGGTGCATTTGGATTGCTTTCTTGTGATATCTCATGCAACCTGTGAAATTCACTATTTGAGAACTGACTCCTATGCAACAAGATGATCACAAGAAATGGCTCATTACAGGAAATACTAGCTACACCAACATTTGCAATTATATCATTGGAATTTACAAACTTCTCCTCATTGAAACATTTCTTTCATTTCTATTAACTCAAAAAGTATTATTTTAATTCAAGACCTATCTCACACACTGAACAACTAACCTGAATGAATGCCTAAAGTGCCAGTGGGGAAAAGGCCACTGACTCAACAGCTGATGGTTCAATGCGTGTAACAGGAAGAGGAGAGCTTGAAACATGCCTGCATAAGCTTGAGGAAATGTTATCCACCTTAGAATTCCTGCAAAGAGCTGGCTGGTCATGGAAGCTTATTTCTTTATGACCTTTCCAATTTTCCAGGCCTTTCTTCAAAAATGGAAGCTCCCTATATAACTCATCTTTGCAGGTTAAATCCAAAGCACCTTTGGTTTAGGGTTCTAGGATCACAACTTAATGTGATACACTTTTTATAAATGACAACTTCTGCACATCCTGAGTGTAGACTAAGAGATCTTCAATATCACTAGACAATTGAGAAAAATTTTCTCCTAAGGGTACAAGTGAATTTCATCGACATAATCCTGAGCTACCTGCAAACTAGGTTACCCCACCTCTCAGATGAATGTCACCCCTCAAAATTGCCCTGGTTATCTGCATGCTGAGGGGAGAGGGAGGAACTAGTTCAAAGTATCAGTATAAGCTGATAACATACTTCCAAAAAGCAGCACAAATACACCCTGATTTGTATGGATTTCTGACTCTATGCATGCACAGTGCAGAGTGGCACATGTTATATATGCAAACCATCATGCTCCGAGTCTCTGTTTAATACTGGAAAGTGATGGTACGTGCATGGGGAGATGAAAATGAAAAGCAATGAAAGGCAAATGTCAGGCACAAGATCTATTGAGAGAGCCTTTACCTTTGCAGAACCAAGCATCTGACCATTTATATAAGCTGACACAACGCAGCTCTTCTTTGTTTCCTTGGCAACTGTCAATGTGAGATGATGCCACTGGCCAGTGACCAGCAGGTTGCCACAGCCAAACTGGACTTGCCCTGGAAATGGGGAGGGATTTAAGACCTCACCCTCAGGTTCCATGATATCTGTAACAGCAAAAACAGGGGGCAGTCAATAGAAAGTCTCTCTTGCCTTCCCTCGCCTCTGGAACACAACTATCAAATGTGACACAAAGAACATGACTCTCTGTAGGTATAGAGTGATTGGGTGCTATTCTGTTCAATGTCTTTAAAACATTCCCCGAAGGTCTATTATCAGGACCTGAGACTTGCACAGACAGCTCTCAGGAACCCTCACACATACAATGTGCCATACGCATAAATTACACCTGCTAGCTGCCTCAAATGCTGCAGAACTAGACTGAACAAGGACGAAGCCCACGTATTCTAAGAGAAGAACCCCTCAAAATATTCACTGAGTCAGTTAACACAGAAAAAAGTTCCTAGCAAATTAATGAGATGATAAAACTCTGTACATGAATTTGTAGTTTTTATGAAAAGAGGCAAGCTGGAATTTTTAACCTCATCTAAGGGAACTGGAGCACCCAAAGAATGTCAGCTGTGCATGAAAAATCCCAGTTACTATTCCCACTCCATTTTCAACCTCCTCTGCAATGTTCAATCACATTCACGTTTTAAGTACCTACTCTATTCAATAAGAAGAAAGTGATAAATGTCAACAAGGAAAAAAGATGAACAGGCTGGCATAATAGAAAACATTCTAAAAATGGGGGAAGAAATAAGATGCTTGATTAGGAAGCTAGATCGGTCCCAAACTCCTCAGTCCTACTGTCCAAACCTCCCTACTGCCACACAGAACAGGCAGGGACCAGCTGGTCCAAGTCCAGTTCCCACAGCTGCACATACCCATATAACCAATATTCAAAAGTTTTCCTTAGAATATATATACGTTTTACCATATATTGCAGGCCACAAAATAATTCTCAATGGCTGCATCAAACTTAAAACTGAAATAAGATGAAGAACTACAATCACAACAGGCTGCCAGAAGAAAAACAAAGAGATAAAAAGTCCCATTAATGTCCTGGGTACTTCTAAGAGGAGGAGATTTGTTAATGAAAAATTCCAGATAGTCAGAGGACACAGCATTGCAGCTTGATTGAGAAGAGTCTTACCGAGTGGCTGGAATTCCACTTCTTCTGTGGAAATGACCAAAGAACGGTCCTGCAGGAAGAAGCTTACTGAAAAGCAAACAAATTCTTGCTCTGTTCTTGACATGTGCCTCACGACTGTGAGGAACCGCAGTGGGTGACTGTTGTGCACTAAACCAAACTTGCTGACAAGAAACCAGCAGGAGAGTGTCAGGCCACTTGAGGGAGGGAACGTTCTGGTGCCTGTAGACAGGAAACAAAAAGGCAGTAAGGAAGTTGGTTTCCCTGTGCAGACATTAGCAAACTGCTGTTTCATTTGTAGCCTAAACCATATAAGAACCATCATTAGAATATGAGGTTTAATTTCTGGTGGTTAATATTACATTTCACTCCCTATCTTCAATAATATAGAAACTGCACATATGAGTGTTTGCACATGTATAAATGACCTAATGACTACTAGATCTCCATGCCATGGAGCTCATCAGTTGGGAAGCACTGAGCCAAAACTAAGTTTTCTCAAAGTTGACAAAATTGAGGAAGCAAAAGGTACAACCATTTCCTAGTTCACATAATAGAGAATTTTGATCTACAGGACTATCCTATTTCATGTCAAGTGATAGTTTCTATTCCTTCCATGGGAGATTACCCTAAAATCTTACTTAGCTCTTACTTGTTAAGACTGTTTTCTTAGCATTCTGCTTTCAATTTGTATTGCTAATATTAACGCTAATACATCACACTTAAGTTGCATTTTATACTGCATTTTGGTGAGTAGTCTGTGTTGCACAAGTCAGAGCTGGACTGGGAAACAGATATGGACGTGTACTAAAATAGCAGCTTATTTGCTGATACTTCTTACAAATGTTGAATACTTTCAGTGGGGATGAAAAGTCAGTGCTTTCAGGAGGCTGTAGGTGAGTCAAAGTGAATTCACATAGAATTCACTTTGAATTCAAGTATTCACTTCAAATATTGTGTTCAGTTTTGAGCCTGTCACTACAGGAGGGACACTAAATGCTGGAGCATGTTCAGAGAAGGGCAAAAAAACCTGGTGAGGGCTCTAGAGCACAAGTCTTACGAGGAGCAGCTGAGGGAGCTGGGGTTGTTCAGCCTGGAGAAAAGGAGGCTGAGGGGAGACCTTATCTGTCTCTACAACGGCCTGAAAGGAGATTGTAGTGAGGTGGGGGTCAGTCTATTCTCCCAAGTGACAAGCGAAAGGACAAGAGGACACAGCCTCAAGTTGCACCAGAGGAAGTTTAGATTGGATATTTAGAAAAATTTCTTCACAGAAAGGGTTATCAAGCATTGGAACTGGCTTGTCAAGGGAAGTAGTTGAGTCACCATCCCTGGAAGTATTAGAAAGACATGAAGACGTGCTGAGGGACATTGTTTAGTAGTAACTTGGTAGTGTTAGGTTAACGGTTGGACTTGATGATCTTAAAGGTCTCTTTCAACCAAGACAATCCTATAGTTCTATGAAAGTGCTTACCCATGCCAATTCCTCCTGACACAGATTGCTCTGCACTGGGTCCCATGACAGTGGCCAAGGTAGGGAGGTATAAACACCTACAAAAGCAAGTAGAAACATAAAATCATCCCTGAAGGTCATCAGTGACTTCATACTGCAGAATCACCGTTGCAAGGCAGAGTCTATGCTATCACAACAAGACAATTACAAAACAGGTTGTCAACGTTGCTGCAAGGAAGGCAGCAATAGGGCACAAGAATTTACTAAGTTGAAGAAAGAAGTGATCATTGCTGTCTCCAGAATAAGGGGTTGGAGACTGCAGAGCAGCTAAAGAGAAAAGCAACAGCAGCAATACCCATATCCTTCCATAGACATGTCAAACTCCACAAATGATGGAGCCAAAGCAGTGCTGCGGAGCTGGAAGTTTCGAGGTGACGTCATGGAGATGAGACTCATTGCAGTTTGGAGGGCCAATGCAGATCCCTTAGACACCCAAGGAGAGCTACTGACAGGCACAACTGTCTGAGGATCAGTTTCATTGTCCACCATGTCCTCTTCTAAACCTACAAGATCAACATAGTGTCTGCAATACTGTTTTCAATCACGGGCTTTGCCCAAATTCAGTTCATCACTGCTAAGAACAACTCCGCATGCTCTTCAAAGAGCACATCCTCAGCAGCCTGAGGAAATCCTCAGCAATACACAAAAATATCGCACTGAAGGAATTTCAAAATGGGAGGCTGGGAGGAGAGATGAACTTACAGAAGTGATAGCTATATTTCCCCCCCACAAATCTTCAGACAACTCATACTTCATCCCTAGTGAAAAAGGTTCATGACCCCTTGGTTCCATTTTTCTTACACACAGACCATTCAATTCTGCCGTAACAGAATGGTTACAACCAACATGTGGGAAAGGCTCTGAAGAATGAATTCCAAGAACACATAATCCAAATTTGCACCGTGTCTCATAGGCATGAGAACAGTTTAAGCACCAAATACTACTACTGTAGCTTTTCATCTGCAAAATATGTTAGAACAGAGAAAGGACTTGGATGGAAAGTGGCCTATACAAGCAAGGTAGACTGCTAGGATATCTTAGGGATTGTAAAAAGCAGCGCTTTTTATTCACATTTTTATTCTATTTCTAGCTATAAACCACAGGGAAAACATGCTGCAAACCCAGAAGACATTCCCCTTGGATTGTGGAATATGATCAGTATTTGTATAGATTGCTTTCCTGTCTGATCCAGCAAAGTCTAAGTATATATCAGCATCTGGCTTCAGCACACGTATCATAGTTTGATCTCTGCTGGTCATTAGATCAGGTCTCAGTGTTGGTCAAGTACCACCCAACCTGGGCAATACCTAGTCTAAAACATCCGGGCATACTCCGCCTTCACTGTGACTGCCTTGGAGCAACCTACTTCAATAGCAGTTTACTGTCATTACAGAGGTATCTACATCCCAGCCACTGTACAGCAACAGGCTGTTCTTTGTGTGCTTACCTTCATTCCAAGCTGCGTTAGCTGAATCACATGAAAGGGCATCATTCTTTTTTTTGCTGGGCCTGGAAGGTAGTAGTGGAGAACCTCCCAACCAAAGAAATTGCCTAACATGAAAAAAAAAAAGAAGCCAACCAAAAAAAGAAAGACAGTCAAGCCAGACACTCTGGAGTCATAGCAACCAGGAAAATACAGCTCAGCCCTCTGGAGAACAACTTTCTTATTGGATACGAGGATTTTAAAGACATCACAAATAAAACAGAAGGAATGTTTTCCATTGTATCATCACAAATATTTGTTTTGCTTTACACTCCCCCTTTCAAGGCTTTTCTATTAAAAAAAATCAAAGGTTTATTTTCTTCAGCAGTACTTTTGAACACTACTAATTTTTCAGAAAAAAAGTCTATGTTTGTTTTTTTTTTGGAGTTGGGGTTTGAGGGAGAGGGGTAGGTGGTGTGATTGTTTTGTTTTTTTTGTTTTTTTTTTTTTTTTAAGAAATACTGTTCCGTTTTTGAGTAAAATAAATCCAGTCTTCCACTACATATCCAACTTCATCTGTGCTCTGATCCCTATTAGCATGTTAGCATTAAAGAAGAAAGTACCTCCTCAAAGTAGAAACAACAGACTGAGAAACAAGACTACACTTTTTACTTCTGCATCTATCATTGACATGGATCAGAGAAAAAAAAGGTACTTTTACTCTTCATGAAACAGCTTCTCCATGTGAATACCAGGAGAGTTGTTTTGCAATTACTTGATTAGTTACCATACCTAAATGGCTTTACAAGCCCTGCAGAGATGACAGCAGAACACTACAGGCTCTTACCATCTTCATTCAGTAAGTCACTCAAGCATATACCCCATGATCAATATGTGAGTAGTATTAACTGAGATTGAAACAAAAGGCTGAGGTCTTGCTGAATTAGAGCACTACACAAAATATCTAATTATTACTCAGATCTTGCAAAAAATTTGCACCACTAAGGCAAATTGTTTCCATTAGATACAATCTGATACCTTAACACATCTGGCTCAATAGCCTGCGATGCAAGCTTCTCAAACACTCTGGTGAGGGAGAGATGCAGCGGATGGCTGTCATTGCGGAAGGCATCCTGACAGGAAGTTATGATGGTGCTCAGCAAGCCAGATCCACACATCACCTGGCGACTCTTCTCTGACTTCACCAGAGACTGAATATGATCAACCACAGCACATTGGATTTCCTGGGAAAGCTGAAATGGACACAGAACTGAAGTCAGTGAGTTGGAACTAAAACTGTACACAGTGATTGATATGTTTGTTTGTTTCAATTGACAAACCTCTGGGTGTAAAAAATCTGTCCCAGAAAAGAAACCTCTAAGGCCAGAGGCTCAAGTGCAACTGCACGGCTGTTCTATAAAGCTTTGCACTTGAGTAGTATGAGTACATCCATCTGAGGAGCTGCTCGGCCATCCACAGTTGAGCTTTCCTGCCACAACACTATGGTAGTGAGGGAAGAGAACACTAAGTTCTCATTCAAAAGAAGTGACCACCACCAAGGGTAGGTTACTAGGCATAAGCTCCAAGAATAACACAGTAACTCTTAAATATATATAAAAGATTAAGCATGTGGAAAGTGATATCAATAATATCTACTCTTCATTCTAAAAGCACTGATCTTAAACAAAACTCTATCTGGCAATATCACGAAGAACTTAGTTTTAAACACTTCTCTACATGTTTTGTTGAATTGGAGCTTTACTTCATTATTGCTTCGTAATAGTCTTGAAGTATCTCAATTCTTACAAATTATCTTTAGAGCAATTTGTTCCAAATTAGGAACGGAGCCCATCTCGTTGACCTAACTAGATTTCACACAAAAGTAACTGTGCATCATATGTTTAAACACAAATCTTACAAAGATTAATTGTTCCCCACCCCCAAGAGCTCTTTGACTTTCTTATATGCTCTTCTAGGAAATAACTATGCAAACTTCTAAAGAAAAGGACAATAATGGTGCCAGACATGCAGACCAGGACACTGGGATTTGATTTTATTACATGAATAAGAAGCAATTTCACTGGATTCAGAATAAACTGGCTTATTAAGTGTAAAGAGGAATTCAGCTCCTTTGCATGAAGACCAAACTCAAAACCAGTGCAGGACAAATTCAAAGTGCTCAGCACCCAAAAGCCCTAGCTGCAACACTTAGACAGTAATACCAGCACACCCAACACAACATACATACTGGTTTTGTAAACTCAACGACTGTTTTTGATGTCTGAAGGGCAAGTTATTCGGGTATTGTTTTCTTCTCTCTGAATTCATTCACAGTGACACAAGTTTCAATGTGCATCTCATTATATACAGAAATCATCCACCAGACTGAAGTACACTATTCTTCACAGAGAGGCACTTGTTGTTACTGTGCATCAAAGTCTCACTTATCACTTTATGGATCTTTAATTACTATTTTACTCCATTTATGACTGGATGCAGAAAAGTATCGGATGAATAATACCACATGAAAACAGAGAAGGACACAGGTCTTGACTAGACAAAACTACGGTTTACTCAAAATAAATCCAATATAAGCATAATGGCATACAAAAAAATTGATTATTTTCATTAGCTTAGCAGCTTTGTCAATACCAGTATTGCCTTGTTTTGAATCAAATGTGCTAGTTTTGTGGATCTTAGTTCTAGTAAAATGATATTTTAGTGGAAATATTAATGGTGTCCAGGAAACCAGGCTGTGTGTTTCTACATGCATGGATTGATTTTCCTAACACATATTACTTGAATATAATGCATGAATCAGGATATTGAAGGTGCAGTTAGAATGTAGTTGGGTTCACAGCTCTGCCTCAGATTACAGTCTTAAGGGCAAAATAGCACCCAGCAATTTTCCTGATCTGTTTAAGTTATTCCCTGATTCTTGCTCCTAAGAGCCCATAGTATCAAAACTTGGTAGCTGAATTTCACTTACTATGATGTGTCTTCAAAATGATTATGCTGTGTTTAAGATGAGCAAGAACTTTGAACCTCTGGCAAGGTGTTCTCATTTCAAAAAGATGTTAATTTTCTTAGGATTAGTAATGATACAGCAATAATACTGTGTGCAATTGCAAAGTGCAAGCTTACTTCTCAATCTCAGGAGCACCTCTCACTTGAAAAGCTAGTAGCCTTTCACAGAAATTTAGAATTAACTTCCTAACATACCACAGAGATTTATTTTACTGATGAAGAAATCAAGGCATCGAAAGTAGCACTTTCAAAAAGTTCCAAGTGACCTAGGATTTTAAATCATGCTTTCAAAAGAAAAACTCGACATCCATCAGCTTAAAACCCATTGTCTGTAGAGTTTGAGTCACTTCTGAAAATGAACTGCATAATATTTTTTTCCTTAAAATGTTATAAAAAGTAAATAATTCATAAATTTATCACAGCTCAAATTCCTTATGAATAGTTCCTAGCCACAGACACATTCCCATTCTATCACAGTATTTTGCTGATTAACTCTCATCCACTGACCTTAACAAGCAAAGCTTACTTTGCTGACAGTAGTTATAACTGGTTTTACAAAGACAGAGAATAACTTGTGTTCATGCATTTCTTTCAAGTAGACAGGGAAAAAAAGCACAATGAAATGTGTGAACAACTTCTACTTTTCCAAAACATGACATAGATAGGGCTTAGTTAAATGCTTCACATAAATTATATCATCTCCAATAGGCTTTTCACATTTCCCCTGGTAGAGTGTGTGTGTGTGTAAGAGAAGCTACAGAGTTTTCCTCATATGAATACCAGGGTACTATTGCCTTTTAGAGAAAATATACTAGCAAGTCTCAGACATTTGAAGCCAAGCAACAAAACCTCATCATAATCTTAAGAATCCTTTTTTTAGTTTTGGTGGTCTGACAGCCCTCTTGCTCACCAAATTATTTAGTTGCATGGTTTTTTTCCCCACATTAGCTGCATGCAGTGCTTCCTTCTCATTTTTCTAAGGTACTATGTAGTGCTATGATATGACGTTCATCAGACACCTGAGAGGAAGGCAAAGCTGTGTCTGTGTGCCACCTTATAAATGATATGTTTGCATGAAAAAGAAGATAAGCAGAAAGTGATCTTCAGTACGGTTAGCCAGGGCTTCTTGGCAGAACTCCTATCTCTTCAACCCAGGGTACATTACCAAGATTTTAGTGCAACCTCAGAGACACTGGCTGCTTTTTAAGGAGAAAGCGAACAGCAGGAGAAAGAGGACAAATAAAAGGGCAGGCTGTGGGGTTGGAAGCACAGGAGGAGAATTGCTTGGTCTGTATAAACAGTGAAAGCTTCAGAAGCTGGCTGATCAATGAACAAGCAAACTTCTTACTAAAAGCCCCAAAATAACCTTGGAAAAGAACACGCAGGCTGTTTGTGCAATTTTTTTTTTTTTTTTTTTTCAAAAAGTCCTGCTGTAATCAGAACAGGCTCAGAGGACAAAAGTCCCTCAGGAGACAAAGCTGGAGCAAAGCCTGCAGGAAAGTGTTCAGGGGAAAGAGCTGACCTTCAGCTACCAGCCCAGACTGGCGGACCCACTGCCAGGGGGTTTCTAATCTCCTTCCTCCTACCAGAGTTCTGGTTCATTCTCTTTTCCTTTGTCCCAAAGCCTTGGCTGCATAACCCAAAGGGGAACGAAGCTCTGATCAAATACCCAAAAGAATTTCCTTGTGCAGATAACACAGTGCAGTAATTTAGGATCTCATTAGTTACATTAGGAGTGATATTAGTAATATATGTCTGAAGGCAGACAAATCTCAAATGTCAGTTTTTCTGTGGGACATACTTATGCCAGACACCTTTTCAGTTTAGAAAGAATTTACATTTTTAAGAAGTAAATTTTTAAGAATTTATGGTTTTAAGATGCTATTAATATCTCTAGTGAGAACAATTAATTAAAGCGAAATTTAAAACCGAGATAAAGGTCTTTTTAAAAGTTGCAAAGTCCTTATTGATGCACAGTATTTTAGTTTTGCAACTGTCAATATGACAGCAGTTCATCACAGAACAGACATGGATAAAAACAGAGAGGAGAAATCCAGCTGTGGAAGCGATAATATTATTTAACAAAGGTATAGATAACTTACATAATGAATCATGTGAGGGGCTTTTTTTTGTCCATACTCACAATATGCCTGCCAGGATGATGACACAGAATTGAATCATGCTTTGATTCTCTTCCCAAAAGTTCTTTTCTTTCCCTTACCCAGCCTTGTCAGATTTTGGAGATCTCCTTATCTGACATTGTAAACAAAAACGATCTGGTATGACACTCTGGAGTCTTAAAAGATGCAGTTCCAAAATGCCAGACAAGGATGAGATAGGTATGTCTGAGGGAAAACTTTTCTTTAAAAAAACCTGTGAATATCCTGAGCCACATACCTAAAGTAGATGTTAGCATGTCTCGCTTGTTACTTAATTTTTGAACATGTGACAATGCTATCTTTAATCACTGAACAGGCAGCATATTAATAAAAGGAAAATCCACCTTTTACTTGGTCAAACTGTATGCAGTTTGATGGGAACTGGATTAGTACCAGTCCTGGGTATGAACATGAGCAGTATCCTCTAAATAGTCTACTTACTCAAAGACTGTCTCTTGGGGGGTTTAAGGCTTTTAAGGAAGTTTTCATACCCATATGACATTAAAATGATTTTTGATCATACCTAGGAATGGCAGTAATATACAACCACAAATCTATTCTCCTCAGCTTTTAGTTGTCATTCTAGGCAGTCAGAAGAAATCACTGAAGTGCAAGACTACCTGTTTTACTGTCTGCTACTGTTTTTTCTGTGCTAACAGGTTCAACATTGCTTCAGCCCATCACTGTTTCCGTCTGACAAAGGCCACTGAGAAGCAGCAAATTTGGCAGGAAATAGATATTATCTCTGAGGGTCAGAATCAAAGTACATTAACTTCATTGAGTTCCATTAATGTTTCTGTAAAAACAGTGTTTTCTTATTGCCATTTCTGTGATAGCAAAGGATTTGCACATGAATGGAATTGATTCTGAAGATTTTTCCAAATTACTTCTGAACACCTGGACCTAAAAGATCTATCACAGCACTAAAACAAGGAGAAACAGATGAGTTACTACCTATCCTTCACCATGGCTCAAAAAAATGTACTATTTGATTCAAGCTTAAAACTCAGAGCAAGAAACCTCTTCAGATTTTTGAATGAAAGTCTACAGTAAGAAAAGCTCCATCCACAAATAAATTATTTCATCTCTCATATAGCTGTCAAACACCGCTGCACTAAAAGAAAGAATAGTATTCTGTTTGTGACAGAATATATCTATTTAAGGGGAAATTCCTTTAGTTATCTTTCACCAAGTAGCTCCCCTTCACTAGCAAACAAGGTCCACCTTTTGCATCAGATCTTGCCTGACTCCCCTGTTCCAAGTAGCATCACATTTCACAAGGGTTCATGCAGTGGTCAGTGAGCTGCCCAAGCTACAGGACATGAGGTTTTAAAGGTTCACTTTTAAAGAGAATTAACCAGAAAAACTCTACTTTTCCTTTACTCTTTTTGTGGGTCATTTGATGTAAAACTCTTTAGGACGTGTTAACTCCTAGATAGAGTCTGTCTGAGAACCCCATTATAACAGGGTTTTTTTAAATTGAGGCAATCCTACTCATAACAGCAATACTAAAAAACCACTATCAGTATTAATTTCTTATTGACTAAGAAAGAAAAAAGGAGTGAAAAAGAAGAGATGAACACAAATACATAACTGAAATTGCTGGAATTTGTGCTCTAGTCCTTCATATTTTTAAGAACACTGCCATCTACTGAGGGTCTGAGAGGCTTTCTCTCTCATACAGCTCAGCCCTAGAGCAAATTCCAATAGTTTCTTGATGACATTCTCATCCAATTAACCATTCTACTTGTTTTTCAGAAATTAATTACTGTAATTAACAAAATCTCACTAGTTGCTGGCTTGGTTCCACTACACAAAGTTGGAATGTGCTAGCAGTTGGTTCCACTCCCACCTTCCATAGCTCTGGACAAACAATCTGGTTTTTTCCAATCCATCCATATGTACTTAAATTGTATTCAACTATCTTAAACCAGATAGCAGATATACTATCAGCAATGTACTTGTTCAGAGTGGCGATGTATATGGAAGGTTTGATAAAGCAAAGCAGATTCTAAGCTGCATTGAAAGTTTATGGACCATTAGGCCTAAAGAGCCAGACTGTTCTGGTTGCCGGGTCCATTAGCAGTATTTTAAACAATTTTCAAGGGACTTCTACACCTGTACATTTGTAGTAAGTATTCTGGGACCAAGACTCATGCACTGCATCAGGCAAGCATAGAAACATTTAGTCAAACTGATAGTCAAGAGCCTTTGTTCTTCTACCTGTTGACTCAGTGAGATTTGCAATGTTCCTCATGCCAGTGTTATAGGTAAATTTTAGTACTTCCACATCTGCAAAGAGTCAGCTATTCTTGTGAATGAAGCTACAGAAAAGCAGCAGACACTGCTTAGATGGCACTTTGATATGTTTAGGCTCACCTGAGAGTGTCCCTCTTTGTACAGCTTTGGCAGCAACCTCACCATAACACAGACAGCGCCTGGGTGAACAATGGCACAGTCTCCCATTTCCCCCCTGCAAGAAAAAGACACATAAGACTTTATGATCATAATTATCACTAACAACAGTAAGGAGGGTCCAACAATGTTCCAGGGTACAGCATTAAATCCTCCTAGCAGTAACCAGGCTCAGACTTGAAACCAAGCAAACAATACAGATCACCTGGAACAGATGGAAGAATCCTTAGAGTAACAAAGACAGGACATACCCCATTCATGGGCTCACATCTCAGGTACCTGCATAGTCAAAGATGTGCAGCAGCTTCTTTAAACAAATTTGCCTTCAAAGGTACTCACAGTACAGAGAACAAACAGAGGGATCTCTCTGAGGCATCAGCCCAGAACTAGAGCTGCATTTTCTATTTTCAAGCAGTTTGTAGCTTTGGTCAGACACCACCTTCAGCACTTTCAAACCATAATAGCAATAAGCAAAGATGAGACAGTCTTGATGAAACCAGTATGCCACCCTTTCCTTCCAACACCAGAATCTGCCTAAACTAGTAAAAGAAAGTGAAACATCTGTGATTCCCCACCAGTTTTCATTTTTTGCCATGTATCACCTTTGTACATTCAGGCAGGATGTACTGGGAAGGAAGGAAGGAACTGGGGCATCAGAGTTATGACACAGAAGATCTGCTTATGCCATGAGGCAGGTTAGATATATCTCAAAGATGAAGCTACAGCACAGCAGTAACTCTAGTTTTGGCACTGCAGGCTCATCATGTTCAGAGTATAATCAGCATTTCTGAGTGCACCTCTGAACCAGAGATGTGATGTGCACTGTCAGAAACATCTGTCCCAAATACGTCTCATGAGAAAAGCACAGGCAACATCTAACAGCCATGATTAAACTGCAAAAAAATAAAGCACAATATGCTCTATGGACTGTATAAAACAAAGGGTTCAAGTAAAAGAGTGAGCATAAAAAAAAGCTTTTACAAGGGACATGAAGGAGGATAAAAAGGCTGTAGTTAAGATTTTAGCCACTTCTAAAAAGGCTTATCGATGCACCAGAGCAGCTAGTAACGTGTAGCACACTGCCACACTGTGACAAATAATTCTTACTGCACCCTCAAGAAAGATACTTTTAAAGAAATTGGGGTTTTGGAGTATTTTCTGTGTAATAAATCAAAATCAGATCTAGTATAAATACTTCCTCCAGCAGTGGCTCCAGTGTGGACACATGTACTTGTACTTGACATGAATGTGGGGGAGTTTTTAAATGTTAACCAGGAAAATAGCACACACTGAAAATATACTCTCCCTACCACCTCCCCCAAAACACACTAAATCCAGTGCCATGAATATCAATAGGATCGAAATTTTGATCTTTTCTCCTGCTGCAGCTGTGCTTCTGAGCAAGTTCATGTTTAGCCTTCGCCACTGTATCCAAGGACTGACTTTCTAAACTTCCAATTCAATTCAAACTTCCACCTCCTGCACTGTAAAACTACATTGCCAGGCAGTGTCTTCAGTTCTCCTACACAGCAGTCTTCCTAAAGACTTAGGCACTAAAGAAATATGGTTACTGCCGAACCTTAACATTTTTCTTTCACGTAGAGAATTTTTTTTTCCATAACCCATATGATGGGTTAAGGTAAAATGTGAGCTAACAAAATGTAAATATTATAATACAATAATATAAAGCAATCCTTTAAAAAATAAAATAATGTAATGGTTAAGACATTGCCATGACTATAAGGAGTTATGTTTTCTTATATTTGAGCATTTTGGCAGGTTAACACTCTCCAGGGCTGTTAAGAAGGAAGAACAAAGAAGAAAAATACAGAGTTCCTGAGCAGCATTGAACTACACCTCAACTTCCCTGCCAGCACCGCACACTTGCTACCCTCTAAGAATATTGAATAAATAGAGAATATAAGTCTTATCTCCAGCCTTTTCTGTGGTTTTCCAAGAAGCTCTCATCTTCTGGCTTGTCTTTGTACAAGAGCTGTCTCCATGTACCGACCTCCTCACTCCTGCAGACATCCCATCTCACACACTCCTGCCTCAGGGCCATCCACCAGGCAGCCCCATGATTCCACTACATCTACACCACCAGTATCATGGTGGTGAATCCCAAATCTGCTCTGCACTGGCTGCTACTTAAAAGTAAGACAAATAAGAGGGTCTGGGGACAAAATGAGATGCTACAAAGAGAGCCATTAGCGCAGTGAGTCTGTGATAACAGCAGCTGCAGCAGCCTTTCTGCTACAGTGGGCACAAAGAGGGGTTTCCCTCCCAGAGAGTGATCAGCCTTAGCTAACACAGCTTGCAGCAAGCTATCTCTAATCACCAGGAGCAAAAGGAAAGACAGGGATCCCATGTGTCACAGAAAGTGCTTCAAACATTAATGCAGGAGCAGGAACACAGAGGGCCGTTTTTCAGATGGGAATGAAAGGGTTGATTCCCCTGTGGCCCAGGAGCTTGCAGCATCATTGACCACAGGATGGTGTAAGGGGCTAGCATATTATCCAGTTAAAATACGCATTTTCCTGCATCTCAGTCACAGGCTCCCATAGGATAACCTCCTTTCCTTTTCTTCTGGGATGTTAAATACACATGGCAGGATGGGGCACCACAGGCCACCTGCATTGACTGCACTCAAGTTCCTCCTTTCAAGTTGCACAGTTCCAGGCTGAAGTCTTCTTCAGGAGGAAGTGTGAGCATGGAGTACAGCTAAGAGGAAGCTGCATCAGGGGAACCACAGATTTGCAGGAACTCTGGGAACTTTTCTATTTTTATTTTAAGAAAATTTACTTCTGGAAAAGGATACAGGCTGTGTGCCCTGAAGATTGATAGCTTTCCCATACATGTTCCTCTGAGGTGTTTGTGTATACCTCTCCTGGACGCTCTCCAGCCACCTCTGGCTTCCCTTTGTGGCTTCACATCCCAGAACCAAAGCCACAGTGTCCCAAACCAGACACTGAACGGATCCCAATTTACATTACTAATTTCTCCACAAAGTGGTATTCATTCAGTTACTGCACAGACTCACAGCTCAGCAGACAAAATAACACCAAGCACCTAGGAAGCCTAGCTTTATATTTCAGATCTATTAACTTAAGCAGAAGAGAGCACCATACCCTTTCCAGCACTGCCACTAGTCTGCTCTTTCTCCAGTATCTTCCCTGACCCTTCCTTATACAAACACTTAAGCTATAGGCTATGGAATTCTCACAGCCACCACCGTCCATACACTCTCCATACATTGACCCATATTCCCCTAAATGGGGCCAGGAAGATCTATTTTGAAAAGAGTATTCATTCCTCCTGAGCCACCAAGTCCTCCCCCCAGCACCAAGTATCTAACCAAGGTATCTTCCAGTGTAATTAAGAAAATGGTGATAGGGAGCAAGCGTTTCCACGACTATTTTAAAATCAGTTGCACAAGGAGCAAGGAAATCTACAGCAGGTATTTCAGTTGCTTCAAACAAATACAAATATTTGTTTGAATACTTACTCAGCCTGCCTTAGTACTCAGGGAATAAAAGTTCTGCTGACTTCAGTGACGGCTAGCTACAAGTGGCAAACCTAATGACTTGGTCTTTAAACCTGGAAGATGACTGTGGAATAACATAAGGGCTGAAGGAATCTCACAGTTATAAACTTAACCTTTTTAAGTATAACTCCAAGCAGAAACTTTTTTGAGAAAAGCACTGAGAAAAGCACCAAGATAAAGCTACAGACACATGAAGGGGCAGAAGATCTCACAAGTTACAAAATGCAAGTTATTCAGAATTGACTCAGAGCTGACAGCTACTTTGATTTCTGGTGTAGTCTTTCCTTCCTGCAAAGGATATATATTTCAATATAATCCTTCATTATATGAGGCAGGCAGCATTACTATTCATTTTCTAATTTTCTCTATTTCAGCTGTATGAGTAAATGAGTGAGAGTGTGTGTCTGTACATATGTGCCTGGACACACATGGGGGAGCACTTAAAATAACTTAAAGTAGGCTTTATTTTTAATGTATCAGGTGATGGGAAACAGCTTTCCACATAATTGAAAAAGTCAAAATTGATTGGGGCAGATTCAAGCAGCGACTAAACGCAAACTTCAAGTCCCAGCAACCCTTTCCTTCAAGCCCAGTTCTGCTCCCACATTGCACATCAGAACCTTCAGAACAAACTCTGCAACTCTCAGGGTTGTGTGTCCAACCGCTCCACTGAAAATTTATGGCCCAGTGTTTACCATCATCTGCCTTTCAAAAAGAGGTGATTTCTGCTGTTTGGAGACCTGGGAGTTGGGACTATGACACTAATTTGTTTGTTCTAGGCAGGTTATGTCACACCTTATCTCAGTTTACTACCATATAAAATGCAGATACCTGTCTTACTATTATATTTCCTGTAGTAAATAAAGACTTACTTCTCTTCTGGATTTCCCCATAACCTATGGGCAGAGGCAGGTAATTTGTTGCCTGGTCTTTTGAAAGCAACAGGATGCTCTTCTTGAGCTTGGGGTCCCTCCTGATCATCTCTTGATGCCTCTCCCATCTCTGGCTTTCTCTCCTTGAAGTATGTCTGCAGATGGAGGGTTCCTTTGGCCATGTGGTCAAGAAAATTCAGAATCCATATGCAGTTCTTTAGCCACACTGGGAAAGGTTCTGAAGAGCAGAAAGCTGCATCCAAGAATTCTCCAAACGTCCTTGTTCTCTCATGGCTCAGAGGGATTTGCCATTCCCCTTGTGTCCAGAAGCATCCAAGTGACCCGAGATCCTCTGCCATCTTTTCAAAAAGACCATTCCTCTGGAAGAAGTTGCTGTTGACAGGGTCCAGGTGCAGGGCTGCTGTTATCCCCTGAAGCGTGTAGAAAACCAGCTCCAGTATGCAATTGTGTCCAACTGCTGCCCACAGCCCGGATGGAGGGTCCTGCAATGCACCTTCCATGTCTGAGAGAAGAGACAGGAGTCCATTGAATCCACTGCAGGTTCTGAAAGCTGAATGGCTCTTGGGACTCTCCAGTATCCTCAGGAGTGACTACAAACATTGTGAAGAAAGGAGACAAAAGAAGCACTTAAATCAGGGGACAAAGAAGCTTTAGAGTATTTTAAAATTCCAAGTTTGTACCAAAATCCTTTCACTGAAATTTCACTCTGAACAAAAGTTGTTCAAAGTAGAGGTCACCACTGCACAACTTTTTTCCTCCTCCTTTCCCCACTATGTCAAACAAACAAGATTTGAATGCACTCTCAGGAGCAACCCGTGGAGTCAGCCTGGCAGGCAGGGAATAGCACTCACAGGGATAAGCAAAGAAATCAAGTTTCCTGCATTAAATATCCTAGCCAGTTTGGCCAGAAGTAGTTTCAGACCTTTGGCTATTCTTTCAGCAGTCTTCTCAGACTCCCTCAAGAAATCTGTCTTTGCCTTAAATAAATGAAAGATTCAATTGTAGATAACCTCATATAGAACTTGAGAAGGCACAGCTCTCTATAGGCAAGTTTTCCTACAGCCTTGAAAATACATGAGAAACCACACTAGACTTTTGCTCATATGACCGAGCAGACCCTTTCCACAAAAGCAGTGACAAAGGATGGCCCAAAGAATACTGCAAGCAGCAGTCTCCCCTCATTAGGGGAATCATAATTCCCTTTCTCAGAGGAGGTATTTTTAAAGTTTGTACAACACTTTGGAGAAAAAAGCCATACAGAGACAGATCCCAAGACAATGAAGTCATTAGATTTTATCTAACTTTAATGGGTTAAAGCAGGTTATAAGTGAATGCCACTTGACAACATTACATGTGAATGCTATGGGCTTGCCATTTTAAAACAAATCTAGAAAAGTTATTAAGAGTTGTAGTGGTGGAAGTAAAATTAGTGAAAAAAAATGAACTTGCAAGGAAACAGTCCACTGTATTTGAATGCAATGGTATGTTGCACAATTCATTTTGTAAATATGATGCTCTTTCAGGCACCAGGGACCTTTCAAATTTGAGGCTGTACCTTTTCACATTGGAAAGGGCTAATTTTACATATAAAGTTTCCCAAGAGATATCCAATGAAAGAGGTTCACTTCACAACCTGCTGAAGAGGAACAGTTTCTAACATAAATATTATCTCCCTGTAACAGGATCTAGGACTGTGAGAAAGGGTTGTCAAATCTGGAGGGGGAGGGGGAACTCTATTACTGTCATTCAATTTTGTATGATAATGTATCAAACCAGGCAGAGACTTCTGAACAGGGAGTAAATTTAATAACTCAGAGTTGAAGTTATCAGGATGGCTTTAACACATTTCAGAGAAGGTCAACAGTAACCACATTTCCTCCAGCTCTAACTCAGTTAGAATTTAATCGCCTATGAGTTAGTATTCCTCTGTCTCGAATCTATAAAACTGATGTCTGCTGGAAACCCCCTAACTCAGTTAACGTTAACAGAATTTATTTCACATTCCATTATTTGTTATTCCTCATAATTGTCCATGTGCCGCGCTGGAATACAGCGGTGCTAATTTCATTTGGGCTCAAGCTTTAAGAGCTAAATATATATTAGCAAATCAATCTGAATTTGTGTGTAACACAATCACAGTCCCAGTCGACGTAGATAATAAATTCATTTGCTTACATTATGCTTTAATACAGTTATCATTTGTCAAAATTAAACACTGAAGCTGCATTTATTTTCATATTAGTTTGGACACTCAACTTTTCCACAAATATTGTTAAAGTTTACTGTTTCAAATCAAAGCTATAAACTTTGCCACATTTTTGGGGTTTTTTTTAAAGTAACATGGTTCTTTTACCACACAAGGGGAATTCAGTTCACACTTCGAGAAGGTAGCATGAAAACTTAAATCAGTGCACACACTACTGCTTTTTAACTTGATGCCTATAAACTAAACCAAAATAAAACACACTAATTAATTTCCCCTGCTTCATTGCTTATGGACCAGACCCTCTATAAACACAGTAGAGGCTATGAATAGTTTCAGTTTCTTCCTCCAAACATTCATAAGACTTCTCCTTTCCATCATATCACACCTCTTATTCCATGACACTGGTCTATGCAAGAGATGACAAGATTAAGAACAGCAAAATTTCACCTTGTGAAAATTATGAGAACCAAGATGTTCATCCCATGCCTACCCCACTCCTTCCAAATCCTACTCCTTTACCTCTTCTCACATCCTCCCTCCACATCTCCCCTCCACTGCCGTTCACATTTGTTTCTCCTTTCTCTGTCACATTCATACCACGGTGACCTTTACCATTTCAATTTTTCCACCCTGCATTATGATTTAAGTCTTCAAAATACTTCACAATCTGATACTGAGTGACGGTGTTGACCACACACACATTGCTAAAAATCAAAGCGCACAATTTACCAGAATCAAAAACTGGCCCGTGGTTCTTTTTTCTTCTGCACTTACCTTCTTAGAAAAAAATCACAATGCTAAGGGTGAGATTAAGATCAATTCACCACAAGCCAACCAGTTTCCAAGAAAACAACAACCCTGTGGGAAGCTACACTAAATACCTTCAGCAGGTCTAGTTTCAGACGTAGTTCCCCTTGAGTAGAAGAACAGAGGGCCCCAATAATAATGCTCATATATTCTTCATAGTTGATGACTGATAGCTGCTCCAAGATGCTGAGAGTAGCACTCCTATAGCACTCATCATCCAAAAATATCTTGATATATGGCACCATTCCATAGTCCTTTAGAACAACTGGGGACAGATATGGTATCATTTGTTAAACTATGCTTTACTTGTAGTTTTCACAGGCAGATTTTCAATGTTGGTGTGAAGTGACACATTTCTACAAATACAGCAGGAGAGGCAAGAAGAAGAGCTGGTTAAGCTAAAGATAACACAAAATGAAAAGAACAAAAACAACTAGGGATAAAGTGACTGGATGACCATAATTTCTAATCATCAGAGATACAGCTTCCCAATATAACAATGAATTAAAAGGAAAAGATGCCTTATTAGTTTTCAGCTTAAACATCTCTTTAGTTTATGAAAGGGACTGCTTGATAGTGGGTGACAATATATTTGGGCTGTGTAAGATGCTGCAAACCTGATGACTCTAGGATTCAAGAGTGAATTAAGTGAGTGGATTCCAGTATTGAGAAGAGTTCACTTCTGCATTACTATGTTGCACAAGATTCCCCACACGTACACCTTCTAGGTATGCCAATACTAAATGTACAAGTGTTACCCAGCANTACAATACATAGTTAACTGTACCTAAAATATATCAAACCAAAAAGGAAAACCTGTTCTCCAGCAAATTCTAGTTTTCTCTTAAATATTACTTAGAAGCTACTTGAACCTTAAAACGAGCAACAAGATACAGACAAGGTATTGTCTAATCAGGGTCTAGTCTGGAATTAGGAAACACAGGTCTGATTCTATGCTCTTCAGCCAGTATTGCCTGCATAACTGTAGACAATACTGGTAATAGTGGTGTTTCCACTTCCCAACTGATGTAGACTTACCTGTTCAGTGATACCTGCTAGGGTAGGAACACACACAAACAAAAGAACATTACAGATTATGAGCTATGAAGTGGTAAAATATTATAGCAACAGGGAGCACTTAAATACCTAAACTAAAAGTGAAGAGCAGAAGCCTCCTGCAGGTTCAAAAGTAAACATTTTCCAGGATGNAAATAATAGATACCATGGAAGAAAATCTGGATGCACAAACAATACACAAAATTCACACACACTGTTTTGTTTTCCACAAGGTAAGTTTGTGTTTTCTATGCAAACACTTCAGGAGTATCGACACAGATAAGGGAAGCAGGGTGACTGCTGGGATAAGACTCATTATGCAGCATGAGAATATCTTTGCCACATTTCTTCCTGGTGCAACACTGTTATCCCTGGACTTCTAGCTTTTGTCCTCCACTTCTCACTGAAGCACAAAAGACAGAAAATTTCTTGGTGCTCCTTCAGAAGCATTGTGGCCACTTGCCAC
>VXBO01010503.1:1134345-1216689 GCA_013400135.1 Rhinoptilus africanus
AGGTCTGATTCTATGCTCTTCAGCCAGTATTGCCTGCATAACTGTAGACAATACTGGTAATAGTGGTGTTTCCACTTCCCAACTGATGTAGACTTACCTGTTCAGTGATACCTGCTAGGGTAGGAACACACACAAACAAAAGAACATTACAGATTATGAGCTATGAAGTGGTAAAATATTATAGCAACAGGGAGCACTTAAATACCTAAACTAAAAGTGAAGAGCAGAAGCCTCCTGCAGGTTCAAAAGTAAACATTTTCCAGGATGAGACAGTGTAAGGTAGGTTATTTTTAGATCTAAAAGTCTTGAAATTTGTAGGCTAAATTTCTGGAAACCAAAACAGATTAGTAGTGATCACTTTACACAGTGTCTTCCCACCTGCCCCTCTTCATCTGTGTGTCTAAATTTACAAATTACATGGTCATTCAATCACTCATTCTATAGAATTTAGATCACCAAGTGATCTAACACAGTGAATTTAATGCACAGACAGAAGTAAGCCCCTATGCACCAGCTTAAAACCAGAAGGTGAGTTTTCAAGAACCTTGGTGTTTATCTTGACAATCCTTATCTAAATACTCTTGTACAAAAGCCTAGTTCTCTAGTGTCAAGAATGCAAATCTAAGTGTCCTTGCAGGTAATGGGTATCTGCACTCCGGAACTTCTGTTGCAATTCATATTACTTCTGTTGCTTGGAATAAATGTGCATAAATAATTCAATGGTCCTTGCTGCATCAGAACTTATACCTAGTACTTTGGGTCCCTCCTTCTTTACTAAACTGCTATTGAACTGAAATTTAAAGGCATTTTCCAACTCATATGGCACAGAAAATGTTATTGTGCTAAAATAGCAGTTATAAGCTTTTAAATATGTGACCTTGTCCCCTAAGACAACTGTACTCCACAGTTACCACACCAAGACTATTACCTTCCCATTTTCATAATAAGAGATAACTGTATCAGATGACAATGGGTGGCAGTAATTGTGGGTATTATATGGCCAAAATTCAAGAAACTGTTTTCCATCATTAGTCCTCAGGACTAAGTTGTTATTTTCAGAGGAACTAAGCACTGTGGAAAACTTTCTTTCTCTACTCTCAAGCTGGCATCCTAGAGAATCTCAAATTGAGACCTGTTTAAAAGTGTGGGCTTAATGGTACCCTCCATTAAAATTCATCATACACTGGTGAAGAATAGCCCAGAGCTGTTTAGGCTAGTGAACAGAGCAATAAACAGCTAAGATTTCAGAGAGAAGGCAGCTTAGTATGTCATAAATTAGGCCAATTGGCTTGCAGACAAAATCTAGCTACTCAGTATATAAAATTTATAAATTGACTGTAGAAAAAGATTCATTCATTCCTATCAATCTACCTACTTCAACAATCATTGTGAGTGACGTTAAGTCATACCTGACTTCCTCAGGATTTTGGCTTGCTTCCTCAAAAGTGCCAAGAGTAGACCTAAGAGCCCAGAGTCACGGAATATGTCGCTGAATAACAGGTCTTTCGTAGTCATACTGAGAAGGCACTGGAGAGCTGTTAAGGTGCAGAATGGTACCACATTTTCCTTTATCAAATACTGAACCTTCTTCAAAATTTCATGGGGGACATAGGAGAGGTCTAGCACTATGGACTCCACCAGTCTGAAGAACTGAACTTGGACTGGGTGTGGTTTGAAATGGATTATGTCAGTAAACTGGTTGATAGGTTGTAGTGTCCATTCCAGAAGAAAGAAGTTCACTGTGTCCCAGGCCCAAATGGTACCAATTGCTTCCAAGATTCTTCCACACAGGTGCTGATCATTACTTTTCAGGAAAATGGACTGCAACACCTGAAAAGCCTGAAGGTTTTTCACTGTCATTCCTGTGGGATAAAACCAGGTGAGATCATTTTTACATCAATGCTATTTAAGACTGCAAGCACCGTAACTATGAGGTTAGATCATGTTTGAGTGTGGAAATAGGAGTCATAGACATGAGGGATGTGATTGGGAGGCATGTTCTTAACCTTGGATCACACCCTACAGCTTACACAGTCAGTTCAGTTTGATGTAGGTAGCATTCAGACTTCAGCAGCATTAAGCTTCTGATGACATCAGAAGATGTCATCTCATACTCCTCCCTCCATCTTACCACATGTAATGTATAGAGCTTAATTTTTTTGTGACCCACCTACACAGCCACATATATGTGTGTGTATATATATACTGTACCAGAAGACCGTGTCTGTTCAAAATTGAAGTGTGGTAATTGCGGGTGTACAATATTGCCAGAAACTTTCAGTTCAGTTTTTCCACAGGTTGTAAGACAAGTCAGCATGTCCAAGATCTCATCCAGATAGGGGTCTCCTTCATTTTGCTGCAGCCCCTCACACCTAGGAACAACATTTAGGAGTGTCATATGTTCATACCATAGTCATCCAAACATTTTGGATATATCACCAGGTACTGAGTACACAGGAGCTACCCAGTCTGGTTTACTGTCTTCCTGTCTTATTTCTGTGACTTGTTTAAACATCTTACAAACAGTAGCTCCACACCACGTGGCACATTCTGAATCAAAACAAAACTTACAAACTGAAGAAGAAAACTGAAGTGACACTGTAAGAGTCTTCTGAAGAAGAAAAGGAAGATAAATGTTGGAATTTAGTCAAGTTACATGTACTTTAAAGAGAAAGTAATTATCTCCAAAAGAACTCCTGGTTTGGCGAGTAAAATTTTGTGAGAGATCAAAAAATTAAAGCAGATACTCACATTAAAAGGAAAGCATACATTTGGCAAGATTAGCAACTTGCTAACTGAGATAAATAACAGAAAAATCTCATCCCTTCGGAAGGGAAAAATATTGCATTGCCTGAGCTTTGGGAATCAGACATGAAGATGGTCTCTCTCCTACATAAGGAAGTAATTTGAACTGCAACCCCAGATTTGCCACAGTTTAGACTGAAGTGAGAGTCTATCAAAGGGCAGAGCGCTGCTTATCATGTTGTCCTATTCTATACTGCTTAGAGGGGTCAATTCTTAAGGAAAACTGAAGTACTTAGAATCACAGAATCATAGGGTTAGAAGGGACCTCTGGAGATCATCTAGTCAAACCCCCCTGACAGAGCAGGGCCAGAAATCATATTCACCTACAGATATCTTTGGATTCATGATTCAAATTACAATCCTCTAGAT
Organism: Rhinoptilus africanus; assembly: GCA_013400135.1. Classification (NCBI taxonomy): domain Eukaryota; kingdom Metazoa; phylum Chordata; class Aves; order Charadriiformes; family Glareolidae; genus Rhinoptilus; species Rhinoptilus africanus. The sequence continues at coordinate 1,137,520 of VXBO01010503.1, forward strand.
CCAAACTACAGAATTACACCACCCTCAGTCTAACATACTGTTCTTGCACATGTTGGAGAAGTACAAAAAAAGACGAAGCCAGAACAGAAGTAACACTAGACTGAGAAGATCTGGAAATGCTCTCTTCATGTGATATTAAAGAAAACGAGAACAAAGCTCCTAAGTGCTTCTGGGAAAATAGTATAAGGTACTGTTTTGACATAGCAAACTCAGAGCCTGGTTAGAAAATGCAAGGAAACAGAGTAAATGATTCCTCTTTGTACTTTTGATTAGGATAAGTAGTGGTGATTTGTGTTGATATGTTCATATTCATCTCGGTTCTGAAGAACATAACTATTTCAGATGTAAGTTTGGATAGGGTTTTTTGTTTGTTTTCTGCACAGTAAGGAGATCAGCTTTCCTTCCCTAGCTGTCTGCATTCCTGGACCAAGAGTTCACCTTAACTGAGACAAATGTCTCCCTTCTAACACTAATTGATGAAGAACCTTTGTCTTGTGTTCAGTAAGTCCTTATCCCATCTGTAGACTAACTTCTCCTACTGTTAATTTCCATTATGGTTTCAGTAGAAGTAGTTATGTACTGCTTCCCTTTCTAAAGCAGCAATGAACAACCCATTACCAGGGTCTTTATTAATGGCTTTGCATCCACACAGGATTACCTACATGATTCATATTTTAAAACAAACCATCATGTGTTCTGAAAGTGAAATTTTACCATCCTTTAGAAGGCAACTAAAAACATCTCTACTTACCTGAGTATAATTTTTAGCAGGAGTTGGTAGCCATCATTATTTTCAAACTCTGTTAACAAAGCTGATGATATGGGATAGGAATCTTTCACAAAGCACAAGACAATACTAGCAGCTTCACAAACATCACAAGCACATATGGTATCAGCCAGTTTAAAGAGATTCTGAATAGCTATTTTAATGCAGTCCATAGCTGTGGGGAAAAAAATAATACTTAGCAGGCATTTAAGAACTGAGTGTCAAGCAAATTCAAAGTTACCAACAAAAACGGAACAACAAGTTTCCAGTAAAAGTTATTTCCCAGTAAAACAGGAGTCAGTTAACTCTTCTAGAAAGACAAGAGGATACAGGAACACCACACTCATCTCAGAGGCTACACAAAGAACATTTCTGGTTTTAAAGTACGCATCCATTTCTTTGCTTAATCCCCAGAAGCTGATTCAGTCTCAGGAGTACAAACGTCCAATCCATCCACTTGCCAAAATTCATGTACAGTGAACCCAAGGTAAGTGGAGGCTCACACGTTTAACTGTCATGTACTAAGTCAATCACACATTCTGTACATAGTTCACAGATTAATTCTTTGCTCAATGAGGCATATGTAATGGGGTATACACATCTTACTCTGAGCAATGAAGCCTCGTCTTTCTTGTCTGATCTGATGTCCAGTCCTTCCAGGACAGCTTCAAAATGTCTAAGTACTTCAGTACTCTTAGAACTATTATTCCTCAGACTTTCACTCTCACCTGGAAAGCCTTTTTTTTTTTATTTTGAAATAATAGAAATACCTATATGCAGTTACTCATGACAAGGAATATTGACAGTAAAGTGTGGATTATAAAACTATCTTTTTTCTCCTTCTAAGAGATTGAGACTCATGGCCTTTGCACTTCTTAATAATAAAAAAATTGCTTACTCTAATAAAACCTAGAAGAAATGAGGATGTAATTCAACCAATCATGATATTGTCCAAAAAGATACTGTTCCTCTTGCAGTGCCCTCACCCTTTAATTTAGGGTGTGCATGAGCCTTAGGCTCACACATTGAGTCACGCAACTTCTAAAAACCATAATATATCTTGTCCTTGCCTACATTAGTGTGATCAGGTGGGATTGTCTCTTGACTGTAATTTTATTTTTTGTGTATAAAACAAATTCAGTTTTCAGATGGCTAGCAGCACTAAATAAAGCTCCTGTCTAGAAAGCCAAGAGCTCATGCTTTGCAGTTGACTCACTACCAGATGACGTAGAGATAAAAAAATTTATGTAAGGGAGACTCTTCTTGTGAATTCATTCTCAGTGGAGCTATGAGAAAAGGAGAAGCAAAATTACTAAACCAAACCTTGTAGGTACACAATGCTCTTTTTGGTCTGAGCCTTTGAAATAGTTCTCAGCACACGGCCTGTAGGTACTTTCCATGAGTGGCTACACTGGTCCCAAAGGGAAGCAGTTGCTATAATTAATGACTGAAGCTTATCAGCTGCCAGAAGTTCCTCTACACCTTGTTCCTCTCTGTACATGTTAAGCATTATCTGAAAAGAAAACAAACATCAGCTACAATAAACACCTCTACAAAATATCTTGGAGATGAAGAAAAATCCATTGGGGAGGGACGGAGGGGAGATCACAGTTTGATACTAATACCAGGAGAAAGGACGCAGTGAAACGAACAAGTAAAATTAACACTAGGATATTGTCAATGGACTTTTTCCCACTTAAAGTCTTCTTTTTTTTTTTTAACAAACAAATAAGAAATACAGTGGAATCATCTCAGTTTCTTTTATTCTGTTCTTGATGCTTCTTCAATGGTTTTCAGTCCAAATTTACTCTTTTTGGTGGTTTGAATCAATCACTAGCTAGAAGCCCAAGATCTGAGTACTCAGGGCAAATGAACTCCAAAAGACACATCTCACCTTAACAAGCATTTCCTGAGTCTGAGTGTCATCCTCATTTGTCTCTCCATCATCACTGGTTTTCTTCAGAGGAAAAGTAAAGAAAAGGTACAGGCATTGCATCAGAGCAGCTGGAAGGCCAGATCCAATGATGTTGCACATAGTTCTCTAAGTAAGAAAAATAAAAATCAGCCCCTCCAGGAGGTGACCGCGGTTTCCTTGGGTTTCTACACACCAGTTGTACTCATGGCAGATGAAAGAGCATTTTACCCTTACAAGTACTCTAGGACACACAAGTGTGGCAATCGTAGAGCATGTACAAATCCACTTGACAGAAGTAAACACACTGACTGTGTGTTGCCATAGCTGTTCCCAGGACTTCCCACTCCAGCTGAACTACAGCTTTGACAGTTATTTACTTACTATGTCCTGCATAAAGAGACCTACAGTCAGTAAACAACCTGCAAACTAGCAGCTAAAACAGCAGTACACCCAGGGCAGACAGTGCCCCCTTTATCATTAGTTCACAGGACACCCTGCAGGGATAGAGGCCTAACATGTTAAAAACATGAATTCTCCATTCCCTCCTTGACCCAGCATAGCAGCAATTTAGCTATAATGCCTTTGCTTTTGTAACATATTAAATAACTGCACACACACTTCTAATTATAGCTTTTATAAATGCAAGAGACACCATTTCTCCACAATGTTTCTCAACATTTAGTTTCTTCCCATCTTCACTGCGGCTGTGTACAACTTACAGAGCAGTCCCAGGGTGGGGGCTTGGCACACAATAATAAAAAAAAATCAGCAACAAATTAAACAGAAGAGGGAGGTTTGTGATATGAAGTTTTGTAAGTGTGTGCGCTACAAAAACCAGCAATGACTTAGATCTGTGAAAAACACAAACCTCATCAGAAACTTCAGGCTGTAACTAACTATAAATAATTTTATAAAGCTCCTTATGACACAGAACATGCCCACTAGAAGCTGACAGTAAGATTTTATTTCCATGTATATGAATACGGATCAGCTCAATGTCAGGGATAAACACACCCCTGACACCTATCACCAGGCTGTACTGCTGAAGCCAGTCTGCATCTACATACGACTGTGGCTGTACAAGTAAATTGTGTGAAATGCTCTGAAATGCTTCAAAAGTGAGGAGCTATCAGGATTGAAAATCCAACCACTGCATTACCAGACAGATCCTTACTAGTCATGGTTTTGATAAATCAGCTGGAGTGACAAAGGTTGAAAAGCAATGATCCACAATGGGAAAAAAAAGAGATAAATCAGAGCAACATGAGAAAAAACAGCTGCTTGATGATCAAAATAAAAAAGGGTATCTGAAAGCACAGAGCGCTTACTTCCCTCCTTGAGAAAAACCTGGACTATAAACCTGGTGGTTTGTCATCTATCTGACCATATACCCTGTGCATGCTGAATCACAAAGTATTGGGGATAACGCAAGCATTATGAGACTTTGGTGTTCCACTGTTGGGTGGTTACCCAGCTTCTCTGAAATAAAAAGGAAAAAAAAAAAAACAAGACAAAACAAAAAAACCTCAAACCCCTTTCTAGTCATTTCTCTTACCAAGTCAGTCTGTGAGAGCAGATACACTGATTTCAGGAGCAAACGGCCATCTTCTGTTTCCCCTTTCTGTTGTAACAATAGCTCCAAAGCAAGACGAGCTTCCTCTGTTACCATAAAAACATTAAACTTCAATTCCTTCTTAGTGAAAGATGAAAACACTGCATTGATCCTTTCTTAACAGATCTGACAGGTTTAACAAAGTTACAGTAGCAGGAGTCCACTGAAGTGAACAGAAGGACATAAAAGGATTTTGATCCAGCATCAGGCTCAGGTCAGTTCATGTAAACTGCATGTTCCAAGCTGACAAGGTTCACTGGGAATACCAGCTCAGTTCATGAAGTCTGCCAGCTGACCAGTGCTAAGAATTTACAACAGCTACCAGGAAAGCCATGTGTGGCTAGCAGTATTTTTCTCACTAAATAATGCACCTCAGAATAGTGTGTAGCTTACTCTTTTACTGCTTAGCTGCAGTATTATACATTTCCAGCTACAGAAGTTCCAAAATCAAGGTCATCACATCATACAAGACCAAATCTTCAGTACAATCACCCAAAACCAGTACTAGCTCACACCTACTAAAAGATCTGGCTTGCTAGACTTAGCATTTTCCTGTTCCCCCTTTATTGCCCTAATTTTAAGTACAGAGGACAGCTGAATGTCAGCACATTCCCAGAATAAGTGGATGCAGTAGATATGGTATGGGATCATTACCTGCAGGTTTGCCATTGAGGTTCCTCTTGATTTCTTTTGTCAGAAGCTTGGAAACCTCACTGGCTAATAGCTGAATGTTGGGGAATACGATTACTCCAGCAGATTGTTCCCAGGCCTGAAATCAAAGAGTAACTGTTAAGTCTTTCTGATACAGCACATCTTTGGTAGATTGAGAAGCACTAATAAATATAAATAAACAAACATAAAGCTAGTATTCCCTTGCAAATTTCCCTCTCCAGCCAATATAGTCCATTAAGCAGCATTTGCCAGACAGGCAGGAGCCTGACACTACAGATACAGAAGTCAACCTGGAACTACCTTTTGAGTCATGTAATGCACATACTAGAGAGCATTTACATTATTTTCTCCATTGAATACAATCAAAACAACGTCAATGTTTGTCATAGCCACTGTGTCACTAATTATTTGTATCAAAAAGCATGCTAGTCCCTTTTGAAATATAACCACCCTCTACCCTGAAGAGGTTATAGCTACAGTTCTCCAAGAATTTTTCAATAAAAGTATATCCTTCTCCAAAAACTGGTCTCCACAAAACTGAAGTTAGTCATAAACAAAACCCAAGTTTTCAATGGAATAAAAATTTAAAATAAAAGTTGTATTTTCTCTGTTCGACCAGTCATTGCACAGTCTTAGCTACTTAGAGACTGAAACGGGACTGGAAGTGCTGCTCTCATAGAACATTTGCAACAGATCTGTCAAAAAGAAACCACGGTAACACAGGACTACTGCTCCCAGGTAGCAATATACTGGGCAAGATTCACCTGAAATTGAATGATTTCTTTCAAGTCAATAAATTTATATAAAAAAGTATTATCACAGAACAAATAAACAAGCAAAATACTTTATGGTTTGGGTTGTTTTTGTTTTTTTTTTTTAGTTTGGAGTTGGGGGAGGTGTGTGTTTCTTGTTGTTGGTTTGGGGTTTTTTTTAAATACATTCATAAAGTTTCTGCCTTGCAATTCTACTCTGTTTTGGGAGGAAAGTAAAGCTCATGAAATCAGCATTTCTTGCAGGACAGAAATAATCTTTGTTGCAAACTACGGAAATAAAAGAAAACATGGGGAAATGAGATGAAAAAACCAGAAATATTCTACCCCAAAAGGCACTAGGATGTGATTTTGCAGCAATATGTGTTGCTTAACCCATCTGCCTATTAGGTTAAGATGAAAGCTGCCAGGCCTGGAATGACAAGCCTGCCTGGCCAGGAATTTACAACATTACAAGGGAGCTTACAGCATGAGTACAGATCAGTGCTAATACAGGAAAAGATGCACTTCTAAAGTTCTGAGACTATGACAGTAAATGTTTATTGGATCAGGATCTCTAAACGTTTCCTATGCTATAAGTAGCACCCCAAAAGAGGAAGGTGTAGTCCTAAATGTATAGCTAGTCAAGGAAAACAAATGTATAGACAAGTTTGTAAACAATTTATAAATAAGTTTATAAATTACTTGTTCAAGAATGGATAAGCGATTCAACACAAAACTGACAAGAGGAGCAACAGCAAGACTTGATGATTCCCTGCGCTGAGTCTGACAAACAGATCCCCTCTCAAATATTTCTTAACCTTGACTCTGGGGAGGAAAAACCAAAATATTCAAAAGCAATTACAAAAATACCCTAGTAGACTAATACTATCACAGTCAACTGACCTTTGAGGATTATGTACTATTACTTTTATAGAACATCCAAAGCTACACACCTCAATATACTAGGAATAGTGCAGCATTCACCTCTAAATACCAGGCTGAGACCCCTCTGTCCCCAGCAACCTTGCAAATTTTCTTTGCAAAAATCTCCTCCTTCTAAAAGCTCAGAAAAATCAAGCTGTATGGCCAGATGATGAAAGGAAGGTAACAAAAATAATAAGACATCTGTTCTCCTAAAATAATTTGGAGCAGACACCCCATAATACTGTCTGCCAAGAAATCAGTACAACCCTTTGTGAAAGAAGATGCTCTATAAAGATTATTTCCTTCCCTACCACTGCTTTCAATTACTTGTTCTTTCTTTACTGATGGCAGCTTGTGGACAATCTATTTCTTTCCCCAAAGCGCCAGTTGTCTATCAGCAATAAGGCTAGCACTACTTTTTACTTAATTTTACTGCATTGACCTCTGGAACTCCACCCAGCTCTCTTTTCTGAGGTACAGAAGAGTGAAATGCAATCACATAGTCTGCCTATCAATTCACTTTCAGTCAATCAACACTACAGAAAAAGCCCCAACATGCTGGTTTTTTTCACATTTTGACCATAAATGATTTTCAGAGACCCTCAGTTGCAGGAGCAAGGTCCACCAATTCCTACACTTCTGATGCACAAGTGAGAGAAGAACTGGAAAGACTAGAAGCAAGCTGGGCAAACACAATGACAAGAACCCCACAGCCACTTAGGAATCTACAATGTTTGTCATTAAGCTATACCCTTTTTCAGAAGAAAGCAGTGATGGATTCCTGCCCCTCTGACTCAAAGTAGAACACCCTCTGAACACTTCAGAAAGAACTTGTTATACTCACTCTTCTGGTAACAGAAAGAGCGAGGTAAATTTCAGAAGTTCAGACCATACTCAGCAGAGAGCAGTAATCAAAGGTTCATAGCAATGCTACCACTGTGCAACTATTGCGTGAGTCTATCTCACTACAGACCAGGTTACTAACGTTCTGGCTCTCCTTTAAGAACAGACCTAATCAGTTCCATATTCATCTTTAAGCCTATAAAAGATCTGTATCTGGAAGAATATCAACCTGACTTCATTCCAAGATGTCTGCCTTCAGAGGAAATTCAAATAATATGGTATCAATGTAATGTGTTTTTCTTTCTTCCTCTTAAGGCTGTTTCTACATGCTTAAGACTCTGCCACAAGTTCCCTGTGTCTGCTGTTGCCATCTGTCCTTCCTATTCCATGCTTCATGGAGAGATGCTAGCTCAAAAGCCAGATATATAATAGAACATTCTGATACTTTCTGAGATACCAAGAAGATAGATACAGAGGGCACATTAAAATGACTCCCAGCCTAGGCCTGAATCACAAGCTAACATTTTCCTCCTACACCTTTTCCTTCTACATCAAGGAGTATCAGTAAATAATGAGTCTCCGCACCCCAGATGGCTCCTGGTTAGTGCCCTCTCTCTCCAGGCAACTGAGTAAATGCTAAAGCACCCTAAGACAAAAAGAGAGAGATGTACTTGGCATCTGCATGATCAAACAAGGAAAGGAAAAGCAAGAGATTAAAATCCGCCAAGGAGGGCAAGCACTTGTGCAGAGTCCCCTGTTAAATAAGAGTAAGCAAGGTACTTTCTGTAAGAGCTTCATAACATGCGCAACTCAAACGGAGATGCTTTTCCCCAAGCCAGCCCAGGGGCTTGGCACAAAGCAGAAGGCTGGTACATGAAGGGAGTAAAAGTCATATGAAGAAGGACATGACGACTCAAAGCTAAAGAGACGGATCCTCCACAATGTACTCCTAAATCAATAATGCAAGGACAAAATGCTCTAGTTACACATCTGAACCTAAATGCTACAAAGCACTGCAAAGCTCACTGATACATTTAAGAAAAGTGAAGGGGAAGAATCTCTCTTAGGGCACAAAATCAAGTGTTAAGCTAATGAGAAATTCACATGTGACATATAGAGAATTTAAAATCCTCTCTTTGCAAGCATTACTGTAATCAGAAAGTAACTTTCTTAAACCTAAACCACGTGAAGTTCAGCTCTACAGAAGGGGAAATCATGGCAGTTATGCATATGCACACTGCCAGTCCCTTAGCAATACTCAGCTGGCCTCCTGGGGAATAGCTGTCCTTTGACTCACTGGCACTAAAGTTTATTTCTCATGTGTCATGATAAACAAGCAATTTCCTGCTTTGCTGTTCAACTTTTAATTCCTAAAATATCTAGATTTTATAGCTTTTGTCACCTTTGTTCAGTAACAACAGCTTCCTCAATCCTTTGAAAGTTTCACTCCAAAAAATGACCTTCACATGGAACGCATTCTTGTTATTCATACTTAGTTAATACTCAGTAAATCTGAAGTTATTCCATATAATCCCATTTTGCCAAGATTTGCTTACTTCATATTCACTATACGGTATACAAAAACTAAAGCCGCAACAGAACTCAGAAACCTTGATATCTGAGAATTTCAATTTCATTGTAAATTTGAGGCAGGAAAACCTCAGCAGGAGAATGTCACAAAAAGCCTGCAATACATTGCTTAGAAGAGGAGGAGGGAGCATTTTGGAGAGACAATAGCAAAGCCTATTTTTGTTGGGATTAATTTATACCCTTAAAGCATTAAGGATGTATGTTTTGCATGGCACTTCAAGAAGAAGAAAGGTCTGAAAACAGCTCCAGGAAAAGCAGAATAGATGGCTCTTGCTCCAAGCAAAAAAGCTTATCTTGTAAGCACGTTGTTTCTGCTGTCTCGGAAAAAGAAGAGTGCAATATTCTGCAAGCCATTTTTTGAAACGCAGATCCATGGAAAAAGGTGCTTCTCTATAGAAAATTATCAGATTATCAGTCCTGATCTGACTTTGAAGAGCTGAAGAAGGAACACTGCCCTTTCTCAAAACTAGAATTTTTGTGAGCTGATAAAGCAGTGGTGAGCTCCCAAGAGAGCCAAGTCTGCCCCAGCACATGTAGTGCCATATGCAGAGAGACACAGATTCATTTTCAGTGACAGGCACATACACAGAGCAACAGCTCTTCTGCTCAAATATAGCCTTCAGTCCAAGAGGGACACCCTTCTATGCAAACAAATCCAGAAGTTGAGAGGAAGTGGTGAAAAGTGAAAGCTTTGTTCAGTAATAACAAAATATCTGCATGGCTATTTAGACTAAATGAGAAGGTTGCTTCTGAGACTCCAGGCTATACATTCACTGCCTTTTCAGACCCTTCCATTCATTTTGTCTGCACTGCCTCAAACCAGGGAAAGCTTGTGTTCCGACACAGCAAACTTCACCATAGGTGTCACCAGATCCTACCCACAACTCAATTGGTTGCATCACATTGAGACGAATGAGAGACCTGCTTCCGTGCTACTGACATCAGCATCTGCACCAATTTCAAAGTCCTGCTCTGCACCAGGACTTAGAAGCTTCACAGGTTCACGCTCCATCCAGCTGAGTGAAATATTTATTACTATATGGAAGTTACTCCTGCTTTACTCTCATGGACACCAAAGATTTCATGGTCCTGCACACTGTAATTTCCCTGCACACATAGTTAAAAATGTCCCTATTGCTACAGAATATCACTTTTCATGTCCCACAATGCTTCCATATGAACAGAGTGACCACATTACTAACTTTTTTTTCCCCTCACCTACCCACTGACTTCTTTTTAGAAAACCAATTCAGCTAGGTAGGGAACAGATGGATCCGAGTTTGGTCACTCACAAACACCAAAACCTCACAAGAACAGATGGCTGAAATACCGTTAAAATAGGGTTTCACCAAAAAGAAGATTTTATATAGTAAGAGCATATAAAAACACGGAAACCATACCCATAAATATCCAAGGTAATTCAAGAGCAAAACAATTTTTCTGTACTGCGACATGGCCACAGTATACTTAAGATAGGCCAGGTTTTCGGCTCCTCTCAGTGTAAGCTCTGACATTCTGTCGCTGTGTGGTCCACTCAAACTGTTCCCTGTATGTTTCGCACATTCTAGCAAACAAAACCAACACATAAGGCTCTCATCCATTACAGAGCTTTTCCAGTTTCACCTTTCAATACGGCCAGCTCAGAAATTGTTGGCTGATGGAAGCTCTAGAGCATGGCTTAGGGCAGCCTGCTAACTAAAGTGTTCTAGTTCTCAGTTGTGTCCCTCACTGACAGTACAACTTTCCTCTCATCATGCCACAGTTTCCTTGTCTGTAAGGCAAATCTTTTCTCAAACACTAAAATTAGACACCAGCACTGTCATCAACCCAAAATTCCATCTGAAGACTGTAACCCTGCCTTTCCCCTAGCTGGCTGCATGCCACAACCACATTTTCCCAGAGTGAAACTGTGTTCAGCCCCCCACTAAGTAATAAAATAGATGAGGCAGACGTGAAGCGGTGTCTTTGAAACATGCCTGTCTCATCAACATATCCCTTGACTCCAAGAATAGAATTTAGCCATTCATGAAAGTAAAGCAGTGCTCCCCCATATACTTTTCCCATGCCCCTGCCATATACTTTTTTTTTTGCTAACACAGCAGGTTACTTAGATAAAAGGAGGACAAGAAACTGTTTCCCCAGGATCCCAATGAAATAAAAGTCATTATCATCTAGCCAAAGGGGTCATGCTCCAACTAATTCCACTGGCAGTTAGGGTGACCACAGAACAGGTAGAGCAACAGAAACTCAAATTTACATCCTTGGCATCTGCACCAAAGGCAAAAAGGAGTACAAACCTTTAAGAAGAGGGGAAGAAAGTCCAGCAGCCTTCTCTGTTGCTCCTCTGGGATGAGAAATGGAGCCATCTGCTCATACTCTACAAACTGTCTGCCTAGAGTCTCCCACTGGAGGGTATGGCTCTGGAGTGCCTTGTCCTTGCTGTGTCCAGGCTGTCCTGGCACTTCTGCTTTGTCTCCATCATCAGGGCTTTGCTCTTGCTGTTCTGCGTTGCCAGGTGAATCCTCCAGCTGCCATGTGAGTTCAGCTGCTTCCTCCATGCTGAAATGGGACCTGAATTTAAAGATACTGTGTTATTTACAGTTAGCATCATATCTTACCAGTCAACTGTCCCAATGAGTCTAGACACTGACAGTCTTAACTATTGGAGCTGGGGAGTTTAGAAGTATGGAAACACTGTCAGCCACTGACTCTTTTCCAATTTTGATGGCAAAGCACTCTGCTCCTGGACAATAGCATTACTACCTTACAACCACATGAACAACTTCTCTCCCATGAGACACGCGTGCATATGCTACGCAACTCATATGGGCTTTGGCAGGACAAACTGGTAAACCATGCAGGAAATCCAGATTCCAGCCTGAAGTTTGCCACTGAGCCAGATCCTCTCCCTGTACTTCAGTCACCCCAATTATAAACCAAGTCATAACTATTACCATCATCAGATCTGGAACAGAAGAGCACTACCCAAGAGCCAGGTTACACGTTTCATTGAGAACGCATGCTACACTAAGCTACGCATCTCTGATGGATTCCACAGCTACAGTGGGGCTGAAGCAATGGCTGGAACAGCAGCTATGTAGAAAAGCCAAGGAATCCCCACATGGATGTGCTGGTCCAAATAGGCAGCAACATTCAGCCCTTCTATCTTGCGTATGTACAGCTCTGTTCAAGAGGGAAGTATTTTCACTACAGCCTTGCCTATTTTGCTGATCCTGTAAACTGAAATGGGTATGCCTCAATGAAGGAGCTTCTAGCAGCCTGATTTCCATCAAATTGAGCCTGCAATGGGTCCATCTTGCACTATAGGTAGAGGAATCCTTCTGGTACCCTCATCTCAACTCCAGGTCCTCTACTTTCCAGCCCTGTTTTCATCCATAGTTTTCTGTGAGGTCAGTGATACAGCCTGGAATCCACAGCAACTCCACTCCTTTGCCATAGCCTTCTGTGAGCTCACCCTGCTATCCAGAGCCTACATAATGACAATGCTTACAGCAATGGCAATCAGACTTCTCCAGTTTCCACCAAAATTGGCCATATGCTTATTGGTGTCTAGGACATCATCTCACTACTCAAAATATGACATGCACAAATTATCATAGTGTGGGCAGGCAGCTGGGGAGTTGTCACCAAGATGAACATAGCTCATCACTTTACTTACCAAATACATTGTCTTTTAGGAGCCTATAAGAATCTTTAACACATCATTATACTCCCTCAAAATAAAACACCAAAACTGAGTCAGATTTCCTGCACTACCAATACATATACCCCTTAAAATAATTTTTTAATAAAACTATTATGGGCCTAGTTTAGAAATCATGAGCCAACACCAATACTGTTATGGATTCTCTTCATTTGCCATCCATCAGTTTTGCAGCTTGCTTACTGCTTGCATCCTGCCCACTCCAAGACAGACGAACCAGTTTCACTTCAACACTCATGCAGTACCTCCACATGCAGAGGTGAAAAGGGTGACATTATCTTGTCACTGTGCACCACAGCACCTGCAGCAAGCTGATGGTCCCTGCACACACCCATGCTTGGATGCAAATGATGATCCTTCACACCACAGAAGAAGGTAACTTACTCTACCATAGCCCATACTCCATCCTTCAATAGGAGATGGAGGGCTATGAAATTTTGATCAGTCTCCAGGGATGTCAATCTGGAACTTTCTCCCTCAACAACATTTTGTGTTTCACTGCTGTTGTTTTCCTTAATTATCTGTGTTAAGACAACACAGCCCTGTGAGCAGAAAAAGTGTGACGACTCTCTGTACAGAGTAAACAGGAAGACTGTTCTCATGACTGTGTGGGAGTTACATTTGTCATATGTTATACTTCACCCTGGCATGGGATTTCATCCCACTTGACTCATTGTGAAGCTGTACAGTGTGTTAAGAAAGCCTGAGTACTGCTCTAGGGGCTTCAGTGAGCATAGTTCAGAGTTACTTTTTCAACGAGGCTGCTCTCGCATCCCAAATGGCACCCTTCTCTTCCTAAAGAAAATCTCTCACTTTGCAAGCTATTCTGCTAAGGCTAAATGCTGAGTAACAAGTAACTCACTCCCAGTGCTTACGTTCACCTTAGTCATTTGTATAGAGAAACCCAAAATCCTTTATAGAGGTATTTTACAGATCATGAAACTGAGGCATGGAGAAATGAAGTGCTTACGCTGGCTCAGAAGGTCAGTGACTGACCATCAACATCACTGCTTGAACTGTGCTGCACTGAATGGCACTGCAAATGTGATTACCAATTTTCTCTCTTTCTATTCATAATTTACTTAGGAGGCCTTTCTTGCTGGTGGCACAGCTAAGGCAAGCAGGGCTGGTCTCTCAAAAAATTCTCACTCTACAGATCTATGTAATGAAAGAATTCTTCTCCTCTCCACAGAAACTATTAAAACCAGATGTGCACATGCAACATCATTAATGAAGACCTTAATGTAACAGACTATGTAAAACATCTGAAGATTAAAGTTTTCCATGTAAACTCGAAAGTACATGAAAGCAAAATGAGGATTATGATTTGCCTCCTTATTTACTCCAACTGTCTAGACTACAAGAGGTATATTAGAATAAATATCAGTCCTCTCGTATTAGTCTGTTGTCTCCAATTGCACGATCTGCTTTAAATATTCCTGCTCCTCATAGCCTTTTCTTGCTTCTTAAGTCTACAATTTCATTCAGGCTTCTAAATACTTGGCATTTTCTGTTTTTCTTGGAGGATAATTATCCTTCTAGACCAATCACAACATCGCAGGGTCTAGCACTGAAGTATCTTTGGTATTAGAGATAGTTTAGATACTTTGAAAAGATCTTATATGTTGGCTCTCTACTACATCCCATAATTTGTACTGATCCTCAGTGTAAATTAATGGCTTATTTTAGTTTGGATAAGTTATAAATATCACAATGATACGCAAAGTAAAGTCTAAATAATAAAGATTTTAAAAGATATGAAAGTGAAAATATATCAAATAAACCTGATGCTATCATTCAGAAAGTAATGTCAGGTAACAGAGAGGAAGTGGAACTTATTAATGTATTTTCCCTTTTGTTCTAAATGAAGCTAGCGTGAAATCACACTGCAATGTGGCTACGCCTTTTCAGACTGGTAAGACAAAAGGGAAGAAAAGCCTGACCAAAGCTGGCAGAAGGGCAGGCAGAACGCTGGTACTAAAAGTGTACTGGCTGAACAAGCATGATTTTTAAAATTACATCTTAATTATATTTATCTGGGATTAACTCCCCCAGCAGTCCAAAGAATGATCCCATACAGCTACAAAATCTCAATCTGCACCAAGACCACGATGTTTGCTTATACATTTAAAATAATTTGTTATCAGAGAAGAATCTCACAACAAGATGGTTGACCAAAACACAATCAAGTCTCTCATGAAATTTCAGAGTATGGTCCACTTTTCAATCATTTTAAATGCTAATAGCAGGGATTCCGCTATCTCCCCAGGAAAGCTGTCTGACACTGTAACAGACACAAGCAGTAGAAGGCATCACTTGTTTCTTTTATGAACCATCTTATCTCACAAATTCCAGTTCTCTCCCAGTTCAATCACCAACCCTCTTTTTGTGGCTTACACCATTTTGCTCACAGGAAATGACAGTACCTCAAAAAGAAAACTGTGCCAGATGCTGTCCATCTACTACTCTCTTACTTCCGTCCCTCTTAATTGCCTCGGTTCTTCATCCCTGAACGCCATCTGCCTTTAAATTATCTACACCTATCAGTCACTATGTCTACTGATCATACTTGACATATTCTATGAGGCAAGCCTAAAAACACCACCAAAGATATTTACACTTTAATGTCACTCTATTTATCTTCTCCAATACAAGGATTGCAATGAATTAAAACATCCTGCAAAATTAAATATCCTACCCATCCTTGCCAGGTTCATTTAATTGTAAATTTTACAGGGAGGATATTCTCTCTTCCTGAACTCGGGCATAGTGCTTTAAAAATAGGAGCCTAACCTGGCTGGTGCCTTGAAACACAAATAGCTGACAAAATACAAAGAACAAGGGTTTTAAAACACTTGCCATTTTAGAGAATGTTGAGTATTGTTCAAAGAATAAGTTCCATTTCAGTAGGACATGGCCCCTACTTTTTCAGCAAATATAAATATCATTTCATCCTGTTTCAAGAAGTTTTGACATTATTACTACCAAAGGAGTTGCATTCATTTACACTAGCACTTCATTTGTCCATACTTCTACTTTTTGAGTACATCTAAGTTGGACAAGTTATTTCTGCAGTACAACCTCACAAATCATTAATTCATTTTCAAACACTTACCTGCATTTCTCTTTATTTCCGCTTGAAGATCATCTCCATACAATCCAAAAGCAGCTCTGAAAATGATTTAGGCTCTCCCTCACGTACCCACTCTTCATTTTTTCTGTTTTAAAAAGTAGTTTCTAAATATCTAATTTGGAACAGTTTCTTCTCTGACTTGCATATACCCTTACTGCAGGCAAGAGAGAAGCAGAGATACTGGGTATACATGCTTTTGAGATGTGGTCCTCCTGGAAGTGATGTCCTCATCTCAAGAGCAAACAGAATGCTGCCGGTCAGTCGTGGGCAATATAGTTGCAACAAACTCAAAGGAACAAGACCAGGGCAATTCTGATCATCTCAAAAAACCAGCTCATTACATAAGGACGTGCAGTTAAAACAAATCTAACAAGTCTCCACTGTCAGTAGCAACATATACACCCCTTACATGTGCAATCCTGTTATCATCCTTAAATTAAAGGAAACAAGTGAACTGCTGATCCCTTTTCCTTCTTGTACTGCCGTTTAGGGTGAACTCTGGCTGAAACCTCTGCTGTTTGAAAATGATCCTACCACAACAAACCAGTTGCAGATAATACTGAGTTTCCTTCAGCAGTTAAAAGTCTGTTCCTTTTGTTTTCACAGCAAATCTCTTGACATACCTGGGCTCCTAGATTTGGCAGCTCCTGTTGCAGACAAAAACCACATTCAGAGAAATAAGTGTTACTGCTTCAGTCCTACTAGGCATCTTGGTGTATGCAGCAGCTCCCACTCTGCTCTTTAAACTTTCCACTGTGAATCACCTGATTAGCTGCTGCACTTATTTCCTGAGGAAAGCAGAAGTGGAGAACAAATGAACCACATGCTCAGGACCCACCAAGCTCCCAAAGCAACTTCGTACAATTCAGCTTCAGCACAAACCTAGCAGACATTGCATGCTTCTCCCTGGGTCAAAAGTAACCAGGTATTTCCCTCCATACCTTATCCAAAAAGAAAAGGGTGGGGAGCTCAGGGCTTCTCCCTGAGACCTTGTGAATCGGTGGGATCATGGCCTTACAGCAACTGAAACCTGAGGGGATATTACCCTAGGTGGTTAAAGCCATGTGTTTTCTGTTAACATCTCCTCCACTCAAATGCCTGAAAAAGTATTCAGGAGGAAAACTAACTTTGTCTTCTCAGTGTGAACCCCACTGAGACACACAGAGACCTGGCTGAGCTCAGCACAGCACCAATAGGGCTGCAAGGACTCTGGGCAAGCTCACCCAGCCTATGCAAGGCTGTGCCAAGGCAGCCACGAGCCTTAGGCCAGTCATGTATTAGCTGATACTTTCCCAGTCTAGCCCAAACTACAGTGGTGAGATGAATGGCAGAAACACAGAGACACCAAAAAGAATGCCAAGCCATAGAGAACATCATTGCTTTCCCTTTCCTAACTCAGAAACAAGCCTACATGTGCTCGACTTCCACCCTTTTTGTGTCGGTTTAAAACCACAAAACAGAAGGCCATTAGCAGCAGCCCCTCCATGCTGTTTGACCAGAGAGGCTTATTTCCCAGTAGCCTTCCTTATCCAGTGAGGCCCCCCTCACTAGATGCTATTGGGCCTCAAGCAGTCATAAGTAAATTTCTAATCCACATAGTAGAGACGGAAGCACCACTTCTCTTTTTCGTTCTGCACGAACTGCTGATGGGGCTGAAAGTCCAGTTTCAGTACGCCCTCCCACTTAATCTCCGCTTCACTGGAGCAAAACAGCTGTAACCAAATTATCTACAGTCAAAATAACTCAGGGGCTAAAGACAAGCTAATAGCTAATGTAGTAGGAGACAGTGCCACAGTGCCCTTTCTCAGTTAGGGGCTGTTTATATTACCAACCCCTTGCACCGTGCCTTGACCTACAAAACCAGAGAGAAAAAATCCTTTCTTTTCTTTGCTCTTTTTCCCCCCAGTCCCTCAGGGTAAAAAATGCATGTCTTCCACATACTTGCATTTGTATCTATGTGCAGGGAACCTAGCTCAAAGGAACCCCCATCTTGGTTTAAGGTCTCTAGAAAGAGCACTAGAGCTAGCTCTACCAACACTGACTGGAAAATGCCATCTGATAGGGGCAGCACTCTGCAGTAGATCACGCACGGACCAGTGGAGATGAAATGTCCTGCCTGAGCTACACATAAGTGGGCTTCCTGAGGCAAGGATCTGGAGATAACTAAAAATTTTGCCTATCTCACAGCATCAAATAATGTCCCTTATGTGGATTCTTATTAAACACCTCTCTTCTTTGCCATTCTAACCTCCACACACAAGTGGAAAACCCCTGTTTCATGCCTTTGTAGTGATGATACTACCCACATGGAGGTATCTTCGTTATATTTGTGGTCCAGAACGGCACAGCACTTCTTCAGCTTGAAGCTGGAAGTCAACTACAGCAGGTTTCTCCTGAAACCCAACTTGCAATACATTTCAGTTGCATTGGATTCACCAAATGGGCTGACTGGTTACACCAAGAGTAAACATGTCCTCTGGCAATTGCTGTGCAGTTGCCATTGCCTGAGGGGCTGATAGTTTAGCCCCACTGCAAACCCAAATGGGATGGAGCTTTGACAAAAAGCCTCTGTTTCTCCCTTCAGAAAGTCTTTCTCCTTGAAGACATAAGAAATAAAATCCAGGTGATTTTCCTGAGACAATAATTTTTTCTGCTGCACATTCATAACCTTCAATCTAGCAAAAAAGCCAGTTAAACGCGTGTCCCTTTCAACATTGCAGTGTCCAAAAGTTGAGCTAGCTGCAGGGGTTTTTTCCACTCTTCATCGTTCCTGCTAAAATCCAGCTATCTTCTTTCTTTTTTTCTTGATAAAAAGAACATTGATTAAAAAATGATCATCGAATAATTTTTCATTTCTTTAGCATCATAAAGGGAAGCGGCACTGTTTCATTTTCCTCCCCTCTTTTCCATGGCAGAACAGAAGCTGACAGAGAGACCGCAGAGAAAGGCAATGCAAAAATTTAAACCATCTGCTTAACCGTAATTTTCACTCATCTTTTTTCACAGCAAACCTTGAAATCTGCAGTGAGGGAGGTGCCTAATTCAGCTCCTTCAGCAAGTCTTCCTGAAGAAGCAAAAGCAGCGGGACGAAGCGGAAAGCCACGGGACGGAGAGCTTGAGCAGCTCAGCTCCTCTCCCCCAGCACACACACACAGAGGGAGGTCTGGGGTGGCAGGGATGGCCACCCCACCTTTTTGGCCAGGTTTTCCCTGGAGGACAGAGCCGTGGGGAGGCGGGAAGCAAAAGCCACTTTCTGCTGGAGCTGCCCAGCAGCCCTGGCGAGGTGTCTCCCCTCCCGGGACCTGCAGCCCCCAGGCAGCACCACCAGCTCTGAGGAAAAGGAGTCAGCAGGAACTGATGCACAGCCACGCTCTGCAGGTTGTGAGGTAAAGTGCATATATGTACACCTGCACAGATAACTAAACTTCAGCTTTAAATTAAATGGGGCTCGTGCTGGTGAAGCCATGAGCAGCGTAGCTTGTAAAGATGTGTCTGTGAGGGAACGTTTCTCGGCCTGTTGCCTGCCAGCACTCGTGGGACCAGAGCAGTCAGCCTGGATCGGGAGGCCTAGTTATACCGCTCTGGGACCGTGACTGACGGGCCGTAAAGAGACGGGACCGTGTGCAGTGTCGGTGCTGGTCAACCTCTTCATTTCTCTCAGGGAAGGAAACAATTTCCTTCTCCTGGTGGGTCTGCAACCCGTCCTTGGCACCCAGCCTGCACCTTGGCGCTGGTAAGGCTTGTTTAGTGCTAAGGGTGGTTGGCGATGAGGATAATTTGTTACATGGAATTCTGCCATTTCAAAATGTTTCACTGGAAATTGAAACAGATTTCCTCCATCAACAAAAAATCTGTGATTCAAAAAGGGATGTTTTCCGATGCTGCTGTTGTTTACACAGGAACGAAGCAAAGTATATCCAATAGCCTGCATCTTAGAGGTCAGACTGGAGCGGTGGTTTTCAGCCATTTCCAGTCTGTACAATCCTGAAGTAGTTTTCTATAAACCCTAACACAGCAAGTATGAGCCTGCTGCTTGGCAGCCCCCCCCAGCCCTTGCTCTTTTTCTTTGGCACCTTTAAAAGTAGTCAGTGGTGGGGAGGGGGGGGGAAAACCCAAGTCACTGGACTATATAGTCACAGAAATACCTTAAATAATTTTAAACTATTTTTTAATTTTTATTATGTGTATAAGTAAATGCCACCAAAATTATTGCAGGGTTAGTAAAACAATATCAACTTCTCAAAACAGAAGAAAAAAAGAACCACATTTAAAAACTGGTTTGTAACAAAAGTGAAAATATCCCTGTTTGAAAGTCAGACCCAAACTTCTTGATCAAGTGAACAGAATCCCCATCCCCTCCGCCCCCAAAGAAGAAGCAGTTTCAAATATGAAAGTTCCTCTGGGAAGCTGCTACTTTGATTAAATGCCACTACTGACTAGAAAAATGTCGTGCAGGAAAATTTTTAAGGCAGCTTGACTGAACACATGATCTCCACGCTGGAAGGCATGTTAGTCTAATGAGATTGAGGAAGTTGCAAGGCTAATGCAAAAATATAACGGCATACTATTTCTCTCTCTTCCCATACCTCAGATTAACTTTCTACTACAGGATACACAGGAATTCATTGTTTTCATGATCAGCTCAAAAGGATCATGATCAGAAGTTCTGCAGGAAAATTTTTACAAGTATTTACAAAACAGAAGAGTAGACTTTAACATGTAGTGCTTATCAAAAAATATCACTTGGACACAGCCTCAGACAAAAGCAAAGATATAATTACATAAACATATATTGACCAAGAGCTATTTTCTGGAAAGATTTACTCTCCTCACTCTCTCCGCAGAAGAAGCACTGAAACCTCTGCAGACAACACCACTTTCTTAAGCCTCAGAAATTGGTCCTAGTTCCTGTTTAACACCCCTCTTTGCTCTCTGCAAGGATGTTGTGTAGCTTGCACAGCCTATAGCCTACTCTCATCATCATCTTAGAGGAAATAGTGAGCCTGAAGTTCAAACTAAACAAATTAAGCAAAATTCTTGCAACACAGTTGTGAGAGCAGACATTTTTCCATCTCTGATGTGTCCCCTACTGACTACTATTATTTTTCTTTTTGCAGCTTCCAAGTCTACTTACAGACTCCTGCTCCTGTGACCTTTCTCTCCTTTAAGCTGTGCTCCCAGAGAGACTCTGCATGTATCCAGGAAGACTGCTTTCTCACAGTGATAACTACTCAGGTACCTTCAAATAGCTAATAAGCATACTTAACAAGCTGTCACACCCTATTCATAGATAGACCTAGCTTTTCTACAAATACTCTTTTAGCTCTTTGAACTAGGCTCATGTATCTTCCACTTTAATTCCTTATTCATAGAACTAATACTCCAATTGCATTTGGTTGCTAACTTTTGTCATGTCATACAAAATTCCACACAGAATTAATGGGGACAAACTAGTCCCCCAAACTAGAATGGGGACAAAAGCAGTATGCCCTTGTTTCCTTCCCTGCACCACCCCACCCAGAAAAAGATTGCTTTTAGAGTGTTCAGATGACTCTGTTCTAGGCTGGTAAATAATAAGAAAGATCTCCTTAATCTCTACTTAATTTATAACCACATTCTACATTAGTGTTTTATTTTGTGCTATAAGGATACACAAAACTGCTGCTGCTCAGTAGAGAGGTAATATTAGACTTGAAATCAAACTCTAGCACTAAACATGTAGAAATACTTTGTTAAAAAAAGCAAAGTAGAACAACAAGAAACTAGTCAATGGTTGCATATCATCTATGAGATCAGTGTATTCGGCAGAACTTGAAAGCATAGCTTTCAAATTTGAAGCAAAGGCTGCTACCACATGGAGTAAAGGAGGAACTGGTAAAAGAATGCAGTAGTTACCTCTCAGAGAGGCTCACCACAAGATGGAAGTGCAACAGGCTCCTCAATGGCTGTGTCAGATAGGAGTCCCTTTTGCTATAATACCTTTCCAGGGCTGGAGAGCAGTGGGTCAGAGCTGACAAACCAGCAAATTCCCTCTGCAAGGCTGCCTGTTAGGATGCCAGTTCAGACACAGGGTCTCTAGGGCTGTCTCTGCCTGGAATAATTCCTCTCTGTAAGCAGGGAAATGTGAATGGCAGGTTTCACATGGAGGTCTAAGAAGGCTTATTCAGTAATAAAAGTTGTTAAGCTGTCTAAAGAAACAGATGCCAATCATGAGGTGAAATTTAAATAATTGTTTTGTGTCTCAGTGCATCAGTCACTACACAATACTTAGAGGAATGTGCAGATTCCCCTAACTTGAAGGAAACAGAAGCCTACCTTGTAAAAGTTTGGGAACAACATACATTCAGAATGTAATCTGTAAGGTTTGTCCTCTTCATGCCAACTACATAGCAACAAGCTAGTACCAGAACCCATATTCAGACCATTGGCAGAGTTACCAGTGCAAAAAAATTAGCTAAAGTCAGTCCCATGGCTTGGGGGTTTTTTCTGCATAACTGCAAGAATAGCTTAGAGATGGGATCCATCTTAAAAGTCGTCCTGACAACACAGATAACAAGTCTGACTAAATACTTAATGTAGACAAGCCAGGCTCTAGTAGTATTTCTATTTAAGTTCTTACCCTTTTTCATTTCCATTAAACTTTTTTTTTCATTTTTTTCCTCAAATGAGATGAGAATAAAGATGAAAAATTCAAACAGCCTGCATTTGCCCAATATAGGCATTCCTGCCAGAGATATTCAGAGCTCTTTGTTTCCCATGCACATATTTTGTCCATACAGACCATAAATACAAAAATGTATCTTACAGCCGTTTAGCCTCTGCCTGAGCTCCAGATATTATCTGGTTTGTGCGTCTCAGCAGTAATATGGGCAGTCTGATTTCTGAGCATCTTTTGTGTTGGCACTTTCCTCTCCGAGCATCACCAGGTGGCAGTACAACAGAAGAGCTGTCAAGGCCTGCTGTTACATAAGGTAGCAGAAATCACATATAACTACAGGTATACAGGTCATTTTCATGTTGTAATTGCAGCTTACATTTCTTTTCCTCAGTCCACCTTAAATAATGAGGCAGGTGAGTAGCAAAGCACAAAATATGAGGACTTACTTTCCTGTTTATTTACTTTCACCAATTTGAGCATTTATAGGATTACATTTTCATATTCCCAGCAGACTCTGGAATGGACAGGTTTCAGCTGGGCACCCAGCAGAGAAGCCACTTGGAAAAGAGTGGTGGACATTGGCCCTCTCATTCTAGGGGCACAGATTATAAACGTGTCAGCATGTAGCAGAACAGATATAAGACTATGAACAAAGAATGGACCTTCGGGGGGAAACAAATTACTTGTAAACTGGGTTAGCTCTGGCAAAGGAAAAAATAAGGGATATTTAATAGAATAGGTTTTTTCTAATACTTTCAAAATTAAACTAATTGATCTTTTGTTTTGAAAAGGCTTTTTTATTTTGAAAATAATTTTTTTCATTTAAACAGTGAACAAAGTTATTAGTAAGGCTAAATAAAGGATAACATAAACCAGAATATCCTGAGACAAATGCAGGGAGTACATTTTTAAAGGGTTATTTGGTTGCTTTTAAACAAAAAAAAATTTCCTCTCATACAACTTTAACAGTTTAGTTCTGTCTCTGTAAATACAGCAATCTAGTGCTTTTCAGTTCTTGTAGTTTTTTCCCCCCAAGCTGTAAATTCCCTGCAGGAACACAAGCTTAGGAACTGTCTTGCTGAGGATTTAGAACCACAGGGGGGTTTTGGTACTACAAATTTTTGATTTTCAAATGAAGTATCTCTATGCAGACTCATTACACTGCAGCTGCTATGAGTGGACAACCTTCACAGGAGATCATGTCTCAGAAGACATTTGTATACACACAGTTCAATAGTCCAAATAAGTCTGCTCCTTACATTACACTGGGACAAGGAAAGGGAAGTAGTATTTGTCACCTTCCAGGAAACAGGTTTCCTTGTAAATGAGATGCCAATTACCAAAATTCTGACCACTTTTATTAGGATTATGTCTGCTCTAAACTGAATTATGATTTTAACAGACTGTGATTCCTAAATTATTCCCTCCCACCCCAGGAATGCTGACATTATTTTTAAAAAATGCTTTTCACATTTTTCTGTTACATTTTGATCCAAAATTATTTACAGGAAGGAATTTTCAGGTCACATTTTTGCTTAATAACTAATATTGCTTATATTAAACCCATTTTATTGGGCATTTTTCTTCCATACATCTTGAAAAGTTTATCAGAGAGGACAGTACTACAATCTCCACTGCACAGGCTGGAAACAGACATTAAGAATTGAAGTGACATACCCAGGGACACATTGCCAGCCAGTGGCAGAGCCACAGATATTATGATATTACCTGGGCCTCCAAAACCCATGTCCAGGAGTCATTAATTATTAGAACTCTATTTTAATAATGTCTCTCGCTCTGCTTAAAATTATTTGAAACAGAAGAAAAATGCTCAGTGTTAAAATAACAGCACATTTGAAATTTTTAGCTCCCTTCATTTTTCACCTAGCCTCCAGTTTTCACCCTGCTTTCATTTTGAATCAGATCTGTCTAAACGACTATATTTTTCCCTGAGACAGCAGGAGGAGATACGTTCCTGGGGATGCCAGCCTCAGTCCCCAGTGTCTAAAAGATGCATGCGCTGCTCTTTGGTTCCTGCCACTAAAAGAAAAAAAAACCACCTCTGTTCTGCAGAGATAGCATTTAAGTTTTAAATAATGCATTTCTGTATCCCCTCTCTGAATCAAGGACCTCATTTCTTCTAGGCACATAGATGACAGATAGGATAAGTGATTGCCCAGGTTGCTGTGTTTTAATGCAGCTTATTCATAAGGTCCTGCAGCTCCTGACTAAAGGATATATTGCTGTTACCCTTCACAAAAGTGCAGGGAAGTCTGCAGGTCTGGAGGTGTAGAGGGACAGATCAATGAGCAAAAAAATCAGTAATCTCTCCAGGCTTTCACATTCCACCTGTCCCAAGAATGTCAGAGAAACTCAAATAGACAAATTTTGTTGGGAGATCTGAGCAAGAGCAGACTAATGTCAAGATACAAGTGGAGGCATAACTGTGTAGATAAGACAATTGGAATCAGAGACCTGGGCTGGAAGCACAGTTAACTGGGACTCGGTCATGTAGCTTCCTTTGAAGTTTGAGGCTCTATGCTTTCCGTACATAATCAAAACAGCGTGAAGTACTCCAATGATTTCTGATCCATTCTAATCCAGCCATGCTGAAAACCTCTGAAGACTCAGACCTCACGTGCTCTGTGGGTATCTCCCTCTACTGCACTACCCTCCCAGTGAAAAAGTTTTTCCTATGCTCCAGTCTGAGTTTCTAAGCTGAAACCTGCTTTTTGGTTTAGCATCTGCTACAATCAAGAAGTGTTTTGTTTCATAGTATTTGAAACTGTCCTTTAACTAGTTATGGGTTGCTATTAGATCCCCCATTAGCCTCTTCAACAGATTAAACAAGTCTGTCTCCCTGAAAGCTTCCTGTGGTGACGTGCCCTCAACCATCTGAGTAGCCCTTATTCAGATGTGAAACAGATGTCAAGACAAGTATAATCTGGGAACAATTTATTTGTATTTACCTTATTTATGTTACTCAGTATTTTATCTGGCTATGAGACACAAATTGCAGTGTCATTGCAATTCTATTCCAGATTGGAAAATAACCTATTAGATCTTGTATGGAACAGAAAAATAATTCTAAGTCTCTGATCTGCCCTTGGGTGTCTCCAGTAGATATTACAGAAGGTTAAAAGATTTTGTCTGCTTCATTAATATAGCTATCATCTAGGCACAAATTTAAGATAGGTACTCGTTGTCCATACAACTAGTATCCATTCTATATGTACTTTATCTCCTTACCCTGTGAAAGGCAAATGAGATGCAATACTTGGAGCCACCTTGTCTCAGTAACACTATGTTTGCCTTCATTACTAACGAAAACATTGCTTGCAGACATGCTTAGGAATACTGCAAGAGAATTTCTGGTATTGAAGGGGGCATATATTCTCCATTCCTGGTGCTGCCTTTAGTGTAATAAGGATGATAGCACAAAGGTTAACACAGAACACAAAATTTACAACATTAAATAAGAACTATGAACATGCTTGGTCTCACTGTTTATAAAGTTTAAAGAAGCCTAAAATCTTTGGATTTATAAGAGATTTGTTGTTTTTAAGAAACTTCTTATATTCTCAAGTCTTGCCTGCCTCCACTGTATGAAGGTGCATCCCAAACCAAAGTCTGAAATCTTTGTTAGATCATTCAGAATTGTCCAGCCTTTCTTTTGTCACTTCTTTAGTTGCACTGCTTAACTTCTGGGTAGTCATAAATTTCTGTTAAAGATTTTGCTTCTCATTAGTATAATGCATACCCTAGGCATGGTCAGAGACCACTGTTCATAACAAAACCAGAAAGGGTACATCAACATCTTTGATGTTTGTCAAGTATAAACAAAAAAGGGAAATAAAGTACCAAGTCAGGCTTTCTTTGTCTACCATGAAGAATAACATACAATTCTTAAATTGCTTTTGCAGGTCACTTAAAGTGAAATACCTATTCTGCCTTCTCAAGGGGCACTCTTCTGAATACAGTCAAATGATTTTCAGGTGTTTGGTACAGTAGTAGGAGAGATCCTGCAGGGATATAGGTATGCTTTGTGCATGTTCATCACTGCAAGGGAGAAAAAAGTTAAAGTCATCTTTGGCTGCCAGCAGTATGTCTGCTTGGTAAGTTTCTCACCCTGCTGAAGTCTGATAGCTGTGTTATAGGCTTCTCTCAAGCTGCAGCTGGTCTCTAGAGATTCACTCTCACATTCTGAAATGAAAGATGAATTACTCCTGACCTATTTGTGGAATGTGACTACATGGGAAGCGATACCTGGAAATTGCCTAGTTTCGCTCTGCAAAACAGTCAAAATTATTCTTGTTTACAGTCTCCACCTTACCCCTCTTTCCTGAATGTAATTCCATGAGATCATCCTTCTGTCCTCTCTTAGTAGTCTTGAAGCATTTGGCATATTCACTGCCTCCTCGGGGAAGCATTACCCCTGGGAAGCCCAAAATGAAATTAGGCTTACACATTTTCTTAATTTTCAGCCAAATCTAAAGAAATTGCTCCATTTCTTATCTCTAGGCCTTAGATAATCTCTCAACTAAAGTTTTTCCTGACTTATTCATTTTTATGAAAAATACCTTTGAGCTTCCAGTTGTTTTCAGTGCTGCTCTAGAGAATCTGCACAGCCTTCTCTATCCTGCATCATCAGCTTACTGGTCACGGTCCAAGTATTTCTTGCTATATCTCCTAAGACTGCCAATAAAACCACTGGTTACTGGTAGCTGAAAGGCTAGTGGTCCTTTTCACCTGGGAAACCAGATAGCATCATGATCAAGATGCTTGAACTGGTGATCGCTTAGCCTGGAAGCAAGGGTCATATCAAACTGTAATTCCTTCTGGTCATTAGATATTTGACAAGTTGTCATTTTACGTCCAATCTTCTCCAGAAGAATTCCCACAGTTCCTGGATATATAATTATTCCAGCTTGCCTTGCACAGGCAATGCTACTGCAGTTATTGATCTCAAAATGCACACCATGGTCCTTCTTGTTTCTTTGGACCCTTTTTCCATCAACTCCATTTTATGCCATATGATGACAGATTGTAACCAAAGTTGCAATCTAAATAAACTGGATCTGGATTTCAATGGTGCCAGAGTCCAGGGTGATTAGATCCTGGGCTTTGATCCAGATGCATCTTGCTGATGAGTAAAAAAATATATCAATCAGCTAGTTACAACAAGTCCTTGGCCTGTATATGGAAGCAGAAGATGAGGAGGAAGAAAAAGGATATGCCATGTAACAATTGGTAGGTGACAGCATGCTGTGCGGGCAGCCTGGGGAAACAGAGATCCATTCAATTACCCCCCCACACAGATTCAGCAACTTCACTAGCCCACGCACTCTTCCATCTCAAGCATCTGACATGTTTCGTAGCCTCCAGCCATCAGCCTTGGCGCCAACAGATGAATCATATCTTCTGTGAATGTCCCTGCTGCAGTAACTTATTATCATCCACTGCACTTAGATAGCACTTGCCAATCCCAGATCTCAAAATACTGCATGAAGGTGGATGGGACCTGGGACTGTATATCTTGCTTGTAGCCATGGGAAATCAGTTGGCATTAAGGCTAGAGGCCATGCCTTGCTGCTGTCCTTAAGCTTCCTAATCCCTAGGCCAGATCACCTTCCTTTATTACATGTGCTTTGCAGTCAGTGGTAAACACTTGTGATATATAGAAGAGTTTTTCCACATTCCAAACAGGCAGCAGATAATTAATGAGCACATTTATTTTTAGATTCACATAAGAGACAAATAGCAGTGCTTCTCCAGTACTTAGTTAGTCAGCTGGTTTCTGTTTGCTAGCTTTGTTGATGCTTAATGCTCTATGATAGACTGCCCTTCTGGATTTGGACAAGCAGAGAGATATAACCATGAGAGCAGTGGTTTTCAACAACTGGTACATACCTTGACAATGGTATTTCAAGCCATCAAGAATGCCCCTCTTACCTCAGATCAGTCAGTCATAGAAGTCTTACTGCCTACAGCCCAGCAGCTTCCGAAGTTTCTCTGAGAAGCCTGCTAAATTAGGCCACCTTTAGCCTAGCTCTGAAATAGGATAACCAGCAATGGCCATTTGCTCCTAAGAGAAAAGGAGAAACAGCACACCAGGGTAGAACATAGTCCCCAGAGTACTTAAGTAAGAAGGGAAGACTTAGAAGTGACAGTCAGGTTCAATCAGGAGTCCAGATCAAACACATTCATGATGATGAAGCAAGTTTAAGATCAAGCCAAGAAAACCACCTACAGCTCATGGTCAGAATTATATTGGAAGAAGCTTACCAGTATCAGACATAATCCAGTAAATACTAGGTCGATCCACAACAACAAGGCAGATACAAGGTCAAGCTGAGAAAGCAGTCCATGACTCATAGTCTAGACTGACACAACAGTATAGCTGAACTAGAAATCAATATCCCCACAAGACAGCTCAGGCTGGAAGTGAAGCCCCAAGCCTGGGCTTAAATAGAGCTCCTGGGCCTATGGGCAGAGGGTGGTGACCAGGTGGGGTTGATATGGGCTGTTAAGGCTATTTATGCAATTTAGGGCCACAACATAGGTTTCTGTAGTCTTTATAGAGCATGCTTAGGTGTAAGAACAACTCTACTGCTTGCTATGCCTCCACTGTAACTCCTTCTGCACCTCTATGTAAGAATTTTTCTGGTATCATGACCCTAGGCTGAAGTAGCAAGGACATGGATGAGTTGTGTTCTGAAGCAGCAGGCAGGCATTACTCAGAATTGCTGGTGCAAGGAGTCAGTCTTTGTGCTGAGTGCACACAACTTCAGGTAGTCTCAAGCTGAGGAGCCCACATGCCTTTTGTGGCATTTCTGTCTAAATTCTCTAATCAGGATATTTTCAAACTCCCCTCAAGGATATCTTTGCTAGGTGAGAAAGGAGAACTGGTGTCAGAGAACTGTATCTTTGTTTTCCTTGTTCTGCTACCCCTGTACTTACCAGCTTTTATTTAGCGATGAAATATGGGGTTAACATATCCCTGGTTGGGCTGGGCTAAACGAGTATCCTGTTTATCTTCCTCATGACTGCATATTCAGGGAGAGACCTAATGCAAATCATAGAATCAGAATTGTCAGGGTTGGAAGGGACCTTAAGATCATCTAGTTCCACACCCCCTGCCCTGGGCAGGGACACCTCCCACTAGACCAGGTTGCTCAAAGCCCCATCCAGCTCAGCCTTAAAAAATTCCAGAGATGGGGCTTCTACCAGGTCTCTGGGCAACCTGTTCCAGTATCTCACCACCCTCACCTAACGTCCATTCTGAAACGGCCCATCTCTAGTTTTAATCCATTCCCACTAGTCCTACCATTACCTGACGTTCTAAAAAGTCCCTCACCAGCTTTCTTGTAGGCCCCCTTAAGATACTGGTAGGCCACGATAAGGTCCCCTTGGAGCCTTCTCTTCTCCAGACTGAACAACCCCAACTCTCTCAGTCTGTCTTCGTAGGAGAGGTGCTCCAGCCCTCTGATCATCCTTGTGGCCCTTCTCTGGACACCTTCCAGCATGTCCATATCTTTCTTGCAGTAGGAGCTCCAGACCTGGATGCAGTACTCCAGGTGGGGTCTCACGAGACCAGAGTAGAGGGGNGAAAGTGAAATTTTCACAGATTATTCCTCATTCTTCACATCTTTACAATCCGTCCCTTTAAGTAAAATTACTGCATTGAAATAATTGTCCCTATATGAACTGCCAGATGAACTTCAGTATACTTAAATTATGTACTCTTCAGATTGCAGTTACTGTCCTGCACAAGCAATTAAAGTCTTCAATACCATTGCCATTTGGAAGCACCATCTGAGTCAGACAAAACTGGGGAGAATAAGCTAAATCAGCCATTACTCAACTTTCTGTCCCCTCCTGCATCACCATGGACTACTCTGAGCTCTGTCACCTTTTACATAGGGGCTTTTTTTATAGAAGGGTATATGTTCAAAAAGCCTCTTGCCAGGTGTCTGTGTTGGAGGGGCAGCTGGCAGTGGTGTGGGACAGACCGAGGTGAAGAGCTGACTTGGGCTACAGGTAAAGGGCATTCCCAGCCCTGCTCCACAGGTAGGGACCTTGTAGGATGTGCTTCTGTGGAGTTGGTACAGCTGAGGTACACACACCCTAAGAAGCTAGCTGGGGGATGGAAAGGGGCTGTGAAACCCACAGGAGAATTAAGGTAAATACACACCATTGAGATATGTTGTCCTAATTACCCTGCTCAGTCTAAGTAGTTCAGCACTCAAGCTTCAGAGATTAAACATTCCCATATGGTCTGGTTCTTTCTAGACATTAGCTAGGCTACCTTTCTATTGGACCTATTCTCAGTGTTTCTTTCAGAAAGTACTTCTTTAAATTGTCAGAGAAAAGCACTGCAGCCGGCATGGGAACCACTAGCTGGAGGTGATTGGTTTTTTTTTCTCTTAGCTGGCATTTTTTAATAGTGCTCTTTTTTCCCCTGAAAAATAGTTTATTTGCTCCAAAGAGCACATCTGAGAAATTCAGGCCTGAATTTATTGTGTTTAAGCTAGGGAAAAAAAATGGGAAACTTCTAACTTTAAAAAAAATCATTTAAATTATGTTTCTCTTTTGAAAATTGCTTTAAGAAGGACTGAAAATGTTTAAATCAAAGCAAAACATTTCAAACAGGATCAAATTGAATATTTTTGTTTACACTGAGTACTTTTTTTAATAACCAAAAAACCTTCAAATTTAGCATACAGTGTTGAACTTCACAGTTACGTGTTTGAATGTTTTTATTTTACCCATGACCATGATAATTATTTATATAGATCCCTATATAATGTCTTTCCCCAGAGAGGAAACCAAGCTTTCATGGGAAATAACTTAGCAGGATGAAGTGTCCCATGTTTCCCATGAGGTTAAAAGTTCAGTTAACTTTATCTCTTGTCATGTTTTGCTGTACACACCTTTTGGATTCCTGCTCAAACTGCAAAATGACATGTATAAACAGCATCAAAACAGACAAGAAATGCTAAAAATATGGAGAGAGAAAGAGTTCCGTTTAAAAGGTTGTTAAGAATGCATTTTTTGAGCCAGGGACTGTGTTGAGCAAAAGCATAATTTCCCTCTGCTGATGTTCTTGCTGGTTAACCACAGTATTAGGTCCCTTGCTACACCTGTTGGCCAAAGGATCACCAGTTATCTGCTCTTCACTGTGCTGGAGCCCAGCTAACACAGATCATTAGTGGGGAGATAACTGCAGGGGCCTGTGTATTAAGAAGAGACAACAGTTCAGATCCCACTTCTAGCCTCATTTATAAGTGTGTAAATCTCGGCTGACACAGTCCCCATGAACTCAAAGATTTACAATCACTTCTAAGCAGCTGGTTCCATCAGCAGCTAAAGGTCCAAACCACCTTAGCCATTGCTGCAGCCTGCACACTGAGAAGTACAGCCTCTGCAAAGCGCCAGAGAACCTCTTCCACTGTTGGAGATATGACTTGATGGCCAGACTTCAGTATCCAAGATATGATGGATCTTCTTGGCAGAGGAGGAAGCTACCAATCTCAGATGCTTTTTGTCAATGCAACTCAGCAATACAAACCTGCAGGGTGACACTGGAGGGCATCCACATTGCTAAGGAGCAATTCCCCCTGTTTCTACACTGCCAAAGGACCTACTGGGCAGACGGGGATGGTGAGGAAGGAGGTTGTGCTAAGGGCAGCCCCGGTGCAGGATGTGTAAATTACTTAGTTTTCATCCAAGTATCTACTTATAGTTTATAGATACTATTTAATAGTATCTAACTATTTCATCAAATATTTGTCCTTTCCTCCCTCCTTTACTGACTGCAGTCTTTGACTCCCCTCCACCCCCCCAAGGAAGGGGTGAGGCAGAGCTTAGCAAGGAGTACCAAGAGAAATGATAGGTGCTGAAACGGAGCGATGGCATTCCCCGCCGCGCACCCTGCCAGGCTGTCGGTGCAGGCAAGAGATTTCTCTTCCTCGCAGGGAGCAGCGGGTCGTTTCCCGGCTGCCCGTTTCCCACCGGCATGCCCGCGGGCGGGCGCAGCGCGCAGCGGGCAGCCCTGCGCGCCGCTGCGTGGTGTTTCTGCTAACGCACAACCTGATCAGATGGGCGAGCTTCTCGCCGTGTGCTTTGTGCCCCTTTTCCCCCCTGGCTCGGGCTTGGAGAGAAGATTCAGCTCCTCATCTAATCCTTGTCGAGTCAAAGCGTCTGTTGAGCGCGACCGGAGGAAGATACAGCGGGGGAGTGCGGGACCAGCGCTGCTCCCCGCGTGAGGCGTATTAATAACACTGATGCGTGGCCAATTAGCAGAAGGAGCCGCGTCCAGCCCTCGTGTCTGCGTGCTAGTGATTTATCGACAGTAATTACCGGGGCACTTAATGCCTAGTTTGGATGGGAATTAATTCGAGGCCGGATAAATAATGCATTAGGGTTNCCCTGTGGTGGTTGCTAATGCTGTGTTTATAATTGTGAAATTAATTGTAACAGCTGGAGACAGTTGTGACAAGTTTACCTGCAGCATCTT
The DNA here is from genome assembly GCA_013400135.1 of Rhinoptilus africanus. Classification (NCBI taxonomy): domain Eukaryota; kingdom Metazoa; phylum Chordata; class Aves; order Charadriiformes; family Glareolidae; genus Rhinoptilus; species Rhinoptilus africanus. The sequence goes on from VXBO01010503.1 coordinate 1,170,628, forward strand.
GGAGAAGCAGTTAGCTGTTGCACGTTATTCCTCCAGGGCTGGAACCAGGAGGTGGGGCAAGTCGTTCTGTGTGAGGTGTGGACAAGACAAAGGAAGGAAGGCAGGAAGGAAAACCTGCCCTGGGTTTGCAACAGCTGCTTTGAGCAGTCGTTCGGACCTGCGAGGTGTAGTATGCAGTGTTAGTAAAGCAGTTAGCTGGGGCTGGGCACAGCCGGTGCCGGAGATGCTCTGGCATGGGATGTATTGTGTGATCTGCTGCAGCACCAGCTCCTCGGCTGACGTGGCATTTGTTGAGCATCATTGCCATTCGCAGCCTAATGACAGTCTCAGAGGGATATCTTCCCACCCATCAGAAACAGAGGCTAGATTAGTGTCATTTAGGAGCAAAAGCAGGCACAGTCTTAGAAGAGTATGTAAAAAGTAGATTTTTCTTCAGCTATGCCAGCATTAGAAAATAGGAAAGTGTCACTGGTTTTAGCTGCTGTGACTCTGAGACAGGTATTTCCATCCAAACGTCACTTTGCATCATATATATGAAAGCAGTATTACGCGCGGAACACTCCTCAAAATACCAACATCCCATTACACAGCTGTTAGTATCTTGGAAGAAAGAAGCTTCCTGCCATCTGGAGGTGTCAGGATCAGATATGTAGAGCCTCAGACACAGTAAAGTCATAGAATCATAGGGTTGGAAGGGACCTCTGTCATGCATACTTACTTTTTAGTTACATGGTTTTCTGGAAGTTCAGCAGGTCTTTTGTAGGTTCTGTGTCTTCGCCATCCCAATTCTAAGGGCTGTCTAATCTCCTTCCAGTCTTTAATATATTTGTTATCCAGCATTCCTGTGGGCTCTTACAGCTCTGATGAGACAAGCTGAACGACGTGACTAGAGTTTTACAGGAAGTCTTCCTCCTAGCAAGGAACATAGGCTTTCACAACTGCATGCCTGTCATTCTTCCACTTTATTCAATTCATCTGGAAGAGACTAAATAGTATATTAATATATATTGCAGTCTAGTTATGGGACAGATTTTATTCTACATTCCTGTGGGCTAGTGATACTTGGGGGGCAAAATGTAATGTACCTTTGTAATTCAGTTTATAGCAGTATATGTCATTCTCTTGGAGTTTGTTCTGTTTGGTTCATTTACTGTGCATTGGTAGGTTTATTTCTGAGGGAATTCAGAACTCATGAAAAGAGCTGGCTTGATGGGTTTTGAAACTTAGGATTTTTCCTACTTTTGCAATGCCATGGCAAAGCACTGGTAGCCTCTTACCAAGTCGGACCTAATCCTCAAGGTTCTTCTATAGCTCTTGTTCACAGGAGCTGTAAACAGGCAGTGCTGAAGATGCTGAATGCTTCTTGAAGGTAAGTGTCCCACCTTGCAAGACTGAGCTGAATGGGAAATGGTAGTTCATGCTCCCTGGACTCTCAGCTGGGGTTCCTAATAAAGGTTCAAGTGGTGAGCAAGCAAAATGTTGAGAAGGCTGCAAGAATCTGTTGCTGACAACTAGCATCAACAAAGGCAGGCTGCAAGCTACTGCATGAGCTTGGCTGAATTTTCAGAGCGGTGGCTGTTAGCTCTGCCATCGAGGACTTAGTTGTGTAAGGGAAGCAGCATGACTTCTCTGAGCAGACAGAATGAAGAGAAGGGGCAAGGAAGGATACTCTGGGTACAGCCTGTGGTTTCACTTGAGTGTGATAGGAAGCAGCAATAAAGCTGAACCTAGGGATGTTCGTGTATTTGGTGTAGATTTCTTGTAGTTGAATTGCTCAAACCACCTTGTGTGTCCAGCTCCTTGCTTCAAGCTCTCTGCATCTGTGCAAACAGGAATTCTTCATCAGTTCCCCTTGTTTTTCCAAATTTCTGCTGAGAATGTACCTTTAAACCTTAAATTTGTGACATCTGATGCTGTCATTTTTGTTTGACTTGTGGATGGTCCTTTAGAAAGCTCCTAGGTTTAAAGACATTCAGGCTTTTGGAAATGCTGAGTCTGGGCTGGAGCCTGAAAGCTGGGGTGTAGTTCTTAGTATCTGTGAAAGGTACGGTAGAGAATAATGATAATTTGCCTTACTAGAGGTAACTGTCAAGTGTAGTGCAGTCCTTGCCGTTCCATCAGCAAGCTTGCATCTGTAACTCAGAAACATACATTCCGAGGTACATTATGTTTTCATAAGACCTAGGAAGGTGTAAAATTTCACAGACTGAAAATCTTAATGTGCATAAATGGGCCTTCTGGAAAAGCATTCATCCTGGCTTGGCCTGAATGGATTTTGCATTATTTTTTCATCTACAGTGTTTTACGTACAGCAATTGGCAGAGTCCAGGATTCTGAAATAAGTGACTGCAATGGAAAAGATCTGTTTCCACATCCCTTCTATGTGATGGGGCATAGAAATACTGCCTTCCAGAGTGGAGACAACTTTCCGTAGAGAGACCAGGGAAAGCAGTTTTCAGACTGCATCCTTCAGTCTCAAGGAATACATTTTTGTTTCATTATTTTCAAGAGATGAAAAAAATGGAAACAAAGCATTTGCTCCTTGATTTCAAAACTTTCAAATAGGTTATACCTGCCCAGTTGCGTTTAAGTGTGCTAGGAAATGGAACTTGGACTGACTACAAGCTAATGCATTTGTTTTCTAATAAGTGGTGTGATGGGATTGCCCTCTATAGCAAAAGCGTTACCCTGCTGACATGATAGATTCTTTATGCTATTCCTGTCTTCAGCACGGTCTGTCTCAGTTGTATAGGTATGAGGAATAAATCTTCTCTCCTTACTGGGACTTCATACTAAAGGGTATCTGACATTACAGAATTGTCTGCTCTTCGTTGAACTATTATTTCTGTTTGCAGCATGCTCATACGTATGTTACAGTATGTTGAAAACTTTCTTCACAGTCATAATAATTAAACTTTTGTTTGTTTAATTAAAACTCAGAGCCTGGAAAAAGTAATGGGAGACATTTTGGCTAGCTAGCCTGCTGTTGGTGAACTGGTTTTGCCTCAGTTATCCTTCAGCATGGCTGTAGTAGAACAGAGTTATTTCCCTCTGTCTTTTTTCCTTCTCTGGGACTTGTCATAATTCAATTTTAATGAAGAGTGGGCTTTAGCATACTTAAAATGTTTCTAAGGATGTTGTATAGTAATGCTGCCAGGAGGGACTTTAAAGGGTAAAGTACTATTACAGCCCTCTGGGAGTGTGCATATTTACAGTGTAAGCTTCATGTGCTTCCGGTGAGGACAACTAGGTTTTAATATTCAATGCCTTTGCAATGGTGTCATTGCATTTTTAATGCAAGTGTTGTGTCTTTGATTACAGAAGCATTAATACCCTATATTTAAACTGCTTTCTTATGGCAGTAAGTATACATGATTGCACGATTTCTTAATCCATCTCTGTCCTAACGATTTTTGACCTGTATGTATTTTGCACATGCCATATTTCACAGGTAACATTTATATTCTGTGGATTAGTGGAAAACCCTAAGCCACATATGAATTACAAGCCAGAGCAAGGACTTGAAATAAGTTTCCCAAAGTTTAGTGTATGGGAAAAAATACTGGATTATTCTTATTTCTTATTGAACAGCTTTTCATTGGCCGCTTTCTGTCACCAGAACACATCTGACTCAGTAAGAACTCATAAGTTAAGAACAACTTAGACATATAAGTTCAACCCTGCAACTTTATTTCTTGAGTAAATGGAGGGCATAATAGGATGAACATACTGGTATGAAATTGTGGAAGATGCCTCCAGGAACTTTTTTCTGTAGCAGAAGCATAGGGTGGTTGGGGTCATCCCTCTAGAGATTTCTTGTCTAAAGGAAATGACATTATTAATCACTTCTTCAAGACAGTCTTAATCACAGTGGAAGGCTAGCAACCAGTCATGGCTTTCAGGAGTTCTCATCTATGCTGAGTTTGCCAGACCCAGGAATAAACTTTGTTGATGATGAGCGACATCTAAGAAAACATGAATTAGGCATTTTTAGACCAGTGAAGGCAACCTCTGACTCTGTTAGAAGATGCTGTTTGTTCAGAGTCATATTTGGCCTGACTAGTTAATAATTCTTCAGTATCACTAACATACTTCAGGATCCAGGAGCTGGACCTCATCTAAGAGGCAACCCTATGGCACAGGTAGCAGGTCAATCTGTATGACAGGCAGAGCTGAGATGAGGCCCAGCAAGGGAACAAAAAGCAGTGGTTAAAGGGGATTTCAACAAAAAGGAGAAGAAGAAACAGCATGCAATTCAGTTTATGAAAAAGGACATAGCAGAGAGAAGAAACTAGTAACAGTGAAATAAATGTATTTCGTAGGGACCCAAAGGCAGCTGAACAGTCCTGAGTGCACTTGGACTTTTCTGTTTGCCAAGGCATCAGCCCTCCAGCTTCTGGCTGTTCTCCAAGTCCTCCACAAAGAGCAGGCAATTCTGCTGCCCTGTGCACAACAGCAGTTCACTATCATGTTTCTATTTTCCTGTGTCATTAGGGCCGAATTGGTGGCACCTTGCCCCTCAACTCCTGCAGAGGCCAGCGCCATGCTGCTGGAGCAAGTTTTGGACCTCAGAGACTGCTCAGGGCAGGCAGCTCCTCAGACTGTATTCCCTTCAAAGTCATGCTGTGTTAAGGGTCCTCCTTTCACTGGGCAGTGAAAGGCAGAAAAGGGGAACTCTCCCATGTGTCTAGTCCCCCTCATCAAACCGCAGCTTAGCACCTGCAGTCTCTTAGCTCTGCAAAGAACACCAGTGGCTCCACAGCCCCACCCTGCAGCTCTGGTTTGAGGCGCTGATGATGCACACAGAGATCCTAGAGCACGTGGGAGGCCAGCACCTTGGCACCTCTATCTTACCAGGCAAATAATAATGCCTAACTTCCTATTCCTGGAACCAAAGTAAACAGCCCTGGAGCTCTGAACTCCTCCAAACACTTCCCTCGGCCCCCAGGAGCCCACCAACATTGCTGGGAGCACACCAACCCCCAGGGTGGTGAGCAATCAGTGTGACTAGCTGCAGCTGGCATGGCAGAGCCACCATTAAAGAGGAATCCAGGTGTGAGGGGGAGGTTCGCTGTCCTCCTTTCTTAGCTGAGTGATTCTTTAAGGCAGGAGGCAATTTCAGGAGCTGAGCTCTAGAAAGGTATGTGGATAAAAGGCTAAGATAAAGTACTGGCAAATGTGATTTGGTTTGTGGCTCACAGTTTGTGAGTTGTGGGGGAAGGAGTCTGTGAGGCAGTGAGGAGGAAGAGGTGGCCCTGCCTGTGGTGCGGGTCTGGGGTTCATCCTTTTCCTTTAGAGAAACATGAGATAGAGCTGCTGACTTGAGTTTAAAAATCCTGTGGCAATGGTATTGGGGCTGGAGCTGGTGCACTGCTGGATTAACTGCCTTAAAGGCAGCTGGAAGAAGTAGGCCCAGACTAGAGGGTAAAGCATGGCAGAGAAGTGAACAAGGAGGGAGCTGGGTGTTCCTTCTCACTGTGTGCAGCCCTAGGGAGGTGAATGAAGAAGGGAATTACTTCTACTTCTTGGTACCAGGTCAGTCTCCTGACCCTGTGCTGCTTGGTGCAGGGGTGTGTAGCGGTGAGCTGCATTAGCAGCTGTGTGCTGCAATTACTTTGTCTCTGTTGTCGTGGTTCAGTGGCTGTGTGCGTATACAGAAAGGGTCAAGAAAGTGGTGTTTGTGGGATTTCTCCAGAGAGGTTCAGATTCCCACTTTTGCTTTGTGGTGTGTCCCATGAAAAAGGACCTAGGCTGTTCAAAGGTGTAATCCTCTCATCTCTGTAGAGATGCTGCCCTTTTCCCATGTAGGATTCATGATGTGTGCTGACGTGCTGCTCTCAGTAATAGCAGCTTTCTACCCCTGCCTGAAGGCTTAGGCAGAAAATCATTCTCCTTAGGAAAAGCCCTGAGAAGTTTGCAGACAGGCACTATCTTATTAAGCACAGGCAATCTCAACTTGAAATAACGAGCCATGGCCTCACCTCCTGGGAAGGGGCCTTGAGGAAGAGCAGTTATTCAGCTCAAAGGGTAGCTGGGCTGCTGGAGAGAGAACTTGTAGGGATGGAATTAAATATTAAAAAATGAAAAAGCCACAGGGTCTCTTAATTACTTGTAAAATACCCACTGAGTGAGTATAGAGTGAAACTGGCAGAGTTGTAAGGAGCATAGTGGAAGCACCACAAATGCCAGCACCTCTCTCCTGAGAGGACAGTCACCAGCTGCTTTTAGTGCCAATATAAATATATTCCTCTTCGTTGCAAGGTTACTATCAGAATGACTTGTTTTCCTTTCCCTTTATATTCGTGGTAGCTGACAGGCAAGCACAGCAGCATAAACAGCTTAATTTGTTTTCTTCAGCATCTTGCATTATGGGCAGAGGCAGCTTGAGACAACAATAAAGGCACTTGCACACTAGTGGGAAGGGGAAAGCTCTTGAAGAGGCTGCAGTATGATCTGTCTTGGGAGTTGGAAGAGGAAAGGATCTATGCCTAGTCTTTGCCCAGGCTTGCATCTGTTTAAAGTATTTAAAACTAATATAGGGGAGGCAAGCTGCTGTTGACAGTCCTTCTAATGCACGTTCCTTCCACAGAGCTTTTCTGTGTGTCCCTTGTGCCCAAAAGGCAGTAAATCGGTCTTTATGAAGAGCTAAAGAGAGGAGATACTAGGCCTTTGCTGCGGTTGAAAAAACCTACTTGTATATCCTTCCTCTTAAATGCAGGTGTTTAAGAATTATTTACGCTTCAGTAGATAGTCATCCTGTGAACTGGTATTGAAGTCTAAAGAACAAACCTATGGTGAAAGGAGCTAAATAACAAGGAAGTTGTACACATTGGTTCTAAGGTGAGAACTGTTTCTGTGGCAGGGGAAAGAATTGAGTTGATCGTGATCTCTTTGGGAGAGCTGGAGGCATAGGATCAATACTTATTCCTGTCCAGACCTCCAGTTTAGGAGGAGCCATCCTTACCTTATTAACCAGTGACATCTTGTTACAAATACTTATAGCTAGATAATCTGAATTGGGTACTTAGGTTCAGAGTATGAATTAACACAGGAGTAAGAATTCCTGGATTTCTTTTCCTTTGTCCCGCAAATCAACCCTGGTGTTAGGGCAAGTCACTTAGCCGCCTGTTGTACAGAGAAGGAAGCAGACTTTGCTTGCACAGTGAAAACAGGTACAAAAAACAGGCACATTGACCTGTTGGTTCAATACTATACCCTGAGAAGCATAGGGGTAGGAATAAATACCTTCCTGATGTTTGAATGAGGGAAACAAAAGAAATATAATGTTATGGACTAATTCAGGGAAGTTTATTGCTGAAAGTGACTGGGCCATGATATTGCCTCAGTCTTATATCTGCTTGTTAGCAAAAGGCCTTGACCAAGTTTTCAGTACTCTTGATTATTTTTTCAGTCCAGAATAATTTTGGGAAGTGATATCCCATGGCATGTGTCAGACAAATGTCTTCGGTGCTCGTACCAGTGATGCTGGCAGCCACTGCAGTATCTGAGTAACTTATGTGCTTGGCATGGGACAAGCATTTTTATTTATTATAAACACATGGGTGACTGGAGGACCTATGGCTAGCTTGAGTTGTTACACTGCAGTGGACCTGTGTTTGTGCTGCACCTGTAATGCTGAAGAGCTGCAGCCTTGACCAGGACTCCACAGTACTTGGTGCTGTATGAGCTCAGGGAGTGTTAGCTCCAGTCTCAATGTTATCATGATCAGCATTTTTTTTGTTTGCTCTGCAGGCCACTATAGCTGGGAAGGCTATTAAAAACTAAGTCTTAAAGCCATACCCGTACAGAGGGTTACAAGAGGCTTTTGCTGATTGCAGAGGGGGGAGTATAAGGTTAATTCAGACTCCTCTGACACAGTTTGACTCACTAAAATAGCAGGAAGAAAAAAATGAGATACTCACTGGAATGGCAGAAAGTTAACTGTTCTTATAAAAAGGTGTCACCTTGTCAGTGAAGTGTGAGAACGTAAGGCTGGGTATATCATGAGAAGGAAGGAGCAGTGTGGGTGTAAGGAGAAGGGAGGGAGTAAGACTTCCCTCTTCTGGCAGGAGTAAGCTGTAGCTCAGCATGGTTGCCCGTGGCACTACAGAGCTTTGCCAGCAGCAGTGATGCCTTCAGCAGTGCTTGTCAGGTAGGCAGTTCTAACCAACCAGGTGGAGATGATGTACATCTTTCAGCAGATTCTGCCAAAGTTCAGCGGGAGCGGAGGGCTGCTGCTTGTGTTTGCTAGATAGTTTTGTAGTCCATCACACGTAACAAGTGGACATGCTTTATAGTGACACACCAAATGGTTTTGACCTACGTACTGATCTGTATTCTGAATAGTCTGCAGTGGATCCAGTTGGGAACTATCAGAGGATGGTGTAGGTAAAGGGACCTGAAAATTAAAATAGAGTCTTTTGCTGTGGGCAAGTTTCTGTACTTGGGCTGCCTACCAATATGGTCTCTAACTCTGATTTTGCAATAACAAAGGACACAGCAAGTTGAATTTGGGGCTCTGACCCGCTGGTTACTGAGTTTACTCCTGATCAGCAAGAAGAAGAGGTAAGAATATCGTTGAATGTCCTGTCTCACCCCCCACCCCACCCTGCCCCTCATAGAATCATAGAATNTGGAGTAAAATATCTGATACTGGAAGGAAGGCATAAGCATTGCAGTGGGATATCATCTATTGAGAAATAAAGGGCAAGTAGTTAGAGTGGTAAATAAATATCTTTATTACTTGTCCTGTCACTGACTTTTTTGCAATAGTTTCTCTTACCTGTTCTGCACGAATTTTTATTCATACTGTAATGATGCAGCCATGCTGCTACTTTGGATACACTAGGAGAGCAGTAAAACTAGATATGGGAATAGCTGGCTTCAACAGCTAAGACTTGAATGCTTCAGTGAAGAAAGTAATTATAATTATTAGTTCCTACTGCTGTAATATCTAAAAGCATCACTATCTACTGCCAATTCTATCAAGTGTGTGCCTCTGTCCATAGCCTAAACTACTGGGTCAATAGGCTGATCCTGGCCGTTGTCTTCATTTGAAGTAGTTAGGGTTGTTTACATAAACATCCATTTTGGTTTGGATCAATGGCACGCTTTTGGAGCAGGTCTCCTGATCTTTCCCACCTACTGTGCTTTGGTTGGTGTTTTAGCATCGTTTTGGATTACTCTTGAATGAAAATGCACTCCATGTGCAGTGTGCTTCTATGGTCAATCCAAATAAAATCACTGAAATGCGTGTTGTGTAGATGGTGTGTCTGTGGTACCAGCTGTTCCACCCTACACCCAGTGTGCTATACTCCTTTGTAATACAGCTCTAGCAAGTTCCTCAGTTCCACACAGAAGATGCAGGTTACCTCATCTGAAGCCTGACAGTGCTCAGTGGTTTCCCACTGAGAACAATACATCATGTTTTTTATAACAAAGTGTTTCACTTTACTAGGTGGTCAATGGGTAGGTCAATTTATTGTAGCAGAAAGAATCAAGCCATCTTGGCACTTAGCCATGATCTGAATCTAGGGTTTGGAAAGACTGGCATGGCTTTGTATACTTACAGGGCACTCTTATGAACAGCTGGCGGCAGGTTACCTGCAGAATTTTAAGTTTATCCATTGACAGGTGCCAAACTCCCCCTCATATTCCCACAACCTGGGGCAGTAATTCAAATGCTTTTGAAAATACGAGGTTAAACTCTTTAAATGACTGGTCTGTGGAGTTGAGACCTGCTGACCTTCTTGCTGCTAGTGACAGCAAAATAAGACTGGGACTTCTTTGTACAATAGGTCAAAGGTCTCCATAGGTCAATGAGGTCTCCAGAGCTGAAGTGTCAACCAACAAACCAATGCCCCTTTACCTATATGATAGCAGCAATGGATTGCCAAAATTCTTACCAGTTCTGGAGTACAAGAGGCTGTGAATTCGTAACAATAGTTTGAAGACTGATGTAAATTGTTCTTCAGGAGTAAAGGGCTAAATTATACCACTGACTATGTGGGGGTTTTTTTTCCATTGTGTGGGGTGGGTTGCATTAATTATCAAATAGATATGAGTTTTCCTTGACTTGTGGAAAGGCCGTGCATTAATATATATCAGTATGTGCTGTGGTAGTGTGTTCTTTGATTCAATAAAGACAAGACATTACCAGGCCATCTGTTAGCATAGTTCACGGAAGCCTTGAACCTTTATGTCATTCTAAAAGATAAATAAGATTGAAGCTGATTCTTGTATTTCTTCAGCCTGATCCCCTCCACTGCCTTGTTTAGGTGTGCTACCTGCATACTTTTGCAAAGTAACTCTGATCAATACAGTGGCTTTTATAATCACATTGCACAGGCCACTGGAGTATAAAATTATTTTTCTGATTTAGAACATGCATTACACAGAGCTGACTTTACCATTTTTAAGGTGGTGAAAGGTCATGGCTGCTATCTTGAATGCTGCAAAGAAGACCAAGATTAATTTCTTGATGCCAGTCAGGAAGCAACTGTCCTCAAATTAGTGTGTCTTTGCCTCTTGACTCTGACCATGTTCTGTGAATGCTGTACTGTAGGTAGAAAACAGGCATGGCTTTTCTGCATGTTCTATGAAGGAGATGCTGCATGCTTATGGAAGACCATGCAAAGATCTGAGCCAGCTCTGATGGCTCTGGAAAGGCTATAGGCAACTCTAAATGTGCATTGCTGTGCCTGAGCTTATGGCATGGCAGCACTACACAGCTCTCAGTACCAGATGCGGTATGTGTAGTACAACAGTGTTTGAGTGTTGCTAACCTGATAGCTAGCAGGAAATCTTGCCTCCCATTCTGCCAGGTACTGTCAGCGTGCCCACCCTTAAAACATGATGGTATGGAGAATGTAAGCAGTCTAGTTTCATTCTTCAGAAATCATTGCTGCGTGTGCTGTTCCCGGCTCTCTCCCTTTTGCCAGTGAAAGAGCACTGACTGATCTGACAGTGTAAAAGAGATAATTGTTATAAAATAGCAAAAGTCTTGAAAGCAGAACCCTCACCTTTTGTTCTTAGTTCTAAGAGGAGATGAACCTGTGCTCTGGGGACAGAGTGTTCCTTTGTGAACAAATCTATTTTCCCAATCCATTTGGGCTCCTTTCTGGGGTAATTGCTGCATCTTCTGCTGCAGTGTATAGTTTATTTCTTGTTGGAGTCCTTCAGCCTGGTTCAAATTCTTTGGCGATAACTGCTCTGTAGCTGGTATGCACTTTTGACTTATTCCCTTGCTATTCAGATCTTCCTTCATCTAACTCTTTGCTCTTTCTGTGCAAAAGGCTGGCTGTGTGGCTGGTGTGTGGTTTCGGGGGTTTTTTTAGTTGGTTTTGATTTTTGCTTTTAAACAGAATGTGTCTTACCTAAAGGTAAATGTCTATAACCAAAGTTTATGCCCTTCAGGTAAGGGCTGAAAGGTATTTTACCCTGTGTATGTAGCCATTTTCTAACATCAGTCATCTCTAGTCTGAGAGCAAAATTGTAGTATTTTATGTTGGATTTCAGATCTATGAAGTGGCCTTCAGGAACACAGTTGTTCTTGTGGGAACTTAATAATATCAAGTAGATATTTGTGCAAACAGATCATTTCTTCAGACTGTCAGAATCTTCTTGGCAAGGCTCCCTACATTGGTACATGCAGTCTGGTATCCCAACCACTGCAGAAAATACAGGTTACTAGACAAACAGGTGTAGCTTCATTGACAGAAGTAATGGAGCACAACCTGCTCTTAGGGTAGCGTTTCTAAATGTAGTAAGTGTCCTCCAGGTCACAGAATGTGAGCAGGCACATGGCTGTGTAGCACCCGTTTGTTTCTGTACAGTTTGCTACTCTGTTTGACTTGAGGGAACTAAAAGCCCTTGCCAGTCTCTTGTAGCTGGTATCCTTCTGGTTGCCTAAACATGTCTCATCACCAAGCCACTTCAGACATTCTGCCTTTACTTTTTTTGCTTATTGTGTTTCAAGATGCTAAATTACCAGATTGTGTTGAGGAAGTGTCTTGGTTTCATTTGTGCTCACTGGCTGTGGTATCTTAGCAATCAAATCCAAACACAAACACAGATGTGTAATGAACACAGGAAACAAATCTAAACCAAGTATTTTATTTCCTACAATTTGATGAAAGGAAATGCAGTATCTCTTTCTAATGCATATGACTCTTGTGTTTTCAGTACATCCATTTTTCAGGCAAAGTTTGAATTAAATAAAACTACTGAGAATATTGTTTATAGTATGTGAAACTGCTTCCCTTTGTGGCTAGTACTTTTAAACAAAGACTGAATCAGAAACAATACATATTGTCACAGTGTCATTAGACTGAAGAAACACCAGAGCAAAGTGCCTTCATTGTAGGACAGTTTGTCAGCCAGAATCAATTATGATGGCTATATTGATTTAAACTAACTGCCTATGAAACTTCAAAAGATTACAGCTTTAATTGATATTGAATTGCATTGACTTGATTGATTTCCCCATCCCTGATTTAAGTAGGTACTTACTGATTGCTGAAATCTGTAGTGGCGTTCAGAGCTGTGAGCAGGAGGAGAGCAGAAGAGATAGTATAATGTTGCCAGGTGGGACTGAGCTCAGGAAGGGGGGATGGTATGGACAGGGAAGGGAAGAAGTTGGCTCTGTTATGTATGTGCTTAAGGTGGAAAATAGTTGTGATGGGAAAACAGGAATGTGTATACTGCTTGGAGGCGGGTCTGAGTTGCAGAGGCGCTCTTGTAGGAGTGTACGGTCTTCTGTTAATGGGGCAAGGAGGAGAAATGGAGAAATAGTAGCTTTAGCCAGGGCTGAGTTGGGATGGGGATAGGGATTGCTATCTCTGTAAGGAATGGCAGTGTGGATCCATCCGATTTGGTCCCTCCACTCCTAAGGATAATCTTTGAGTTTGCTATTAAAGACCAAGCATGTTACTATCACAACCAAGTGTGAGATTTTGGATGGGGAGCTTATTTAGTGTAGCCCAGGCATTTATACGATGGGCATTGATCATCACCCCACTGCCTTTGCTCGTATTCCTCCTCCCATTTTCATCTAGATATAAGAATTTACATATGCCAGTGCCACTGCCAGTCACAGGAGCATTTTCAAGGTGTGCTGTAATTGCCTAGTTTCCCTGCTTCTGAGTGGGTATGTCCTGTTCTTGGCACTTCAGTACTGCTGCACTGTGCAAGTGAGTCCTATACCTTTTTCCAAGGGGAGCTTGAAATCCGTTCTACACTGATTTCTGTTTAGAACTTGCATGTATGGCTGAATCAATAATCAATTAATGAAAATATGAGGAGCAAAACCAAACTGTGTGGTGTTATTGAAAAGGCATTACTGGATCAGAACTCCAGAGCATGAAAGTATTTGCTGAGTTGTTGAGTCTGATTTATTGATTTTTCTTCCTTATGCTCTGCTGATTCCTTAATTCTGTTAAATATTTGAGCACTAGGAATATGTATTTACCATTAAGAATCAGGGACTTGATGTACTGGATCAGATTGTCAAAGCAGATGTTCTGATCCCAGTAGTGTGAGGTACCTGCTGCTTTGAAGGCAGGCTGTGTTCATCTGTGAAAGTTTTCTTCTGACCTCTATGCAATTATTGTATTCTGTGAAGCATGCAATATAAACATCGATGCTGTTAATAGCCGTAAATAATTCCTCCTTCTACAAATTTCTATCTGATCCATGTTGTTGACATACAGATGAGGTTGCTAAGTATCTCCCTAATGAAATTAACTATTACAGTCACGACTAGAAACTCTAAGGAAATGGAAAGCTAAAACAGCATGAAGAATTAACAACCGTAGCAATTGACTAAGACATGGTGCTGCTTAAAATAAAAATGTGAAGATATACATTCTCCAGTGACTGATCACAAAAACCTTAACTCTTCACTATAATAAATGATTACTAGGTAGAGCTGTACAAATAACACCAAAAGCTGTGTGAGGGGAAACGCGAGATAAAGTATGTTGGATTATTCCTAAGGTAGATGTTTGATGTCTTTTGTGAGGTCTGTGTCAATACAAATGCTGAAATAAAGGTGGTAGGTTTCCAGTTAAATAAATCTAATTTCTCTTGGGGTAGGGGGGTTGAAGTAGGAGAGGGTTTATATAACTATATGCAGGTCAGGAAAACTGGAAACTGCTGGGAGTTGCACGCTTAATCTGGAGAGTGCTGAAGTGCTTCAGTGCGGAGATGATTGAGGTGCTTGCTGAAGTATGGATTTTTGAATTATTAGACTAATTGGTTAGGTTAATTGCCAAGGTGTTGCCTTAGAAACATTATAGTTCCAGTTGGAAAAGCAAATTATTGGGACATTTGTTCTTGTAATAACATATGTTGTAATATGAATGTGGAAAGGAACCCGGGACAGTCTAAACCAGATTACAGTTTGGTCCTTGTGGCAAAACGTGGCCTCGGATGAGGCAGAGGTAGTTCCTTCAACTAAATCCTTATGGGCCTCTGCAATAGAGACTTAACTGTGAAAAGTCTGTTTGCTTCCTACAGGCGTATGAAATAGGATCCTCCATTTCTTGGCAGGGAGGGGGCGGGGGGGGGAAGAGGAGATGTTGTTCTGGTATTTTTCGTAATTGTCTACTAGAGGGCACTGTGTTGCCAGAAAGGGATGTATTAAGGCACAAGGATCTTAAAGAACTGCTTTTCACAATGAAATTTATATATTTTGCTGGAATGAAAATCCCTGTCTGTGATAGCTCAGGCTACAGTGGAATAAGCCTGGATATATCAAAGCCTGATTTTAAGTGAGTTCTATATTGAGATGTATTTTTTTAATTGTTTTGGCCATATAAAAATAATGAGAATTGAGGAGTGCTGAGTTACTTCAGTGAATCTGTAGTTTGCTGATAAACTTCATATTGTAAGGCTAGTGCTGTATATGAGCTCAGGTTAAATTCAGTAAGGTATTTTAGCCAGAAATAAGGGAAGTGTAATTCTGAAAAAGCTGTGATACTGCATCAGCACTACTTATAAAAGTTCAACTTTTAAATTAAATTTTAAAGTGAAAATAAAAACAAATAAAAACAATTTCTTACAGAAGGAAATAGTTACAGGTTGAAACCTAACTTCTCTTGATTGAGGCACAAGGCAAAACCTGTTATTCACAGTTCTGTTGAGATTAGCAGAATTTTCCTTAGCAGTTCAGGGAAATGGAAAAAAATAAATCCCTTCTGCCTATCAGACAGGGCTTTCACTGAGTCTGAAGTTTAAGATTAACAAAGTGGTGCCCTCTTCTGCCTATAAAACTGTTGAGTTGTCAGAAGCCAGACTGAGTGCCTGCTGAATGGTTACAGGAGCGAGGTAAGTGGATTTTTGAACAGGGAGGTGGAGTTTGTGATACTATAGAAGCGGAGTTTGCTGTCACTGAGACTTTTTGGTAATGGATAGTGTGGTACCATTTAGATCTGCTCTCTGCTGACAGAAGTGTTCAGCTCCTAAAGATACTGTTTTTATATTTCTTTATGAAGCAGAACACAATGGCCTGTCTGACAGGTCATGGGGAAGGTCAGAGTAGATTTTATCACAGACACCAGTGTGATTTCCCTCTCTGGATTACACTGAGGACACTCTACAAAGGTTTGACCTCAGTCCCTTATCTACCTCTCCTATTGCAATTTGCTTCATGGAACAGAAGAAATAGGATCAAGATTAATGTTGCTATTGTGATTTTTTAAATTATTTTTTTAGAAGTTGTTATTTTTTTATTCACAAACCATCATCTCCACTTAATTTTTCTTCCTTTGGCATACTTTGACAGTTCCATCACTGTGTGATGAGGCACCAGGGGCAGAAACCAGAGTGCAGTGGTAACATCAAGGCCACATGTTTTATTTGTCTGAACACAAAAGAGGTAAAACTAGACAGTACTTTGAGAGGCAGAGGGATGTCCCTTATTGTGACAGGGTGAATTAGGAGTAGTGTATCAAGGATGCCTGAATAAGAAGCTTGCCTGCTTTTTAACTGCAGCGGTTTACAGTGTTAATGTAAGACATTGGTGGTGTAGATTTACTGGTACTGGCCTGTAAACTGTAGCCCTATTTCAGGTGGGCAATTGTAAATTGTGCTTTAAGTTAGTTGAATGTAGAAAGTGGGAAGGAACAGAATCATGTTAGCATTAATGAAGGAAAAGGGCATGAGATATTAAATGTTATTATAAGATACTTCATAAATCCAAAGGAAGCAGAGGTGGAAAAGACCTATGAGGTTATCTAACCTATCCATTCTAGAGGACTGGCTTGCTGCCTGCAATATATAATCATCATCTGGTGCTCCAGACTAGCTTTAAATGCCCAAAGCTTCAGTACTCTTACTTACAGGCATGTTGGAGGATAAGAGGAAGGAAAGGGCAAGACTTCTGTTCTTCTGAAACTTCCTGAGATTTACCTGCTTTTTCTCTCTATATTTTGTCTTTTTTTTATTTACATTGTGTTTTTTCAGCTTCAATGTCAGTGAAGAGTGAGGTGACTTCAGTCGTTCTGGATAACTATGTTATCTATATGTGACTAGTCCCTTTTTGAATTTTTCTCAGTTTTTAATCTCTTTTTTTATTTTCCACTTTGTTTTCTTTCCTGTGGCAGCTGGTTTCACTGGCTATTCACCCCAGTAGTGGTAGTGTGTGCAATGAGAATATTTTCTTATGCTCTCTCCTTCCTCCTTTTCTGTTCCTTGTCACCAGACTTGCATATCCTCACTGGATAAATATCTCTTTATGAGAGAGCAATATCACTGTTCCCATGTAGAGCTGGAAGGCAGTAATGGCTTGCCACAAAGAAAGGTAGTATGAGCCTTGCTGGAGGTATCATGTCACTTAGAAGGTTGCTCGAGTGAGCAGTACCAAAAGGTTGATGTTCATCTTGTCTTTGACTATCATGAGCTTGAATGTAGACCTTGAAAAACAAGGACCTGCTCAAAGAGGAAGCATGCATGTAATGGTCTGTCCATGTCTGAGAAGTACGTAACAGTTGTTTAGCCTCTCTGTGTGTTCTTATCTTTATTTCTTTGTTTCATTTACTCTGTAATTGCTTTTTCAGCCCGGTCAAAGAGTTTGGTGATGGGTGAACAGATCGGGCCTCCTTCCAGACCTTCTTCTCCAAACCCTCAAGAACGTGTGCTGAAGTGTGGCTGGCTGAAGAAACAAAGGAGCATTATGAAGAACTGGCAGCAGCGATGGTTTGTGCTGCGTGGGGACCAGCTCTTCTATTATAAGGATGAAGAGGAAACTAAACCTCAGGTATGACTAGAGAACTGTAGGGCGTGTTGGTTGTGACTGCCGTGTGGGTCACAGTTACTGCTTTTATTGGCAGCTCATTTCAGTTGCTCTCTCTTCTGGCCAAAACCACACACACTTAAGAAGGTTCAAAGGCAAGAAACATTGCAGGGAGACTTAGCTACTACTGAGGCAAGTAGTAGTAGAGCTTGGGAGAAAGTTAGAAGGTGTTTATTTACCTACTAGGGCATGCTGAGCTCCAAATCTTAGCATGGTCATCAATGAGACTGGAATTTGACAGGAAGAGCTATGGAGTTCTGTATTAATGAGGCAGGAGTGAAAAACCATGCTTAATCAGCTGGGATTCATTATCTCCCAAATAATCAATTTTTCAGCAGAGAGATGAGACAGCTGCTTAAGGGCTAGCTTGCATGGGTAGAGTATGTAGGTTTTATTACATGCCAGCATGCAGGAGTTGAGAATGGGCTGTAATATGTGTTTTAGTGTGTTTTATGTATACCTGGGAGTTACTGCTTTTCTATGCAAATTTTGAGGAGAAAGATTTTACACAAGGCTTTGTGCTGTGTCTGGAAGGAGGAGTGTGTGTCTGACAGCAAAAACTAATTTAGCAGGCCCGGGGACAGTGTGACCTTCTACAGCAGGGAAAAAATGAAACTGTCTGAAGTTTACCTTTATCAAATCTTCTAGACTTCATGAGCATGAATGAGAGAGAATACTTCTGATGGAAAACACTAGTTAAGCCTTGCTGTGCAATATGTATTAGACGGTGTCATAGAGCTGTCCCAAAGTAGACTGTGGAAAGAAAACAGAGGAAAGGAGTAGGATCAAAGTTTTTAGGAGCTAGCAAGAAGAGAAAAGGTCAACTAGTGGTTAGATCATTTAGTGGCTGTTACTAAATTATAATGGAATAAATTGAACCACAGTAGGGCTACTTAAAATGGTAACTTTGGATCAGCTGTATCAGTTTGTCCATGGGACAACAAATGTATGTAAGAAAGCTTTCCAAAGCATATTCATTCTTGCAAAAGACTTAGGAGATTCTCATTAACTATGTGCTGAGTAGCTGTACAAACTGCTGTATCACCATCAGTTTGCTGGTGACCATGCAACGTTCCCATTGGTACATGACATGTTTAACTTGTAACTTTTTGGTGTGAATATTTTAAACATTTTTTAAAGTGACCATTGCACAAGTATGTTTCTGTTAAGCCAAGTATTAAGTAATGGAATTTTTTACTAACTTCTTGCTGCTTCACATACCTTTTGTGAGTGTGTTGCTGGTCTAGCACCAATTTCTTATAATTGGATGTGTTTTGCTAAAACAAGTGATAATGAGAGGACAGTACTCCTGCACCTAGGGTAAACGTGGAGCTGAGAACATTGCGTTTGTTAATCTGGACCAGCACTAAATTCAGGATGATTTTCTGCTTCTCTGACCCTTCTATACCTACATCACTTAGTGGAGAGATGTGTTATGCTACAGCATGGGATAAATGTTACAGCTGAGATGAAGAATTTCTTATTCAAGTTCTTCAATATGCCTGTAAAATATTCTTGCAGCATTTAAGCTAAGGTCTTTCCTAGTTGCTGTAGTATATTATGTAGCATATTTCATGTAGTCATTGTTTTGACTGTCAGGCCTCTAACCAGAGTCATTGAACAGAGGGAACATAATTGAATAAGCCAGACAGTGTCCCTGTACTGCTGCCTCCTGATGAGTCAGTACAGGCATTACTGAGTGACAGACAGCTTGTGTAATATCCGCACCATCCACGCACTCATAGCCTATTATTAAACTGCTCGATACAGCTGCGTGTTTAACTGCTACACATAAATTTCATTGTAGGGTGAGAAAGGAAATTAATTTTCCCCTGTGAGCCTGACATACGCATGGTAGATGCAGGAGCATGTTGGCTGCATCTTATGTCTTGCACTTACCTAATCAGGGATTTGATCCATCATTATGGATAGCCTGCTGTGTAAAGGCTAGAAAGACTTGAACTCGATGATGTAACCTGTTGTTGCTTAGGACTCTGCAAGCAACAGCTGGATTTTGCACGTTCAAGACAAGCACCCTATCTTCCCATACAATGCATGGGGAGAGTTGGGCATTTTCTGAACTCTATCAGTGAACGTGATGAGGAAGGAGCTGCCTCAGGCAGTCATGTTGGAAAGAGTTTCTTTGTCACCATATGTTTATCACTGGGGGAAGCCATTTTGTATAGGATGATACAGGAACACATCCTGACTATTCTTGTATCAGTTCCAAACTAGGATCTGACTAGCATCTGACTTCAGCTAACACTGTACACACCCCAGAGGTGAGATGTGCTTTTTGGAACCTGTAGATATCTGTTGCTTGGAGTCTCTGAAATGAAGGGATGATGGTACAGGCATGCCCACAAGGCTTAGGAAAAAAGTTGTGACCTTGGAAGGTCTTTGTTACAGGCCATGTAGATATTTTCATCAGTTGATATTAATCTCTAATTTCTTTAGCTCTAAAGATACTCATGCTTCTTTTAAATGTTTCTGTTTTAAATAGTAAGTGTGGTCTGTGAGCTTGAGTGCAAAAACTAAATCAATAGCTTCACTGAAATTCCCATTGATCTTCTACTACATGATTATTTATATGTAGTCTGGAAAAGGGTCATGTTCTTACTGTGTTCTGATGCAGTCAATTGAGATTTATGCTGTAATGCTTCGAAAGAGAAATCTTAAACAATGTCTCTTTGTTTATGGATGTTGCATTACCTATTTTTATGAAAACCTGTGTTTCCAGGTCCTTAGAGGGAATTGTAGATATTCTTCCTGTGAAAATAATGCTGAAAAGGTGGAGCTGTAATCTGATGCCAAGAGAATGGCATACTCTTGCTGGAGTGAAGAGGAGTTATTCTGTGATCTTAATGGATCAAATACTGTTGAAGGCATGAGTGTTTGCGTGCCGTATGACATAGTTTCACAGTCCACTCCATCAGACTGACTTCTGTGCCAAAGGTTAGAGGGTGAACTCGCAGACGTTGCTTTTCTTGAGTATTTTCTCAGGTGTCCCTATGAGGAAAGGGGGGAACTGACCTGCAAAGAGCTTTTGATGCTCCTACTTACTCTGTCAGTGTATGTGTGGGGTTTTAAAGTAGGTTCGGGTTTGTTTCTATTCCCAGGAGAGGAGGTAGCATGCAGCCTTCCCCAATTTCCAGGAGAACAAAAGCCACTCTGCAGTTAATTCATTAACCTTTCTTTCAGTATTGACTTGGTATGATAAAAAGCTTTAGTGCATCTGCAGTGGGCTTGACTTTTGCAGTTCTAGAAAACAGTAGAATTTTCTAAAATGTGTTCTGGCCGCTGGACTCTGAAGATGATGTTGTGTATGATACTTTTCTGTATCCTTTTGGAATAATTTGTGATGCATTTGTAATTTGTCATGTTGCCTTTCCAGTGTTTTCCTGTTATCTTTGGAATGCCTTCAGCATGTCTTCTAATTTCAGTGAACGTCGAAGTCAAAATGTAGGACAACAGAATTGTGAGAGAAGGGCGCTGAAAATTTATTCTGTTCTGTTTACTTGTTTTTCCTTCATTTTAAAACTTGCAACCATTCTAAATAAACCACTCACTATGGACTTTGCTAAGTACTAACTACCCTCCTTTTTACTCTTTTTTTTTTTTNGATTCAGAAATGCATACCTCAGGGAAGATTTGAGCCCCACCGTTTCCCCCACTCCCATCTTGTAAGCATTTGTAACAGTGACCAAAGTGCTGTGTTAAAAGTAATAGTATAAGAATTAGGATAATCAGTGTTCTGCCACCGTGTTTGTTGAGGATCTCAGTGAAGAAAAGGAATCTTTCCACTCGTGTTTCATGTTAAAGCTTTTCTTTACCAAACCCTGGCTCCACACAGCCTGGTACAGGGCAGGGCTTTTCAACTGGCCTTGTTAGGGAGGACTACAGTAATACTTCTAAGGTATGAACACTTGTCGTCTTTAAGATTCTCCCTCAAAGCAACCAGGGCCTTGAAAGGGTGCAAGGTGATGCAGTCATCAAAAACTGGGTTTGAACCTCCAGCTTACTTGGAAGATCTGTAACCTGTTTCTTGCCCCTTGAGTTTTTCATCCATCTTAGGCTCCCAAAGCCTGAGGGAGGGAGGAAAAACTTACTTGTGAATTGAAGCTTATTTCTGGCGCATGCCTTGGCATATATCAAGTTAGACCTTGGGGAATTGAAACTGATTTAATCCATCATTAATTTACTTCCCAAGCCAGTTGCTAATGCAGTCTGAATGGATGGTGGACAAGGACACGTCAATCTATTTAAATTCAGTAATGGCTTTCTACCGGTGACAGCAACTGTCAGAATCGATGCACCCTCTCTGCTAAGATGAATCGGGTTTTTTCTACCTTTTCAGCTCTGTTTGTTTAGAGTTCTCCACTGTGTGCCAGGCAGATTGGACAGCTGTGAGCTGGATATGTCGTTACCATCTGGAGAAGCTTTTTGACCCCTAAAAGGGCTGATTATGTAAGGTAGAAGCAATTTATGTTCAAGCAATTTATGCGTCTGTGATCTCTTCTAGAGTGAGTGAACATCACTCTCAGGTACCAAAGGGGTGTCTCAGTGAAGGAGGGACAGGTCACATTGCACCAATGGTGCATCAAGCATGGAGGAAGTCCATTTGTTTAGTTTTATTGCAGGAGAAGGGTGACCTGAGGCAAGCAAATTACAGCCTCTGGAAGGCACTGCAGTGTGAGATTTTGGGTTAACCCTTGAACTTCATCACTGACTTCAGTTTCCTATGGAAAGATGGGCTTTCTGAAACTCTTTAATTTGACTGCACTTTTCTGTGAACAGCTACTGCTCTTCACTGTAAATCTCCTGGTCTGTATATACTATGGTACATCTTCACCTGGCATGTATATCATTAGGTTTTGCCTAAAATATGTGTGACCTGGCTATATGTGTTTGCTAAGTTTACTAATACAGGCTGAGTGAAAGAGCCCTCCAAAAGCATGCCTCTTTCTGAAGTAACACAGGGCTTTAGTCAGAGTCCTGAGTTTTGCTTGACTATAAATGTGAGGTTTAGGTAACTGTTTCAAATAGGGATTTAGGCTTGCTTTATACTATTGTATAAGGAAGGCCTAACTTTTGTTTTGTGCTGGCTTGTAGATGCTACCCATTTTGAGACTGGCTAGTTTGCTTCAGGGCTTCTTAAGAGAGGACTGTACCTTGAAGGGGCAGAGGGAGTTACTGTCTCTTGAACAACTTTTCTTTCTACAAAATGTAAATTGGTCCTCAAAGGAAAGCAGCTGTTAACATTAAGGAGGGTTACATCTTCTTCTGACAGAAAACAGCTGTTGCCAGCTTTCAAATGATACCTGAAGCTCTGAAAATCTGATCAGCTGAGATCAACTGATATCGTACTAGTTCTTATTGCTAGATGTACATTTCTAGCTTGTGTTGATAAGATAATGACCTGAGAATGCATAAACGCCAAATTTAAGTTAAACCAACAAAACGACCTTAAAAGCTTTTTTTTATTACTATTTTTTAGCCAACTTTGTGACTTTCAGGGTCCTTTCTTGTGGCTTCTTGGCATTCTTGTCTTAGGCTATTCTGAAATCCCTTCTGGTTTCAGTTGTGCAACTTAGATATTTTATTTTTCTTCCGCTTGTGCTGTCATTGCACCATTTCCCTAGGGATGTTCCATATACTCCTAAAACTGGGAAGCATTTTAATTTCTCTGTGCAGTATTAAAAAGTTAGGTTCTAGTCTTCATAAAGAAGCTTTTTTTAAAAGACAAAACAAAGAATTCTGTCCTTTCCACCTATCTACATGCCCTTACCCATGTGCTTCAGCCTCAGGTTAACGTAGTAACTACTACTTTTTTTTCCCCCCGTCTTCATGGAATTTTTGTTCTCTGGCAAGGCAAGCAGATGCTTACATTTAACAGTTTTGTTCATTTTACCACTCCCTAGGGGTATGCTATGAAACTCCTTTAAAACTTGTATATTCAGTATGAAGAAGAGATACGGAGGGAGCATGGAGCTCTCAGTACATCCAATTAAACCATTTTGTAGAGAACTACCTGATAGAAACCAGACTAAGGAAAGCAATCTTCCTGCTCAAGCCAAAATTTGAGACTGCTCCTTGTCAAAACATTCTAAGCTTTGGGTAAAAGCAAGATTCAGGATCCTGTATTTGAAAATCATGCTGTGTTCACTTAGTCACTGTTTTGTCCTTGCTTCTGGCTGACATAATATTCCATGATGCTACCTCTACTTTGCATGAATCTCATTAGTTGCAGTGCGCACAGGGCTTTAATTTGCTTGGGTAATTTGTTCTTTGCTTTCTAGCGGGGTCAGTTTAGCTATGGTGGTAATTGATACTATCAATTCAATCTTCCAGGATGCTGATATCAAAAGTATTTTTTCCTTTTAGACCAAGAGATCAGAGTTATGTAGATGGGGAGATTTGATCCTTTTAGAAATTCTTGTTCCACAGGTGATCTGATCTTACTTAGAAGCTGGGCCTTCATGGTGGAGGTGACAATGCAGAGAGGTACTTCTCTGTCCATCTGCCCCATCCTCTCCTATTTCAGCCCTTTACTTGCTCCCCAGCTTATCACATAGGCACAGCAGCTCTGCTCTGCCATTCTGGTGGGCAATGACCCTTGTTTCCTTCGGTAAAGGAAAGGGAGAAAGAAGTGTCATTAAGGTTAAAGCCTTCTCCTTTCTCACACCTGCAGCACAGCAGCTGTGTGAGTGGCTACTTCCACATTTTGCAGGGGATGCAGCAGGAAAGGGAGACAAATGTCTTCCCAGTGGGGCTGCAGGATGCAGTTTTGGGCTGTACAGTGCAGCCTATTGCAGAATGTGGCACAGGGGGAGGTACTGCTGGATAGCATGTGTAGCTTTCTCTTTAACATCTCTTTTGATTCCCTTTTTCAAATTAAAGTTGACTTCTATCTTCCATCTTTTTCCTTCTTATTATATCTCCTGGTAAATAATATATTTCTGGGCTGAGTAGCCTAGAACCAAGAGTACTTAATAGTCTTTCATGGTTTTCAGCATGCTGTCCTTACAGTTCACTCTAGCTACCAGCGTCAGACAGCTGTTAGGGTTTTTTTTATGCAGACAGAATGCACACAAAAATATATTATGCCCACTTCAACACTTTACTCTTTGTCTTTAGGATGCCTTGTGGAGCCAGCAGGTGCTGGCTTTGGCCCCTTGGAGAGTTTGGCTGAACTCCTCTGACTCTTTTCTGAGCTGTCCCAAATGTATGTCAAATATGTTCTAGAAAACTTCACAGTGTGCTACAAAACATCCAACCCCATCTTTTTCTGTTACGCTACGCACAGAATTCTTATTTTTAAATGCAAGGTAACAAAATTGAGCACAATTGCATAATTTCCTCAAAGGAAAACCAAGGATATCTAAATTGAAGGCCTCAATACAAAAATCTGACTTGTTTAAGAGTGTTTCTTTTTTTTTCTTTTCATGATTATTTCTGTTTTTATATTCTGTGGAAGGAACAGCAAGAGTCTGCACTGGACATTCGGCATACATGCAGTGTGGTCAGAGTAATTTTTCTTCTGGAACTTTCATTTTCTGATATTTTTAAAATGTAGCAACACTGGGGTGGTGATACAGATCTATTGGATATAGAGTAGTATTTGTTGTTCTATAGACTATGAATACTCAAATTTAGGGTGTCTTGCTTTTCTGTCTTTTAACTGCGCACTAGCCTGCAATATATGATTAACTGGAGTAGAGTTTTATGCCTTATGGATGACAGGGATTCCCTGCTCTCTAATGTTGATCTGGCTTGTCAAGGGGAAGTAAATTAAGGTCTGTAGTCTGATGTCACTGAGGGATGGCAAAACATGGAAGCGGTTTGCTGAATCTATAGTGACATGGCAGGTTGAGTTCTGCTTTTGTGAAGAACAAATTTGACTACTTGTGAGACATTCTCAGTCTGCCACGAACAGATCCTTTCAAAGCAGCAAGTCATTTTAATAGGGTGGGTTGTCAGAACTGGAATGCCAGCTTGTAAACCTCCGTGACTCGGAGCTTTTTTCCTAGCTGAAGTATTTTCCATCTCAGGCATTGCTGCTCTGGTAATTTATTTGTAGTAGTTCTTGAATGATCTATGTTCAAAGAAAAGAGTAAAACTAAATTCATTTACATTTAATACAAGCTGGCTCCTTGGCTTATTGCAGTGGTTTCTCCAAACAAAGCATCTGTAGGAAAAATGTGTTACCAAGGGGCAAAGCCAGGGAAGTTATGCCATAACAGATGTAACGAAGAATAACGTAACTGGCTTCTCTGTTTTATGGAGAAGGTTGAAAAGGTCATATGATGGCTTGTCTTTCACCAGTTGAAATCCTGGATTGTCTGTCTCATGAGACACTAATTGTATTACTCAGTAGTATGGATCTGGAAGCCAACAAAGAGAATAACTGGGATTTGTTTTGATTACCAATGTTATGGTGCTCCAATCTGTCTTGGATTTGGCTATTGCCCAGTTGGTTGGAGAGAACATAACTGTGCATGTTTACTAGAGATATGCATGAAAACAACTGACTGAAACAACTTCTTTTTCTGCTCAGCCAAAAAAAGATGGTTTGGGCCCAGCTTCCATTCCAGAGCAGTTCTGTGCAGGAGTAGAAACTGTTTATTACACTTTTCATGGCTTAACACTTGAGAGTACCAGTTCTTAGTGCCTTTTATCTGTCTTATTGTGTTTACATCCTAAAGAATGCTAGCTAGATGCTCTTTATAAATGTAAAAGATAAAACTAAAAAATGCGGAGAAATGAGGTCCAAATAGCGTGTTTGTTCTTACTACACCAACGTTACTGGACATGAGCTTCCTGTGATCTCTTCTTCAGCTTTTCCATAGATTAAGATGGTTTTGTTCACTTTGAAGATACTATACCACTAGCTATGCACCAAACTGGAATACGTGGTGTTAATTATGCTTAAGCTCAAGGTGAAAAAGAATCTGAATTCTGGCAACATTTGAACTTGGGAAGTAAAGGGGCTTAGATTTCTTGCTAGGGAAACTATAGTCCCTCGGATTAAAAGGTGGTCCTGTTGCCTTGCAAACCCAAATCACCTGCTGTTCTTCCATATCTTCCTGGGAACTTCTGTGTACTGAGAATCTCTGGAAAACAGGCCATTTTCTTCAGTTACAGAAATAAAGATTTAGAAATAGAACTTCAGCCACCTCATTGCTTCAGGCTGCAACCAGAAACTAAAGGGTGAAGGAAGAGTAGATGTAATGTGAGATTAAACTTTTGCAAGGAATAATTAGTTTTGGAAACCAAGGAGAATCACCTATGCATGCTCAGAGTGTTGTTCCAGAGGAAAGATCCTTTAACCAGAAGTGTCCAGTGTGAGAGGATAGGTGAGGCAGGTGCATGACTATCTCAATCTTTTTTTGCTTAGAAGGGTGGAAAGGAGATGGACTGAGTGGAAGAATGGGGCTTAAATTTGCTATGTCTGTTACATTTATCTTCTTTTTCCTTATCTTGGTCATGGCCTTTCCCCTTTCACTGGTGTTTGTGTCCCTTACAGGGTTTGATACTACTGCAAGGTAATCAGGTGAATGAGCTGCCACCTAATCCTGATGAACCAGGGAAACATCTCTTTGAAATTGCCCCAGGTAGGCCAGCATTTCCTTGTACTTTTCAACATAACATCATCTCATTCCCATCAGTTGTCATTAATGATAATTGAACTGTACTGATCACTTCACTTCTAAGCAATCCAATACGCTAGCCAGATTATCTAGCCTGGGAAATGGAGCTTGACAAGCTAGATGTGTTCCTTGTTTTGGATATAACTGCTGCTGTGGTGCCTCATGAAAATAATAGTTGAGATGCATCATGCTCCTTGATTTTTCTGTTTGGCGGGGCTTCTTGCCTGGAGTGCTGTGTGGTCTTGTGGGCTGATGTGGTTTTCTGGTTATGGGAGAAGCTGACACAGAGCACAGCACAGAATTTATGGAAAAAGGGTGTGCAGTATCTGGATGTGATTTCTTTCATGTACACTAACTGGGGTGGAGGGGAGAAACATTTCAAAATGTATCACTTTTATCCAAAAGATTTAAGAGAATAGATGACCTGCTGCAGAAGAGGTTGAGATTTTGTTAGGTAGAAAATATAATGGTCTGTCAGCATAGTCTTAATGTAAAACTTTTGAAATCATTTTATCTCCGATATGTAAAGCTTCCTGTGGACAGGCTTGGTATATTTAGAGTTAAGTTCCCTGGTGCAGCATAGGAGCAATTGTATTAACTTTATTCAGTTCTGAGTGTAGCTGGGAGAGAACCATCTCTGAGCACAGATTTGAATGCAGTGTATTTTGGAGGTAGTTTCAGGTAGCAGGATCTACAGAGAAGAAAGCTGTGGCGCCACTAGCAGTTTAAGACCAGTGAAGTGAAAAAGATGACCTAGGTTAGTCCTTCCACAGCTATCTCCTAATAAGACTGAGTTCCTGGAAACAAGGAGGGAGATAAATGTGACTATGGTAAAAATTATGTGAGTGCGTGCGCTGGCTCAGTCATGCATTACTTCACAGCCAGTTTCTCCTATATGAACTACCTGTCCATGCTTCTTAGTACTGCCTGGTTCCCCACAGTGTTGGTGCTGTTGATAGGGTAGATAAACATTATTTTAGGCTGCCTCTTTTTTTTTTTTGTCTTTTTTTTTTTTTTTTTTTTTTTTTTTTTTATGGAACTGACAGCACAGGGAGTACTAGTTGAGTGTTACACTTGTGGAGGCAGGAGGAGGAGACACTTCTATCAGTGTCTTTGGGGTCTTTTTCTTACACCCTTATCAGCCTGGCTTAAAATGCCTGTGTGGCACACCCCTCTTGACACAGTGTCAGGCAGTGGAGGAGGAGCAGGCAGTGCTGCGAGGTTTTCGGCTACAACAGCAGGAGCAGGCAGGGTTTTGCAATAACTCAAGCACAGATTTCTGTTTGACACACAGGAAGCTACTTGGGGAGAAGAGACTTATTTTTGGTTTTTCTGCCTTATCACTGCACGCTATCTGTTAATGCCACCTCCTCGTACTGCACCATGCCCTCATAGGCAGAGCCCCACAGGCAGTGGGGCATTGGGCTCAGTGTTGCTTGCATGGAAGATCTCCTAGGAAGTGGCATTTGGTGCCTCAGTGTGACACATCTTCTGCAACATTTTCCAGTGTTTGTGCACCATATTGTTGTAGAAGGACTGTGGATCTGGAATGTGAAAGCACTTGGGTGGTTGTGATTGTGAACGGTCCCATGTGTTCAGGCCGTGATCTGAAATAATTAACTGAGACATGGACTGGCCTGGATGAGTTTCTTGCAGATTTTAGTTTGCCCTCTGGTTCCAGGTGGGAAAGTAGTCATTCTGCACTTCTTCCCCAACCTGTCAGGTTATATTACTGTAGCCTGCAAAAGAATTGTCCTGAACTGACGTGGCTGTTGCTTCAATGGAGTTGGTAAAGCAATTCCATGTGTCTACTGGAAAGAGACTATCCAGAAGGATGTCAAAAAAGTGACACTCTTCACAGCATAGTTGTAAATTCCAGGACATCTGTGCTCAGCTTGTGGTTTTGACGTTGCCCTTCTCTCTGTTCCCTGGAAAAAGGATTCAGTCTTAGTGCACCACTGTCCTGCTTGCAAAATTGAGATGTTTTCCCTACCTTGTGAAGCTAAATCCACTCATGTTTATAGCAAGCTTAGTTGCTACATGGATAGCAAGTATTGAAAAATGTTATAAATAGACAGTCAATACAGAATGTGACTCGGCACAGACGTCACTGGAGAATGTGGCCTGAAGAGTTCCTCATTCTCTTCACAGTACACTTATTCTGTGCTGGTTTTGGCATAAATGCCTTTTCTTTTTTGCATGTGTTCTGAAATTATTTTTCTGCATGGTTGCCAGCCAGCAGAACACCCACATAGTGAACAGCTCTTAAATGGATGCCAGATAGGAAGGGGAGCACAAATGATGTTGCAGGACCCAAATAATTATTTTCCATCATTTCCAATCTTTCCCTGTGTTGGATATATGGCCGTGATGATATCTCTGCCTAATTGTGCCTCAGTTCTCCCCCTGTAAACTGTAAACTATAGGAAGTAGTTTCTATAGAGATAAGTTTTTTTTTTTTTTTTAGTTGTCTTAACTAAGTGGAGGATCGTGTGAATACATAACTGTAAACATAGATGTGGGATTTCACTGTTCTTGTAAGCAGCAGAACTTTAACAAAATTAAGAACAGAGTGCAGCATTCCTAAAATGTTCCCGTAGTGTCCCGATACCAACTTAGCTGGTGAAGAGGAGAGACTGAGATCTCCCAGCAAGGAAATGACCAAAGTTTTCAGAAGTCTGTGGTACCAGCTACTTCCAAAAAAATATTTTGAGATCAATAGCTAAGGCTGGAACTGTTGCTGGGATCTTCCCACCTTTCCTCTTCTGCAGGCTGTGTAAAGCTTGGCTGTGGGAGCTGCTTCCTCAGAGTGCAGGGACTAGAGTAACAGCATGTCCTTTGCTGTAACAGAGCATGTATTGATTTTTTTGCTGAGTAACAAGAACTAATGATGGGTATTGTGTATTATTCATGTTTCATCAAGTTCATTTCTAAGCTGTATAGTGCAGCTGGGAGAAGGGTTAACTAGGGACATGAGAGACTGCAGAACAGTTCTACGGTCAAACCAGCATTAGATCTGGTGGCAGGACTTCCTGAAATACCTCCTTTGGCAGAGATGTTCTCTATCCTCTTTTCTGTAGAAACTGTGTAAATTTCTGGATCCTTTTTAACCCATCCATGCCTTTCTCCCTTACAGCTAGTGAAGTCCAAAGTGGAATGGCAGGACACGCTGTAGGCTCAAGTTGCTCTCATATTCCAGTGCATATTAGCGAGGCAGAGGGGAACATTTTTATAAAATTATCAGGGTAGTATGAGGCCAGATGCAAAGCTTTAACCATTTGGGGTAATCATCACACAGCAGCTGGTATTTTTGGATGAAATTAACCACTGTATGTTGCATGGGAGTGGAGTCCAAATCTGGTAACAGAAACAGCAGCTGACATTACTAGGGGCAACAAAAGAACCATGCATTAGCCTGGGGTTACAGTGCATTTCAGAGTGGTGTAAGAAGCACAGGGATTGATCTCTGAGAATGTCTTAAGGAATATTTATGGCTTAAATGCTCCTGAGGTCTCACCTTTTAGGAAGCTGATGCTTAATGCCCTGTGGCAAATAGT
The DNA here is from genome assembly GCA_013400135.1 of Rhinoptilus africanus. Taxonomy (NCBI): domain Eukaryota; kingdom Metazoa; phylum Chordata; class Aves; order Charadriiformes; family Glareolidae; genus Rhinoptilus; species Rhinoptilus africanus. Next base: position 1,201,128 of record VXBO01010503.1, read on the forward strand.
CTGCCTAGTTTTATTCTCTGGTTTTTGCAGCACTGTGAGATTTCTGTGACTCTGCAGAGAAACTAGAGTGTCTCATCTCACAGTGCTGCAAAGGAAAAGGAAAGAAATGGTAAAAAGGTTCAGAAGTTAGGAGGTGAAAAGCATCGTCTTTTGATAGGTATGGCAAGGGCTATTACCAGTTGACTGCAGAATAGCTTTTCTTCATAGAAAACTTGGTGACTTCTCTAGAAGATTCTTCTGTTCTGCTTCAGAACAGATTCAATTGATCTTTTCATGGAGAGTAAGAGGGGAAAGATAGAAATGTGAAAAAAGTTTTCCATGGATTACCTGGTACCTCTTTGACAAACATTGTCTCCTGTGAGGCACGATACCCAAGTTTCTGTTCCACTGGGTTTAGACTAGGAACCTGAATCTGTCACTTGCGTAGTGGGCGAGTATTCTCAGTGACTACTGTTTGGGTTTTGTTTGGTTTAGGTTTTTTTCCTGAGAAAGGTTTTTTTTACCTCATTCTGTAGTATGACATCATTTAAGAGTAATGCTCTTGTCCAAAGAAAATGTGCCCTTTCCTATTTCAACAAACTGGTATGTTATGGTTGAAAGCAGGCTTGCTGAAAAATTTCTTGCTGAAAAAGCTTTCCCCCTTTCCTCTGGCTTCTTCCCCAATATCTAATCACATCTCTCACTTCATCTCTTATTTGAAAACTGTTTTTTCAGTCATCAGTTGGACTTCAGGTCAATCCAACTAAGCTTGATGAAAACTGCAACTTCAGGTAGCTTTCTGTGCTCCTGTTGAGTAACGCCACCAGCTCTCTCTTTAGTGAGGCAGTTCAGTTCTCTTCAGAACTGTTGTCTCAGGCCTTTTGCAAACTTAGAGCAAAAATGACTGCCTATGCTTCATTCGCATGTAGAAGGTTATTTTCAAAACTTTAGAAGTCAGACCTCTGTCTCATGGTCTTTAATTAATTTTAAAGACTGAGCTCAGTATATGCAGTTTGCCCTTACGAAAGGGACCTGCATTCAATAGTGACTCCTTTAAAGTTGGACTAGTGGTTGAGGTGTGCTGGAAGTTAGGCTGGGGCAGAGTAGAACGCCTCATCCAGGAAATTTTGTGCAGGGTTTAGAATAGAATAGGGTTTAGAATAGAAGCTATTTCACTGCCTTGTTTATTCTGTAACAAGTAGGAAATCAAGAAAGGCAGAATCGGAAGGTGGGAGTCCTAACTCCTATAGGGACAGTAATTGTTGACTACTTGTTCTGTAGGGAGTCCGTCAGTGTGATTGGCAGTGTCTCACAGAGCAGTTGGAGTGGCAGCTTGTTTGTCTTGTCCCAGTAGGGTGAATGATGCCTACAAAGCAGTTTGCTCTGTGGTACCCTTCTGCATCTCAGGTGATCAACACCAATTAAGTCATTTTTGTGGCCTTTTTATCCCAGTTCCTGTTGAGATGGTCTGTAATTAAAATATCTGGAGGGGAAATTAGAAATTCAGACGTTTAAAAATTATTCCATGTTCTCTGTTATTCAATGCAAATTGCAATTCTAACTAACAGCAGGAAACTGAGTTTGCTGCTGGTAATTAAATTTTCTCCTGAAGTCTACAGCTGATAACTGACTGCATATCTGAATATGTGATGCTGTTGATATTTGAGGGGTTTATTTAGGTTTCTGGGATTTAGCACTCAGCATATTGACTAGGGAAATGGCAGCAAAACTAAGTAGTTCTGCATCCTACTAGAAAGAACAAGACAATGTAGTTTCAGCAGTGTGCTGTGGAAACACATAGCAAGTGAGAGCTGTGGACATCACAGAGTGTCCATGGCTTTTCATTGACCTGCAGGAGCAGATTGATGATCTTGGTTTTGGAGTGGAGGGCACCACCAGATCTGTGTTTAGCACTTCTAGATGTCTGAAGTACAGCTGCGGGCATCCAAGTATTTGTATGTCACTAGAAGCGATAACTGTCTTCTGGAACATGAGATAGACTTTCCGTTTATTCAGGAAGGAGAAACCTAAAATGTGTTCTCTGAACTGTCTTTTGGAAGGAATCATAGAATCATAGAATCATAGGGTTGGAAGGGACCTCTGGAGATCATCTAGTCCAACCCCCTGCCAGAGCAGGGCCACCTTAGAGCAGATTGCACAGGAACGCATCCAGGCGGGTTTTGAATGTCTCCAGAGACGGAGACTCCACCACCTCCCTGGGCAGCTTGTTCCAGTGCTCTGCCACCCTCAAGGTAAAGAAGTTCCTCCTCATGTTTAGGTGGAACTTCCTATGCTCAAGTTTGTGCCCATTACCCCTTGTCCTATCACTGGGCACCACTGAAAAGAGCCTGGCCCCATCCTCCTGACACCCACCCTTCAAGTATTTGTAAGTGTTAATTAGGTCCCCCCTCAGACGCCTCTTTTCCAGGCTAAAGAGACCTAATTCCCTTAGTCTATCTTCACAGGAGAGGTGTTCCAGTCCCCTAATCATCTTTGTAGCCCTATGCTGCACCCTCTCCAGCAATTCCTTGTCCCTCTTGAGCTGGGGAGCCCAGAACTGGACACAGTACTCCAGGTGGGGCCTCACCAAGTCAGAGTAGAGGGGGAGGATGACCTCCCTCGACCTGTTGGCCACACTCTTCTTGATGCACCCCAGGATGCCATTGGCCTTCTTGGCGACAAGGGCACATTGCTGGCTCATGGTCATCCTGTTGTCCAGAATGATAAAATTGCATGGCTTCTTTGCAGTCACAGAGTTTGGAAACTCTTTTTTATTATTACCTTATAGCTTGGGTTGGAGACCTTCAAGGTAGTAAAAATCTTAGCACTAAGACAGCGACAGCTACATCTGCTTGGCTTTTGCCAGCTGCAGAACCTCTTTTACATGCAAGGTAAGGGTAGCCTGAGGCTCCGTGGAAGTGTGTATACTGCACGCCATGCCGAAAGCTTGATACATTCTTCTGTATGTTCTGCTTGCTCTGTCTGCTCCTGAGCACTAGATGGTGCTGGTTCTTTCCACCTTGTGCTTGGACATTTGCTGTCAGTTGTGGCGTATGTCCTGAATCACTTGAGAGCGAGTTCATCCTGTAGGAGGAAATTAGCCACTCTTTATTGTTCATTGGTGTCTCCTCAAAAGCAAATCAGCAAGCAAGAGTTCCTTAGCAATGTTATTGCCCGGCCTATGAAGCTAATACTGTGCTCTGTGGGCAGAACATAGTATTTAATGAATTTCTGCACATTTGTGCTGCTGTGAGCATCTTAGTCTAAGATACATGAAACAGGATGCTTTCAGCTGCTGTCACGGATGCCAAAAGCAAGTCTTTGAAAACATTAATGTTCAAATTGTTTTGCTATTTAATCTTAAGATGAAAACAAGATTTATTTATTATGGAAGAGCAAAGCACATTCTATATAGACATACAGTAATGACTGTGTGGGGAAGCCTCTTGAACCTAGGCCTCCACTGCTTTGGGTTAACATACTGACCCAGGGGTTACTGGCTATTTTGTGGCATCTGTCTGACTGTTTTCTTCCTCCTCCCTTTTGAGCCTGGTGAACCTATTCTTCAAAATATCTATCTTCAGCCTTTTCCAGTTTTAATGAATTGATATTTGTCTCTTTCTTCTGGGTGTGAGGGTGAAAAAGTTTGATCAAACCTCCCACTGCATTGCTGCTCAGAGATCTGCTGGAAAGACCAAAAGATACTAATTGTCTTCCTCAGGGTAACTCCTTTCCTAATGGTACTGAAATTCTTTTATCTGACTGAAGAAATATTTTGTGGCCTGACCAGACCTGGACAACTTTATTTAGCATCAACAGAAGTATCAATCAGCTGCCAGTACTTCTAGTCTTGTTATATAAATGGACTTTTGTTGAACAACTATTATTTGAGTAAGTTAATGGAGGCCCTGGTTTCCTTTGTGCAGATATTAGACACTAACAACTTAAATCTTCTGCAAGCAAGGTATCTCTGCTTACTGATCTCCTGATCTGTACTTTCTCTGAGTACTTAACTGTACCATGTCAATAAATGTTTCTGAAAAGTGGACGTGAAAAAAGGGACTGACCTTTGCCCTCTGAATTCATGTAATCTTACTGATTTCAACAGTGTTGTGTTCAGTCCAGTGGTGTGTCCCTACAACTTGACTAGTACACTGTTGCCTACATAAGGTGATGACTCATTGCTGCTGAAGGTCACCCGAATGTAGCCAGGCTTTGTACAAAAAGGTTATTGGGCTTCTCTTTCCCCCTCAGGGCAATGAGGCTCTTGGATAGTTAAGCAAGTTTTGGCTCACCTTGTATTATCAACTTAAAACATCTTGAAGGGCATCAGGAGGCACCTGCAACCTGTAAATTGCTTTTTGCTTTGTTTTTTTTTTCCCCTAACATATGCAATGCCCAAGGCTTGTGTTTGCGTTTGGCAAGCAAAGATCTTACTTCATGAAATAAACAAGATCCTGCCTTTGTTTCATTAAAAGTGTTTGATCTATTCCAAGTTGTACTGTCTATTTCCCCCAGTGCTCTGGGGCCCTGGGCAGTCAAAAGTAGGCCTGGAAATGGGCTGTGAAGGCATGTGTTCTGCTATCCTGGAATTTAGATCTCCAGGAGAAGCTCTGCACCTGATCCCTGATCAGTAGCACCTAGCTGTCTTTAATGCACACGCTGACTTTCAATAAGAATGCTAGTTTTTACAACTTCAATTGCAACAGAGTGAGGCCTGCTGGGAAAGGAGCATGAGGCTTAAGGAGTCTCATGAATAGCTTTTTCTGGTAGCGCAGATCATTAAGAATCTCTGAGTGTTTTTGAGCAGTTTTCTGTAACCCATTGTCTTCGTCAAAGTCAAATACGTCTGCATAGCATTTTGTGTAGGCTGCCCTTTGGGTATAGAAATGGCTCTGTAAGGTGATGGCATGTTGTTGCTGGAATGTACGAGGCAGCATTTGATCCCATCAGGTTGGCTTTTTAGTGCAGATTAGGTAAGATTTTTGAACTCTTCCTGCTGAGACGTTTAAGAATAAGCTCTACTATTGAGTATTCTGCCTTAAGGATAATATATTAAGCCCTAAGGCATGTGTGGTTAATAGTAGTAGAGATTATTTTTTTATAAGCATTTCTGTGCAAGAACAGCTTTGTTCCATAAAGATATGCTTATCAAACTGTCAAAATGATCCGTTATATATTACCTTCTCTATATTTCTTGCTAATTTGTCAAAGATTGTCTTTAGTGCTGTCTTGCGGCTTGTGTGCTCTGGTGCTGCTGTTGCAGGTTAAGCTTTATTCAGCCCTAGAAATAGCTGTATTCCCATTTGCAAGGAGGATGGGTGAATTCTCCACAAGATTTCTGCAATGTTTGGGATCCCCAAGGCTAAAAAAGTACTCTAGGTTAGTAGGTTACCATGAAGAAGTAAAATAAAATAAGACACATTATATATGGCAGTGTAGTTCATAGCACACAGCAAATTCTAACAGTGGTAAAAATAAGTATTAGAGGTCAATATCACCATGAAGAAAGAAAACACGAAGCTAAAAGGAATTTTGCTGCTTAGGCGCCTGCTCCACGAATGTTTTACCAGCTCAATAGTCTTACTGAGGTGAGTTGATTTCCAAGTCTTGTGGGATTGAGTCCTTTATTTGAAGTTCATCTGATTTGCCTTGTGCAGTTCAGTGGGTTAACTCTTGTTTCTAGCTGATCTAGCACAGTCATGTTAAATTACAAATACAAGGCTTTTTAGGTTAATTTGCAGGGTTGCATTGGCTGTGTTAGCTGCAGATGCAGCCAGGGTTGTTCACTTTTTTGCTTCAGTGTTCTCAAGGACTACTTTCCTCTTTATTTTCTGTACTTGAACTTTTAAGAGTCAGGATTTGTGCTGAGTGCGTTTTCTCTAGCTCTGATACTAGAAGTAAATTGCTGAATTTTCAATGGATGAGTGATGATTCTTTCTTTGTTGAGGTGGTTAAATTTTTTTTTAATATTCTGTGAATCGTGAACCTGTCAGTGGATGAATATATCTGTCTGCAGAGTTCATGCTTTATAGTAGCAAGAATAAAGAAAAAATCTCTTTGTTTCTAAATGTAAAATTTTGTGGACAAGGAGCAGTAGTTGAATTGTTTGTGTACTTGCTGTGCTCCTGCTGTTGTCATTACAGAATTGCTGTAACATCTGCAGCATTTAGTGACTTGTGGGCTTACTCTGGCTTCCTACCTGCTTTGAGATGCTTTGGTTTTGATTTCTGTGATGTGTGCAGCCGGTGCAGGCTATGCAGAATGCAGAGAGACACATACACACTCTGAAACAGGATCAGTCACATTGCATTACTGAAAAGAGAGCAAGAAGCAGGATTGGTCTCTAAACCAATGCAGGATGGCACATAAGTGAAAGAAACCGAAACATTTGCTCCTAGACTGCTCCAGAAGGGAATTCTGACACAATTAAAAAAAAAAAAAAAAAAAAAAAAAAATTTTCAAAAACTAGAAGAGANAACCATCATCCAAAAGTACAGTATGTACTGACAGTCATGTAAGGCAGCAACCGCTGTTGCTGTTGAGGTACCTGTTAGTGCCGGTAGCTTAACTGCGCAGTATAATATGCTGACTTAAAAATACCAGCTGGATGTCATTCTGGGGAGCAAAGGTAAGAAAAATAAAACGCATTTCCTTTTCACACAGCCCACACAAAAGTGTGGGAAGGAAGGGGAGGCAAAGATGTTAATGTGCTGCTCCAGCATCCAAAAGGAATTATAATTGGGAAACTCTTATCGTGAGTGTTTATGAAACCGTGTCTTTGAATGATGTGCTAATGCCAGTTTGAAGTGGCAGCTGGCCCACTGTCAAACAGCTGTGAGGGTCCATAGGCAAAACCCACTCTGTGTTTGTCTGAAATGCTTTAGGGATAACTAGTGTGCTATCAGTGAGAACCAGCTTGCACTGGGCTTTCTGAACAGTCAAAGGAGGAGGAGGAAATATGGCAAAAATGTAGTGCCTCTGGCATAACACTTAAGATTTATACTTTGTTAAATAAGTCATTGTGCTATAAAGTAATAAGATCTTAATGTTACATTGTAAAAGTTTTCTTTAGCTGTTTGCTACTTTAAGTATTTCCAAAGTATTGATTATGTATGATGAGTCAGGGAGGAAGGCAGCCTAGAGTGTTGAAGTGACTTCCATGCTCTTTTTAAATGACTTTCAGATTCTTCTCCAGCAGGCATGCCTCTACTTAGCCTTACCTCTGGATTGGGGTCCTATCACCTTGGTTGCTCACACAATATATGCCTGACTGTGAAGTGGCTGATAAGATTTGATTGTGTTATGCAGGAGCTTAGACTAGGTCATCACACAGGTCCCTCTTGGACTTGATGTTTATGAATAAATTTTAAAGAATGCAAGTTACCACAGGGAAACAAATTGGTCTGACTCCTGAACTGTTGGAAATGCAGGCTCTGAAGAATGGGTGCAACATGAAAGACAGTAAAACATGAAAAAAGCAGAGCAGTTTAGTTTCCCTGGCACAGCCAAGAGAAATACTGACATTAATCACATAAAGAAAAGGAACACATGCAATTTTATTACTTCAGAGTGTGCCTGAAAAGTAGAGTGGCAAACTAAGGAATTAATTTTGTGTGTTTTAAAATTAATAAATTTTAAGAATATCGGTCTTTTCCCATCAGTTCCTGTTGTTCAAATAAATTCATTAAGCAAGGGATGGATGTGGAATCTTTGGCATGTCCACAATGTGGAGGATTTTTTGTGATGCGAGCTCTTCTAACAGCTAGGATCCTGTAGATGCTTGGATATTGTATTTACGTGCCTTTCAGGACACTGGCAGAAATTCCTCCTTTCTGATAGCTTTATGCTTTATAGAGAAGTTAATTCCACTGAATTCAATTAACTTGAACACAGCCTGTTTGATCTGGTTAAACTTTTTTGTGTTAAAAGAGGAAGTATCATAACAGTTGTGATTGAGACCTAGTTATTAACCAGCATGGCTGCGTTTCACTTTTCTGTTGATTTTTTTCTGGGAATAGATTTAACCCAGGTATAACTTCACTATAGGCCATGCATGAGTATGCCTAGATGTATCCTCTGTTATGTAGAGGATATCATACCATTTTAAATTTTACATTGCACTGCATTAATAGACCTAAGCTATGCCAGTAAAGAACTCAAATTCTATGTTTATATCAATGACACTAGAAATGACATTGGCTTTATTATTTTAGCAGTCTGTTTCTAAACAGTTGTAAAATGCCAGATCTTGAAAAGCACTCCTTATTAATACACGTACCTGAAAAAGCTGTATTTCGCAGTAACACAGCTTTCCATCTTATTTTTGAAAAGATTTTAAGAGGAGCTTGGCATAGTGAACACTGAGAATGTTTACTGAAGCGTGGGTAATTTGTGTTGAATTTAGTGGCATTGCAACAACTTTATTCTCATAAGTTTAAGATAAGATTCACGGCATCTCTACAGTACCCATCACAGGGGCTCTGCTCAAGGTACTGTTGCATAAAAGCAGTGAGGCAGCGGGAATCAGGACTGGTTTATGTAGTATATTGTGATAAACTTAATCTTACTAATTTTCTTCAGGCACTCTAATTGAAATGAATGTGGTTTCTTCCACTAGGAAGACAAAGTTCAGGTCACTTGTAATTATAGAACTCTTCCTTTTAACAGACTCTAAATGTTTATTTTCTCCAAGCTTGTGTCTTCTATCTCTGTTCTGGCAGGTGCACAGCCCAGTGCATACGTGTTCTCCCAAAGTCTGACTTTGAGTCACGGCCAGAGGAGATAGATGTATTTGTAACTGCAGGATTAGGTAGTATATTCTACATCCATAAACCGTTGCTCATCTAACTGAAATCCATGTAAGATGTTAATATCCATGCCTCCATGTGGTACCAAAGATGCTGTATATCATGCTGAACTTGTGATGCATTGTTGTTAGTTCTGGGGTTTGCTTTTAATCACGAGCTGTCTGACACTCTTGAAAACTTGGAGTGGGCAAGAGGAATTTGAGGTAACAAAGAAAAGAGCTATGAAATCAAAAGTATACGGTGTTAAAAGGAGTGTCTGTGAGACCATGAGGGAAAGACTGTTATAACCACCGTATATTCTTTGTATTGAATGATAGTTGTAGAAATCCTGTTGCTTCCCTGTATTTGGAGTTGTGGATTTTGATATGAGGATTTATGAGCACACTGGCAGCTGCTAACTTGTGAGATGAAGAGCCTTGTCTACATTAGGAATGCTGTGCTGGTGTAATTATGTCAGAAGAAAGCCTGTACTGGCATACTAGCATAACATGGAGAAAGATTACTTTTCTTAACACAAATACAAGTGTCTACAAAGATTAGCAGCCTTCTAGCCGTGCTGGTGAGAGAATCCTCCCACTCCACAGAGGCTGTAAAGGCTCTGCTTTGAGACCATGTGATGTGTATATGAATCAGAGAGTCAAAGTGATACCTTCTGAGAGGGTTCAGCAGAAGATCTTTTCCAGACTAAATTTTCTGTGGTCTGTTTTGAGTGAACAGACCAGGGTTCAGCAATTTATTTCTGTCCCTGTGTCCTTATAGGTCTTGAACATGGATCATCAGTGTTATGTGTTGCTGACACAGCAGAACACGAAAGAGCATATCCTAACCTTAGGTAGCTCTGTGACCCAAACACGTCACAGGAGAGAATAGAGAAAGTTAGTAGAAATGGAAGTGGTTTTGCCTACAATCATTCTTGGTAAGAGACGTATTCCTTCCTGAGCCCCTCTTCTGAAGCTGGTGGGGGTGTTTGGAAGGTGCCACAAATATGGCTGTGGATCTGTAGGGAAGGGATAAGGATTGGGGAGGAGAAGTTAGAGGTAATTCAGTGTCTCCCCGTCGTACTGCCTTGTGGTCATAGCTATTTCCTGTTGGAAAACAGTTATTCCTTCAGTTGTAATGTTAACAACATTGCAGGGTTCTGCTTAGGTCTCAGTAACTTTGATGAAAACATGATTAAGCTACACATAAGGAGTTGTTTCTTAACTACTTCCACCAAGGCACCCCAGGCTGTAGGAGTCCAGGTATTTTCTACCCATCTCAGACCTTCTTGCCATTACCTTAGGATTCTGCAATCAGTGAAGAGTTGTGTCTCTGAGACAAAGTGGATCCTGCTTTCTCTTCTAGAAGCAATGGTTCTTTGAAGTTAGTAAGTGTAAAAGTTTGGGTGTGTTAATAGTAGGTTGTCAGCTCTCTGTCCTTCACAGTTTATATTAAAGGCATTAAAAGTGTGTATTTGGAGGATGGGGCCTTTGGGGGCAGGGGATGAAGGAGACACAGGGGCTTGGAAGGAAAGAATGGTTTAGACTTTGCCTGTCTCAGGGGAGGTAGTGTGCCAGTTTGACTAAAGAGTAGCCCAGAAAACTTGCTTTCTAGTTTCAGGCTCTTATAAGAGATGAAGTAAGTCTTTAAGGGAGTTACAGTATTGAGAGATATATGAAGTGACTGCAGTGTACTCATCTGCCTGTGTTATTATATCGCCAAAATATTATCTTTTCTTCCTGAGATCCACTGGCTGTTAGTTCTGTGGTGGGTCACAGGGTGTTCCTGCTGTGGCCTGGCAAGCCACTTTTACTTGACCTTCACTATGTATTTTGGCAATCAAATAAGGGAATAATCCAGGTTTAATCTGTCTTCTCAAAAAGCATACTTGCCATTTTAGAAAGACTAACTTGTGAAGAGGAAGTCTATAGATTATCAGTTCCTTGACTTGTAGATTTTTTAATTATATGGGAAAGCTCATAGTATAAATAACTCTGCAGATCAGACAAAACAAGCTTTTATTGGCCAAACTTGAAAATTTTAACACATTCTCCGGGATTTTGAATGTGGGCATTAGCATAAATTTTCAGCTCTTCACAAGTGCATCTCCCTTGTACTGGCTGGCTCAGATCTGTTTTCATACCAGCAATTCAAGGTGTTGCCAACATTTGTCGTCTTCAGACTGTTTTATGCCTTTTATGAGGCAAAAACCTCAAAACTTTGTAATCTTTGCCTTATGTCTTAAAGTTTGAAAAGCAGTATTTCCCCAGCTCTAGAGATGCAGCTCTGACACATTTGGAAATCACTAAAACCATTTGTTTCCTAGTAAGGGAATGAAAAATAAAATACCTTCAGCCACCAGTAAGCCATCACATCTGGAATGAATCATTGAAATAAATAGCATATTCCTCTACTCTCTTGCAATTTTTAAATATTTTATTTTGGTTTGGTTTTTTTTCCCTAGAATGTAAGTGTTTGGCTTAACTAAAATGGAAATCTTTACCTGTGGTTTCCATATCTTCAGCTCAGTCCTTAAACGGGAAAATTCATTATTCACACAGTGTTTAGCAGCCAGCTTTCCTTTTCAGTGACAGCCAATATGCTATCATATTTCTTAAGAAATGGGAGGGAGTGTAAACTTTAAATCAAGAATTTCAGATGGTGAAGCTGAGAGCTATGGCTGGAGAAAAAATGTGCAAAGTGTTGTTCAGAAAAACTTACAGCACCCAGCCTGTACCAGTTCGTTTCACAGGGTAAGTACTTGGTGTTTTTGAAAGATCAGCCTCATTGCTCAGTACTTGAAATCAAGATTTAGACATTGGACTCTAGGCTCCTGATTTTGTAAACCTTAGTCTAAAGTTGGTGTGTGCAGTATAAGGAGAAGGTATGCATGGTTAACCATAGATCTAAAAGGTCCAATTGTTAAGAATTACAGAAATCATACTTTGAACAGCTCCTGCTGTACCAAATGAGTTATGTGTATTAACAGAAATGAGTCTCAAAAGAATCGTACTGCAGTCAGTGGGGTTTGTTGCTGGAAAAGCGCAAGCATACCCACCTTATTGTAGGAATAGGCTAAGACCTATTGGAAATTTTCAGTGTGTGTAAATATAAATACATTTTATATAATATAAAAAAAAAACCAAACTAAAATCTCAGCTTTGTTTGACCCATGCAAGTTTGGCTATCTCTGTGATACTGTTTTGTGTTGAGCCTTCAAAACCTTTAGGAGCAGAGTTTGTATCTGTTTCGGATACATGTCAGGGTCTAGAATGAGAGTTTCTAGGATTGCCTTTATATTTAGGCAGAAGATCTGGGTGGCAGTTCTGCACTCTTACCTTAGTTAGCTGGCTGCTGAGGTGATCTGCCTGTGCCTGGCTGCATTCAGAAGAGGAACTAAATGAGGTTTAGCCATTGAAGAATCTTGAATTTCCCATGGGATGACAGATCTGACTTCTGCATCTCCCAGACGTTGTCCAGCTATCTCAAAATGTCTTTTTTGTTTTTCATCATTGCTCCCTGTCTCTGCCCCCCCAAAAACAACGGTGTCTGATTTGTATAGATGTACTCTGCTGGCCTGATCTCCTGCTAGCTGCTCCTGTCTGGCAGTATTTGGACTGGCAGTGTGTTTGACAACAGACACATACTGGCTTAAGTTTTAAGAAACAAAACGTGTGCTCTCTAAAGCTAAAATGACAAATGATCTGTGAAGTGCACTGAAGGTATGTACAGCATGTATGTCCTAGGTTATATGGATTTTTTGGGTCATAAAAGAGGTTTCATGAAAGAGATAGTGGTTACAATATTTTACTAGACATTAGGTCTCAATCCCATACATATATTTGATGAACTATTCCTGTATTCCCACTCCCAAATTCTTTGGTGGATTTATCAATGAACAACTCTTTAGCTAGATAGAGATGATTTCCTGTGCCCCCTGCCTGCCCCCTCCCCCCATCTTTGTGTTCCCTGAGTATATTCCTAAATCTTTCAGTCTCAAAACTCTGACATAAACTTATATCAAAGGTACCAATACAGTGAAGATTTTTCTTAAATGAATCATCCATTTTTCTATGGTCCGCTATTGAAGAACTGCTTCATTTTGGATGAAGTTTAAATCTTTCTGTGAAATTGAAAGCATGGATGGCTCATTCATGTCCAAGCTCTGGATGGCTTTCTGAAAGCTGTCAATATTGGCTTGTTTTATTGCTGAACTTCACTGTAATTATTGCCATCCAGAGCAAAAGTGAGGGAAAGGCTAAGTGCTCTTTAACTCCACCGTATGTAGTGATACTTTCAGATAATGTCACATTATGTCCGTGTAGTAACAACATCAGAGGCTCTGCCTCCCTCTTGCAATGAATGCATCTGAAGATTATTCTCTTAAATACACAGTGATAGTTATTGCAGTAAATGAATCTCAGCTGTTTTCATTTGGGACCATTTAATTCCCTCACGTAATGTAACATAATCAAAAAGGAAGACAAACTTTTTGTCAGTTTTCCAAATATTTTGTGAAAAGAAAGGGAGCTTAGAATTTTAATCTTTTGGTAATAGAAATGCAAAAATTCATGACATGCTTTACTGAAGCTGTCAGTTTGATTGTTTAAAAGCACGTGCATTTAACCCTACAGCAGCCTCTATCTGTCAATGTGAGGTGATGTACATAGTAGTCCTAAACCTTATAAAATGCTCAAATTCAGCAACCTCTAGGTAGTCTGGGGGGTTGCTCTGAGGTGTAGCATCTAGTAATAATCCCCATGGAACTGAGTTGGCTGCCAGGCTGGAACCAGCTGGAGACCAAGGTGCTCTCTCCACAGGTTTTATTTACCACTGATCTGACAGCATCGTTAATAAACACTTCGTGTGAGTTTTCCAGGACTTGAAAATCTTACCCCTGCCGGGGACTCTCTGAAGTTTGCTTTGTATGAAATGCAGGAGTGTTGCCAGGAAAGCGTACAGCCACTCAAGCAGGTGGGGTTTGTGCCTGTTCTCTGAGATCAGATCACCTTCTAGCCAAGAGGAAAGAGAAGTATCTGCTGTTTTACAAGGGGAAGGTAGCACTCTGCACAAGAGATGGATTTCTAAGCGGCTATCGGCTATTGGCATTGTTTGACAAGTTTAGAGACTCTACAAAACAATTGAGATGAGTTCTCAGACCTCTCTCCAAGAGAAGCAAGTTGGTACTGGCAAAGCCAGAATATAGCATTTCCTTCATCTCTCCCACAAAAATTTCCTCTAGAATGTTTGGTGGTGGTGGGAAAGTTTTCCTGCCCTATTCACCTTCCATCCTGTGTGGGATTTAGTCTGGTTCTGGTTTGGTTTTTGTGCTAACTAATGAATGCTCATAATCTGGGATGGCTCAAGTGTGCATTAACAGCTGCGTACTCTGCAGGAGGACCTCTTTGTAGCACATTTTCGTAGTCGTCTTTTTAAGATGATGGGAGATCCAGTAGACATCTATTCTTTATTTTATTCAGTTTCTATCGTGGAAGTCCAGTCTGAAGAATTGGCTCAATCTCAAGAGGCTGGGGTATGCATGGGAGCAGGAGCTGCAGATTCTTACCAGGTTCAGGCTGTTTCTGGTATTTGAACTACATTTAAAGATAGAGCTCCCTGTTACCACCCCCGTTCCCCTCCACACCACCCCAGACTTCTCTTTGTGTATCTCTCTCCCCTTCCACTCGCTCTCTGATTTGTTTTGTGCATTGCATGTTGCTGTCAAAGAGCATTCTTTTCTGCAGTGCCCGAACTGGAAAAGACATTATCATTCAGTGTCTTGCTTGTAACATCTCTTAATGCTTTATACAAGCTTTGCAAAGGCACCCTCTTTGCCTGTGAGTTGCTGTATAAAACAAAGCTCTGCAATTACGCTGCCATGGTTCGGGCATTGCTGCTTCTGGGCAGTGGGTCTTCGATAAGCAGGGTCCCTGCTGGTTTGTTAAGTGCTGCGGAGTCTAGAAAACAAACACTGAATGATCAGAGATCCAGCAAACAGCTCTTCTAGGGATGTTGTTCTTTCCTCATCCCAGAAGGAGACTCTTATCTTGTCTTTGTGGCTAGCGATTTAGTTAGGTTAATGCAATTAAAAGTAAGTGTTTAAACAAGCCTTCTGAATATTGCTGGTCCAGTGCTGACCTTTGCAAGAATGCAAGGTCCCTGTAACTGTCAGTACTTGCAATCTCTGCAGAGACTCAGAGATACATGGTTAAGTGTTTACTCTTGGGGGGGGACAGTGTATGTTGTGACCCTGTCCTGTGCTGACATAATTTTGCAAGAGGTGAAATGGCCTTTCTAGTACCTTTTTATGCATACTGAAAGTTTACATTTGGCTTCTGCTGCCCTCTGCCCAACCGAGAGCAAGCATCTGCCACTCGCAGAAAGCAGCCTCTGGCGGCTTTCACCCCTTCAAAGGGGTGAGTATAATTAATAAGCCGGTGAAGTTTAAGGGGCAGAGAGCGCCGTGAAGCTGAGGTCTGCCCCAAGGCCGGACAGAAACACGGGCGGCAGAGGCGGGGAGCCCCAGGGCCCCGGCCTGCCGTGTCCCCCTGCGCAGCCTGTTGGGAGCCGGGGCCCGGGATGCTGGGGGCGGCCCCGCCCGGCGGGAGCGGGCTTGCCGGGGCTGCGCGGGACGCGGTCACCTGCCATGGGGCTGTGTTGCTGCAAAGGCTGCGGTGGGGAGCCCAGAGGTAACGAACTGCCCCCTCCAAGGGGACAGGGAAACTGAGGCGGCGGCCCCTCTCCCGCCCCCTTCTCTCCCGTCCCTGCGGCGCGGCTCTGTCCCGGCGGGGCCC
>VXBO01010503.1:1216700-1343112 GCA_013400135.1 Rhinoptilus africanus
GGCTCTGTCCCGGCGGGGCCCGGGGCCGGCGGCAGCGGGGAAGTGCCTGCTCGCAGCGCGGGGGAGCGCGGCTCGGGAACCGCCGGCGGCCGCTCCTGCAGCCCCTGCTCGGCGGCGGTCGGAGCTGCCTTCCGCTTGAACGGGACCAGCCGGAGTGGGAAACGGGGCCATCTTTCCCTGTGATCAGTGTTCGGTGTCTAGTCCTTTGAAGGTGCCATCGCTGCTTTTGTGGTCCATTAAAAAAAAAACAAAAACAAAACCCTAAACAAAAAAGAAAAGGAAACAAAAAACCCCTAAAAACTATCTCTGCATGTGATCTTATGCTTAAAACACAATTCATTGTTTCTTCTTTTTCTCCGCTAGCAAGCGAAGCGGGAGAGAGAGTGGTTGTTTCTTGTCGTTCTCAGGAAAGTTGTTAACGTGTCAATGGGATTAGCTGACAGTCTTCCCTCATCTGTTCTATGTCCTGATGGACTTGAACACTTTCTGAAGGGTCGAGCTCCCAGGAGGCTAGAAGAGTCTGATTTAGGAGGCAGAGAAGCTGTGTGCTGACCCACATAAAGGCTACTGTAATTCTCCTGTCACCATATGGATTATCAGTTGCTCCTGCACTGATTTACCTGTTGAGATGAGCCCCCGATGTCCTGTTTGCTTTGGTGAAAGTTTGTAGTTTGGATTCAGGAGGTTTAAGAACAGGTAACGTGAGTGGCCTTAGCAGCCTTTATGTGGCAGCTGAGTTTCGCTGTGCCTGCTACCACAGAATAACAGGTAAGAAGGGACCTCCGGGGAAGACCAATCCCAAAGAGAAGTATAGCTCTTCTTAGTAGAAAGTAATTTCTTTCAAGAGTCGTGTTCAAAAACATTAATGTGCTTGGGGTTACTAACATGAACTCGTAAATATTTTAACTGTTTTATAGCTGAAAATAACTTTCAGTAGTCAAAAATCCTCTGAAGTTGGAGTCCTGAGGAAACTGGGAAAAAGCAAAGCACACACTTAATTACTGCACTGATTCTAAAAATTGTTGCAAGTTAGCACATATATTTTGGGTTTGAGACAAAGGCAAAATAAACAAATTAGTAGAAATTTGTAGAGTGTGAGGCTGCTGTCTGCATTGCAGTTTTATTAGCGTAAAGCTTATCAATATACATAAGCTTTGTGAAGCTAAAGAAAGCAGCACAAAAATAAAGCTAGATGAAAAGCTTGCTCATCTGAGGTAATATCAATACTAGTTATATTAGAAAGAGGGATAAACACTGAAATCAATTTTCCCTATCAGGAGTAGGGAAGGTCAGGTGAAGGTGTATCTAGTATTTCAGTCTCTTGCTGAGCTGACTATGCTCAGATTCTCAGTGGTATCTGATGAAGATGTCTTACTCCTTCTAGAGACAGGCTCAGGAAAAAAAGAGCTTTGAGCAAAATACCCATGAATTTTGTATTTGAAATGCTTCAGGTTTTTTCATTTGCTTCTGTTTTTAATCTGTTGAGGAAGGGAGGCTTAGATTGGGGATTTGTTCCTGGCATAAATCCATCACCTGGTTCACTTGAGTGAAATTGTACTTATCTTCTTCAGGAGAGCTTTCACAAACAGTGGGTATTTCAGCTAGCATATTGAGTTCAGGCTTGAAAGAACAAAGTATGTTTGTGTCATCTTTGCCAATGTTGGTGAAGCCACACCATTCTCTGAGAATTGGTGTGGTTGAGATGGATATTTGTTAAGCTGCAATTTGTCTGTAGAGCCATGTGGTTATTAAATATCCTGAAATCTGAGCATATAATACTAACAAACATTTTGAGGACTTCTTTCACAGGAACTTATTAAAGGCCCTACCATGATTTTTGTCTTATTTTGAAAATATATTTTTAAGTCAGTCCTGTGTAATGGTATAAACTCTTCTTCTGAAGGTTGTATGCTTCTGTCTACATGAAACGCAATAAATCTCACATTTAATACAACTTTGCTATTGGTATTAATATGATCAGTGAGCTAAAAAGTCTGTGCCCTGTCTTGCTGGTTAGTCACTGCAGGGGAAGGCCTGATGTGCAAGCTGTGATTTATATTCTTAACTGGGACCAAATTCAGCTTTGTATGGTGCTGCTGAAACTCATTTGTTCCTCGGTGTTTGGTGTAGGCCCCTTGAAAGTGAGAAGTTTATTTTCCAGTGCTTTTCAGATACTCCTAGATTTATAAAATACATAGGGAAGCCACTGATTGGGATGGGCCACATTGGTTTTGCACCATGTTATTTCTGTGGCCTCAGTGGAAGTTTTTTCACTCACTGCTGTGGCATGATTTCACAAAAGCCATTGTATGTGGCTTTAGAGAATGATTTAGGCTACTGTTGCACTGGCCTTATGACCATGAGCTTCAACTAGTCCTGCTCTGGAGTGAGAATACTTTTGGTAGACATGGGAGGTGTGGCTGGGGACCAAGGTGCTGATAACAATATGTTTGGGGTTACTGTATTTGCCCTATCAGCTTTTTTGTCTTGATAGGTTTTTAGCACATCAGGCACAGATAGGGCTAACTGATGAGTAGGCCCTGATTTCTTAGAAGAACTGGCAGGCTGAAGTGTTAGTCTCCGTGAATGCAACTGGTTATCTGCAGCTAGCAGAGATAAGCTTAGTAAGGGTGTGAGAGGCTAGGGATATTTTGGGGGGAGACCTACATTGTGTTCACTGTAGTAAAAAGCAAATCAAACACCAGTAGATTCCAAACTGGGGCAAACATAATGAAGGAGAGCTCAAGTTTTCAGCCTCATGTTATTTGCCCTTCCAATCTTGTCTGATGCCAGCTGCCAAGGCAGGCTTTCTGTTACGAGGGTGCAAAGTATGTAGGGCTTGTCAGACAGGGAACACAAGGAAGGTGAGGCTTATCTGAGATACAAAAGCTAGCTAGGTTTTTGGATGATGGTTGTGCTTTGTGTAAAAGGAATAGAAAAGGAAGTCTTTAAAGAGTCAGTTGCACCTGTTGGATGACCTTAGTACCTTCCACTGTAGGAACAAAAGGGTAAGATGTTAGAAGACTACTTGAGAAGCATATCATCCATCATGCATGTAAAACTTATTCAATATCTTCCAGTCTGTGATACTGGAACACTTCACAAGTGTGGTCTTAGGGTTCATGATACTACCTCAAAATTAAGAAACTAATTTTCCTGCTTAAAAAATATATAAAAAAATAAATAGTTTCTTCTGTCTACTTATTTTTCTGGATTCTTTTGGAGCCTTCATAAGTAACTGTGAAGATACATTGTAACAGAAGACCTGCATGGATTCTCACTAGGAACATTGAGTAGATTTTGACCACTTGGCTCTCCCATGGACAGTTTTCTAGGCTGTGTGGTCATGTGAAGCCCATAGTTCCACAGTGTCAGTGTTTTAAAGTCATGCAGTCCCCTGATGAAACAGCATGTGCACGAATAAGCTTGTGCAATTATTATTTTGCACTTTCGTTCCTGTGAGAAACAGTTCTTTCCTTTGTGTGGTGAGACATAAGCGGTGTGAAAGCAGCCTGTGTTGGGTGGGAAAGTATATAAAGTTAGTACATGAACCCATTCCTCGTTTCAGTGAATTAATCATTTTACATGGTAACTGTAGTAGCAAATAGGACTTGGGAATTTTATGACAATTCTGCATCCCTTTCAAAAACCCAAGATGTAACAAATGGCATAAAGGAGGAATTCAGAGTCTCCTCCAGAATGGGGGAAAAAATGAATTGGGATTTCTGTGAGCACTGCGGAGAATGTCACCTGCATGGATGTGCAGCTGGTGTTCCCTAGTGTGACTGACCCAAATGTTGCTTCATCCTCCTTCCCTGTACCTATAGCTACAAAGGATGACATTTGGAGAGTATATCTTGTGGTAGGGGCAAACTCTACTTTGGTTATTTTTGCTGAAATTCTAAAACTAACTGAAAACTTTAAAAGTTGAAGAACTTATTTTAAGAAGAAATATTATCCTGAAGTTATCTGGTCAACTATTACTTGTCTAGAAAATTTTTGTGTCTGCTTCTGTCAGTAAAAGCAAACGCTAACTTTTGGCCTAATGTAGCAGAGCTGTTGCTGTGTTAGTTGATGTAAAAGTGCTGTTAACCTTTATGTTCTCTACTACTTATGCTCTAAAGAGGAAGAAAATTAACTGATAGTGTTTCAAAGGTTTGATCGTGTGTTCAGTCTTTTTTTCTGATTTGCAGTCTCATTTTTTTTTGGCTGATCATGGAACAGACTGGCTGGTTGCTAAGCAGAATTAGTTGCAGTTCTTTTGTTGCAATAGTTACTTAAAAAGACTTTAATCAAAAGTTGTATTTCTGTAGCTTTTGTTTGCTGTAACTTAGAAACATATCTTTCAATTAAAAAAACAAGAAAAGGTTTCTTTCTTCCCATAAAATTAATACTTTTCCCCCCAAAGTGATGGGTACTTTTGGTTGTCATTGTTACCCAAGGAAGTAAATGTCACTGTGATGTTGGACCTTGTCCTCCAAAAACGAGCATGTGATGTTATTAACTGGAGTGGGATACAACCTTGTACTGTAAATATGGGGCTAAAACCAGAAATGGGGCTACTGAGATTCAGCTGAAGCAGTGGATGTGGAGGGTAGCTGTACAGAGGCTTTTAATGTATAACAAGCGTATCAGGTGAGAAGCTTAAGCAGTTCTTTCCTCTCCGAGCAGCCTTGGTGCCCCTTCAATGAACTCCCTTTCATAGGTTAAACTGCCTGCTGCTTTTAATCTGTACACAACTGAAGCTAACACTTGAAGATTTGATAACATCTGCTGTATACACAACTTCTGGCTTGTATTTACTGTCAACAGAGTCTTGTTATTTGTTGAGCTAATTTCAAGCTCTCATAGTGAGAAAGCTCATAAAGGCAGCATAGACCCCTGCAGAGACATTGCTTCTGCTCTCTGTTACCACATCACTCGTTGGTAACAGGAAAGCTTCCTGAACTGCATCAAATGGGATGTGTTCTCTCTCCTCCAACTCATTTAATATCCTCTGTTCTCTTTTTTTACTAAATACAGTGTCCACCTACACATAAGGGCTTTCAGCCTGTTGCCCTATCACAGGTAGAACTTGTGCTCGTTGTTTTTGGGACTTGATGAACTGTACAAACTGGCTGTTGTTCATTTAAATGTGCTGTGTGAAAGACTACTTGAAGCTAATGTTGCTAATTCTTTTCGAAGGGGTTAATTTTATGAAAATGCTGACTTCAAAAATAAAAAGACATTATAGAAATCTGTACCTAGAGAATATTTAGGTACTCTCCATCCTTGACCAAGGATTTATGACCCTTTCTTGACCTCATTTAGCTTTTATCTAGAATATTTCATATCGATATGAATATATTTCATAATATTAATCTAGAATATTTCATTTAATGTAGAGAGCCACTCTACATGAGTGGCTTTTGAAGAGAGTTGAATTCATATATATTAAGAAAAAAAACACTTCAGTAAGCAAACTGAGGGACAGAGAAATAAGGTAACTTTTTCAAGAAGCCAACTGAAGACTTGGTACGTGCAAGGTTCAGACTGCTAGACAATTATCTTTTCCTGCCTGTTAGTGGTTATTCCAGCTAACCAGATCCACTGATTAATTTCCATGTGTAGAAACAGCCTTTTAGGTTTTTTGAGTTTTGTTTGACTGTCAGAGCTATACCATTTTGAGACCTTATGCTTATAGCATGTCACATTCATGGCAGGAATTGAAGTTTCATGGAATGCTGTCTTTTTTTCATAATTGTGGCCTTTACCTAAACATCTGCAAGAGTTGGGGAGCACCAAATCGTATGCAAGTAGTTGTCACCCACGCTATATATGTGAAAATCATTATCAACGTTTTGTGTTTTCAATTTGGAATGTTGGGTTGTTATATCTAGAGATGTACAGGGTGACAGATTTGGATATGTCTCACTGGGCATGCTGCCTGAAACTTTTGAAATAAATTTTTGGAGCACTGGCTGTGTTGGTAGCTGCATCCTGTGTGGTGTTACGTTGATTTATACTTAGTATTTTTCAGGGCCAACAAGCAACAGCAGAGGCCAGAGCATAAATGAAAGGTAGTTTTTTCTGAGTTTTATTCTAAATCTATCATCCTTACTGGTCCTCTCTGGTACGTCTGTCCATGCCTCTGATGTCCAAACCTGGCTTGCCATCAAAGGTGAAACCTCACCAAGACAGAGAAAATAGCAGAAAATCTGATGCTTCTGTTAATAAATTTCAGAATGAGTTGCCTTTCTGCAACAGTTACATTATTTGGTTTGTGGTTCACCCTACTGAAAAGCTAAACAAGGCAAGCCTTCCCCTTCCCCCCGCCATTGTCTTCATTTTATGGTGCAGGGAAGGAAAGTGACTTAGCCAATGCTACCCAGCAAATACTCCGGAGAATAAGAAAGTTAATTCTTGTTTCCTGATGAAAGTATTGAGAATAATTTGTTGTTTACACTGTTGCATTCCTATATTCTTTTAAAAGCTGTTTGTTTCAGCCTGATATGACAGTGTGGTAATTTTTTCATTGACTCAAAAATACAGGTCTTCCACTGGAGATTACCTAGTCTAAACTTTTTTTTTTTAAAAAAAAAGCACCAAACTTCAGTTATTTTATTTCATTTGGATTTGAAAAATCAATATTTGAGTATCCTGTCCTAGTTTCCCTTCACACAAAGCACTTGCTATTCAATTTCAGCAGTTTTGTGGTTAGTTCTGTCACTTGTAATTTTGTTTTGGATCTGAAGTCAGTAAAACAATAAAGTTGAGAAAATATTTGCCATGCGGCATATGGATTTTTTGCTAGAAGGAAGATCCACCAGACAGTACTCTTAAGGCCTAAAATGACGTTGTAAGCAAAGGGCAGAGGCTTATGTTGTGTGGCAAACACAGCAATTCTGCTATCTTTCTTACTGCAGAAGTGCCCGGTATCCCGCACACTCTCTTGTAAATAAATGAGCAATGGGACATCAGAGCAGGTTAGATGTTTCATGTCCATCATCTTCTCTACCCCACACATCCAATTTGGTCTGGAGCATTTATGTTGCTATATTGATAAGTAATAGTATTCTTGAAAGCAAATAGGAGTAAGTAATGGCTATTGCTGATTGGGATGATGCAGAACTTGTTCATTTCATATAAATGAAGCAAATGAGGTGGCTGGGGTTTTTAACCAGTGTGCAATGTGGAGAAGAACCCTTTACAGCAGTATGGGAGAACTGAGCAAAGAGGTGGTGTTGGGAGAAATGTAGTAGTTAGAAGCTGGCATAGTGAGATAACACCCCCTCCCTCCCCCCAAATAACAACTGAATAACAAAAAACAGAACCATAATTTGTGTGCCAGACACAATTCTCAGACAAATGACAGTAATAAACATGTGTTTGTGTGCCCAGACTGGCTCACGGAGCAGCTGTGAGCTGTGCTGAGCAAGGTCCAACACTGCTGGGATCCCCTGCTCTGTTCTTGGGGTGGTTAAAAAGCCTGATCTTTCTTCCCTAAGCAAGTAAGCCATGAGTGACTCTGGAAGCAGGGGAGATCTTACCTATGCAAGTCGATGTTGCTGGGAATATGCTGGTGGTGGTGTCTTACCTGCTGCTTCTCTCAAGACGTCACTGGGAAGTGGCCTTCAGCCTTGCTGTAGTCTGCCGACTCCTGCAGGTGTCGGTCAGCAGAGGGGACTCTACAAAACAGCCTTGTTTGTGTTGCAGCCCGGGAATGACAGTCTTGTCGAAACTTCTTGGATGTGCTTGCTGTCTTGAAGGAGTTAATGCTTCCATTTCATACGTTGAAAACAGCTGTGCTTGTTGTTATCGACTGGTTTTACTGTAATTAATAATTGGTACTTTGTTTGAATATTAACACTGGATGCCTTGCATCTGTTGTAGGCTTTGGCTGTGAGCAGCTGCTGTAAGCAAAGGGGGCTTTCAGATCAGTTACTGACAGTGTTCAGGGATGGGACTAATTTAACAAAACAAGACCAAACTGTCTGTTTGTTGAATGTGTATTGGAATAATAAACAATACTATTTTGTTGATTTTTATTTATTTTCAGGAAGTATATTGGTAAGTATATATCTAGCAACAAAAGCGGGCAACAACATCTTTAAGGAATTGATAACAACTAAGGTTTTGAGCATCTTATTTTGACTTTCAGAAAGTTATCTCATGGTGGTTATAGGCAGTTATAGGCAATTATAGGTGGTCATGTGGCAATTCTTTCTTCATAAGAAAGAATGTTGCTTTAAAATGGGAAGATGCCCTCCACCTCCCCAAACCATTTCCATAAGGCAGGCTTTTCCAGCATTTGAATAGAATAGCGCTTAAGTCAGTGCTTTTTTACATCATTAATGTTTGGGTTAGCCAAGAGGTTTGAACCAAATGCAAATACAAATCTTTTGTGAATCAGCAGCTTTTTGGGTCTGTGATACTGGAATCAGCACTTTGAAACAAGATGACAGTCCGTGTTCCAACAAATATATGTTTTAAAGAATAAACCAAACTAAAGGGAGCACAAGGGAAGAGTGGGAGAACACTAGGTGGTGTTATAGTACGATAAGTCTAATAATTATTTTGCATTTTTTTAAGTATAATGGAAAAAAGGTTCAGGAACTGTTCTGTTCTTTGTTTGGGATATTTTATAGTAGCAGACAGGGTCTTTGTTTCACTGCTTTAACAGTTTCCTGTTCTACTAGTGACTTTAATTTCAGTAGTTACCTCAGTCTAGGCAGTGAAGCAGTGGTCTGGAAGGTAAGTTTTGCAGCTCTTGTGTAATCAGTGTGCTTCTGAAAGGAATAAGTCATTGAACTTGTTCTTAACCAAGAAGAGGGCAAGTGATATAAAACACCACAGTAGATGTGCACTGTGTGTGGGACACCATGGCTTCATTTTCTATTCTACAGTTGGTAGATGCTACACGAGAAAATGGACTGGTATTTGCCATAGCTCGACTTCATAGACAGGACTGTCCCCTTGCTCTTACAGGAATTTCTTGTCTTAAAAAGTTGGTAGTAAGGAGAAAGAGTTCACACCATGCTCTCTCTGACAGAGGCTTTGGCAATAACTCTGAGTGATTTGAGTAAGCTTTTGGGAGGACCAGGTCCTGTAAGAGAAAAGTTGATTAATTTCAGTACTGTTTTGGGAGCAGCTGGGTTGCAGGAGAGGCTCTCTGCCCTCCCACAGCCTTTGCACAAAAAATGTTCTCTCTAAACTTTCAAAGTGCAGTAACATCTCTGAGTAGAAATGAATATTCAGTCACGCTGTGTTGGCATGTCTAATGAACTGACCAAGTGAATCTGGCGGGGAGTTGAGAAATGAATGAGATGAACGATTTGAAAATCTCCTTTTAAATTAACTCACTTCTAACAAATCTATAAAACCACCATTACACTTCAGCTGTGAAGTGTAATGTATGTGCTAGTTCATTAATAATGTGTGACACTGTGCTAGCAGTTGAGGCCTCCGAGTTCCCTGGGAGTACGAGGTACAATCGCTGCTTCCCAGTAATTTTAGATATGGCTTCTCCTGCTGTGTATCCCTGTAGCGGGACCAACTGCGAGCTGGTCACTTACTGTGAGCTGGCCATTACCAGCCAAGTGGATTAGGCTCTGCTGCTGGTATCGTAAGGATGAGAGAAAAAAAATGCCTTATGAAGGATTTTTTTTTTTCTCCCCTTAAACCTTGTTTAACATTTTGTTGTTGGATGGGCAGCAGACACACTTCTCCAGTGTGAGTGGCTGAGGCAGTATCCCAGCAGTACCTGTGATAGGATAGCCTTGTCTCCCAGCACCTTTTGTTTATCAAAACATAAATCAGAAGTGCAGTTGGTAGGGGAAGTCATTAAGTTATCTCCATAGACTGTAAAGTCTTTTCTATGGAGCATTCTCTTTTTATGAGGTTGCTGGGATATGCAGTGAACTGCTGCTGTCAGAATGAGAAATGAAAAAGACCATGTGTCACCATGGCCTCTTCACCTGTATTCTTGCCATGGAGATGCTGTGGATAAAGACTAGAATACAGAGGGTAAGAAAATCTAAGGAAGTCTACTGGTTGGAACATTGGCTTGGGAGACTTGAGTTTAGTACCATCTTCTGCCTTAGTCATTGTTTTGACCCCAAGCCAGTTGCTTAGTTCTGTAAGGCCTTGGTTCTTCATTTGTGAAAGACCACTAATAATGCCTGGGATTAAGATTGAACACTAAAGATTGTGATATGCCCAGATACTGTCATAATGGGGTCCACATTATTTTCATGAGTCTATGAGGTTGTATGTTGTAGGAATAAATGTGTTGTGGCATGACAGTCAAACAACACTTGGAGAAATATAATTACGTACCAGTAGCTGCTCACTTTAGCAATGGTAGGCAATCCAGAATATATATTGTTTTACTCTTTATTTGTTGAAAAGTATTGTGGTTGTAAATGTAGTCATGCCATTTTACTTCCTATCTTCAACAATTTATAATTCTTTGTAAAGTTCACTGTGGAGATGAAAACTTTCTGTACTTATGCTTTATCCAAGGGAAAGCTGTACTAAATATTGAAAGGTTCTAGAAAAAAAAATCAGACTAAACAGTAGGAGAGCAGAATAAGAGCTTTCTTTTTCTTGTTACCAATATTCTTGTGAACTCTTTTGAATATCTGACAATGGCAAGAAATTATTCCTCATTTTAGAGAAGTTTCTTTGACTTTTCTGGTTAGGGGTTTGTAAGACTTGATAGTTATGACTTGTGAAAATGGTTCATAAAGTCAGTCCTTCCCTGTTCCCTGCCTTTCCTCCCCCAAGTGCCAACACAATAAATGATTCTGTCCAGTCACTTTTGAGAAGACGCCATCTAGACATACTTACTTGTAGCAAGTACAGAGAACATAGGTAAAAAAAAAAAATCAGATTCAGAGATCTGCCCATATAAAATTTCTTGGAGTCTTATTGTTAATATATTAAACATTTGAAAATACTATCAGAGGCATGATGAGTTGCTTATAGCTGGCTCAGCACCAAGTTCTTAGAGTATTTTGGTTATGTTTGAGACATTTGTTTTAGTATGGGTAATTTGAAATGGAACAAAAATTACAAGGGGCCACAAACCTACTTCTAAGTTAAGGATGTGAAAGTTAAAATAACGTAAGGATGTTTATCCTCATTGCTTTGAATGATCTGCCAAAATCCAAGATTTAAGAGGGTTGTTTTGATTATGTGAATTGGGTGTGTTGTTTAAGTAATCATGTTTGTGTGCTTTAAAAAAATTCAAAACCAAACTCCTGAAGTAATTTCCTTAACTATAGTGAAAATGGGCAATGCCAGGGCTTTTTTCTGCCTTGGAGTGTTCTACACCTCACACTCTAGGGTGTTAGGTGCTCAAAAAGTTGTCTTTGTGCTCATGCTCATAATTCCCATTCCTTTCTCTGATTCTCTGCATCCAGTGTGTGCGCTCTGCCTATGTAATCAGTGAAAACCCTTATGCCATACTGCTAAATTTGGGTCTTTCTATTTGGCTTACTTCTACGTCCTCACACTTTCTAGTTGTCACTTTTTCTTTTTTCTTTTTTTTTAGGGTGGGGTTATTTAAATTTTACTATCAGACTCTCTAGTGCTTGTCCTTTGACTTCAGGACAGTGGTCTGTTTTTTGAATCTCCTACCCTTATCCCTGTCAGCTGTACTGTGAGCACTAACTGCTCATGCCTTTGGGACGGAGTCTTCCTTGTCCTGTGACAGTTGCTGTCCGGCGTAGCCCAGACTGCCCCCAGTGACATTCAGCAAAGTACTTCGGGGCTCCAGTAGGAACTAAGTAGGGAGCAGGATATGTGCAGTTTGCTTCCCACCACAGTGCTGCAGAAGATGTTTTCACCAGCTGCTCTGGGTACAAAGGACGGCACTAAGTTGAGAGATAGAAAAGCCCTGGCTGAACCTTTCACTTTAGCACTGTCTTCTCATGTGCTCTGAGGACTTGTTTCCTTCCCATACAGAGGGCAGCATCTTCCTCAAGTTAAACTACTTTAAGCACCTCTAAAAATGTGGAATCAGGGGCTTGTTTCCCATTGCCTAAAGTGTGTAGGCCTTTTGTGTTTAGCTCTTGAAGTAAAGCTTTGAAAAATCATTGTTTTGGCTTTCTGTGTGGGAAAATCTGTGTGCACCAATGTGTGTGCCTGGCTGATTAGCCCACTGGGTCAGGCACCCCTCTGGAGTGAAGAGTCGAACTGAAGGGCGATGGGAGGGAGGGCTTTGGCTCCATCAATCCCTTTCTGTCTGCAGCTCTCAGGAATGCTGAGAAATCATATGCAGCATTGTTCCCTCCAGCATATTCTCATGTGCTTTGTCCAGCTTCGCTGTAAGCAATTCAAGTGACAGGCATCCAGCTCTCCCTTGGGAGGCAGAAAATAGTTCAACCATCATTGCAGGGAAGAGAATGAGATTCCAAGGAAATGAGGGGAATCTGCTTGAAAACAGCAGCAATGTGAAGGGGCTCTTAGATATTACTGTCAGGGGTTTACCAGTCTGAGACAGAGGCAGACCTGGGCAGTTTTGTGCCTGCTGACAGTGGCACTGACTTAGAGCCTTACTATATGTTATTTTATGTTGTAATTTGCTTCATTCTTGATTCTGAAGATCCAGTATTGGCATATATATGTTAGAGAGAGACTTTAGTATAGGAGAAACACAAAAGGGAGAGTGGGATTTGAATTCTTCTCTTGAAGCAAGGGGACTAGACTAGTTGAGAGGCTTCTTAGGCAGCTGTTTAGGGGGCTGGAGGGCGTTCCTGAGCACACTAATGTGAGATGCTCAGTGAATTACTGCTTTTAAGCATGCTGGTTCCGTGCTTATTAACACCAGATGTGTGTTGCTAGATCACCTGGCAGTATAAATGTGATTCTGATCCATAGGACCAATTCATCAGTGACTATATTGGGTTAGGTAGAGCACATAGTAGGGTTTTATGCTTCTGCTTTATGCCTTGTATTGCCTGTGGGAGCAGACTGTGCCTGATCTGATGTAAAATCTTCAAGAGGAGCTTACCTGTCATAATGTTTACTAAATCTGAACATGACAGACAGAATTGGCACTCCTGTTTTGCCCCGTTACATGGGGATGTTTTCAGGTGTAATGGAAAATGCCCTAAAACTTGCTTTACTACCTCACAGGACAGCAGCCTTGTGAGTCGCTTGGCATTGCCCACTCCAGTTCCCCTCAACTCTACGTCCTCTTGACTATACACTACCAAGCCACCCATGTGAATTCATGGTCTTATTAATTAAGCAGGTCATTTCTCTTTCTCAGGGCATCTCAATAATTTATCCATATTGAGTTGTTCAACCTGTCAGAGACCCAAGCTGGTGTTACTGGCAGACTTGGCTGGTCCAGGGGGGCTTAATAATCATTCTCTTTCATTTCTCTAATGCTGTAGATAAGCAGATGGTAGTGTAAAATTAAGCAACAAACATTTGAATAGAGGAATGTAAGTAAACCTTTGAAAGTTTGTGGTTTGTGCTAAAAAAAAGTGTACTCTAGCTTCATTACTTTGAAGCTGATTAATGTACCTCTCCACTCCTGCTCTCTACGTTCCTCTCTGAATTATCTAAAACCAAGAGGAATACCATACTTGAAGAAGTCTGTGCAGCAATAGCCTGTCTCTGACAATAGCTAAAACAAAGCGTGATCAAGGCCTGTTTTCACTGACAGTTCAGTTTCCCTGGACAGAACCCTTGCTGAGCCGTTAATTATCAAATTATCTAAGTCTGTTGTTTTCTTTTTCTGAGAATGCAGCAGTTGCTAGAGTGGATCTGACTCAAGGTCTGGTATTCTGTCTCTGACAGTGGCTAGCACCAGATGTCTCTGAAGTGAGTGGGCTCTGCAGCAGCAGGTGGGAGCTAATCTGCCCCTACACTAGGTTTTATCATGTCTTTAACAGCTAGAGATAACTTAAGCTATGAAAAAGTTGCTTCAATATTTCTGCCAAATGTCTGCTGTGACACTGAAGTAATCATTCTAGATAGTCTTGCTAGCACTAGGAATATACAACACCTTTTAATCATAAATTTTGTGGAGTTTCCTTTAGCCTTTTTTTTTAGTTTCTTTTTTTTTTTAGTTGCCCATCTGTTGTGGTGGCACAAAGAGAGAGCACTGCTCCTGTTTACTGAACTGTCAGTTCTTCCACTGGCCCTTCCTAGCTCCTCAGGGAAATTTTAACTGTTTTTTGGCTTGGATTTTTTCTTTTGAAAAAGCAGTTTTCTTCTTTATTGAAGCCAGCTCTGCTGCAGTGATGGTAAAAGTGCTGCTTGCTATCTACTGTTCTTGGAGGCTTCTCTGCTGAACAGTGTTAACTTCTTGTCACCTAGATGCAGCCTGGCCACTTGTAGAAGTATGGGCAACTTTCTCTCCTCTGGTCTTTTGTTAGCTGGAGTTCAGTAAAAAATTGCTTCATTTCTGTAAGTGCATTTTCTGTATTTTACAGAAAGGAAGACTGAGGCAGAGACCAAGAATGCAATTTGGTCAGCTGGGATTTGAGCCAGGGAGTGTGGTATCTCAAGCCCATTAATGGGCACTACCTCTTCAAAGAAAAGTGTGGGTTTGAGACCTTGATCTGTTAGTTCAGCTAAATATGAAGTGTTAGGTGATCTAAGAATCGCCAAGTCTAAGAATGGAGTGGCCTCGCTGACAATGAGCGCTACCCAGTTGTCATCACCTACTGTAGGTCAGATTCAGGTTCCAGCAGGACCTGCTTTGTTGCAGATTTTAACTGGGGTGATTACCCTTCAACTGCTGGTGGATTTCATGGCATGGGAAGCTAGAACAGTAACTGGGATTTCCGGAGTTTGAAGAGACCTCCTGCAGCAGCTGTAAATCTGCAGTTGTTGAGTGCTCCATTGATTCAGGGCAATGTCAAGGTAGAAAATCAATGAACCCACACATTACTACAGTGTTGAGGAATAATTCAGCTGGAGTACAGGTCTAACCCATTCCTATTTTACAGGTGAGGTTGCTGAGACGCTGAGCAGTTAAGGGACTGATCTTCAGAAATGCAATTCAGAATGCCCACTGAAGTCAGTGGAAGGTAGGAGGATATGTCAGCTCTGAAAAGCAAGCCTGAAGTGACACAGTCCAAGTAGTGTGACATGCCCTTGGAAGTCTGTGGAAGAAAACTTAGGATTCCTGTCTCCTAGCATAGATCTACATTCAGTAGTCTGTCCAGAAAAATTCGTGCTTAAATGCAATGCTGATAGATGTCTTAACCCTGTGCTTTGCTGGGTGACAATGCAGGTTTGTTCCCATCTGTTCAGTTGTGGAAGGAATGCAGAGCCTCAGAGGAGAGAGGAATCACTGAAGACTTATGTAGACTAATCTGAACAAGTCTCTTTGCTGCTTTTGGGGATCAAAAGGTGCATAGACTGTTCATTCATGGGGTGAATGTGTGGAATAAGTTTTGGTTAAATGAAATATATTGAGACAATTCTTCAATGGCAGTAATGCACCAGAGGTCTTGGTGTCCTTTGTCCTGGAACACTGGGAAAGTTTTGCATTGAAGTCAAGAGCGCCTGAAATAATTTTCTTTTGTCTGTTTTTTAATCTTGTCATACTGTGCATAAAAATCCTTTCTGGGTGTAGCAAGGCTCTGCAGAGTGGTGGTTAAACCATCAGGGTAGGTGGCAATCCCTGAAGCTGATGCCACTGAGTGAGCTCAATAAGGCATGTAAGTATAGGCAAGAACATGAATAAATGTCATGGTCATCATCAAAGCCAGGGATACGAGGTCTGGTATTCTGTATTAAAAACAATCATAGAAAGGAGAATCTCCCTTAATGCGTGATTGGGTAGGGGGTACAAGGGGAAGGATAATTTTCTTGTATAGGTTTCTTCTGAGGAGTCAGTAAGTTCTGACATTATCTCCCAGTATCAGGATGTTGCGTCCAGTCAGACCCCTAAGAGTAATAGTTCCAGTAGTTTTCTGTTCTGGCAGACCTTTTGTTCTGTTCCAAAACCCAATTGCTAATTGGAATCAATATGAACTAGACAATAGCTTTCAACTGGAGTGTCCATCATGGTCTGCTCCTCAGGGAGTTTCATAATTACTACCACATGAGCAGGCTTGATGTTTTGTGAGGTGTGGCAGAGCTAGTGTGGTTTTGCCTTGCGTGCATTTCGGTGCTTTCTGTATCGCTAGAAGAGGATGAGCCTCAGAAAATGCAGGGGAGGCGACTTCTCCTTGTGGGTGTAGAAAAGATTGTACAGGTTTGAACTGGAACGGAATTTGAATCCATGCAAATGAGCTGGAAAGCCTAAGACATGCCACGCAGTAACTGAGGTCCAGCTTAAAATAAGTTTCAGGGAGGAGATGTAAGTTTATATCATAACTTTGCCCATTGCAACCCCCAAATATAACCATACCTATGAAATTCCCCTGAGATACTAATAGCTATTTAGTCTACACTGAGCATTACAGATATTAACACCACATCAGCAGCAGCATCAGGTTTATATTTGCAAGCCAAATACTCTGGTTAATTTTGTGCAGCATGTCAAGAATGGCATAGAACCAGTTTACACCCTAAATAAACTTTGCAAATGGCTTTTCCTTTCACAACGACTGATATTTCTCTACCTACAATTTATGAGTGGCAGCTTCAAAGCAGCCATTCTGTTTCTACAAATGGATGTGTCTGCTTAATGTTAGAGAGAGCATCTCTATTTTTATCCTTTGGTTTGTCCAAAACAAAGGAAAAAGCTTCCTCATGTGACCTCTGCAAGCACAAACAGAGGATGTGTATAAGCATATCTGAAGTCTCTGATGCCCTCCCTGTGTGGAGGAGGATCTTCTCTGCAGGAAGATGGTGCATTTGTTGGAAGGATGGAATCCAAATCTTAGCCCACAGGTCCTTGCGCTTGGCAGAAGGTCCAATCTGATTGTCTTTAGAGAAAAAAACTTTTATTACCTTTCATGGATTTGGAAGAATGGTTAGAATTGGTGTCAGAAGGTGGCAGCTCCTCAGGGGACCTGTGTCTTCTACTCCTTAGTCACTTCTAATCTCCCCTTTGTGTTCTTTCTCCAGTGCATCAAATGCAGCTTTCTAATTCTTTGATCCTTATGCGTAATTCAAGTTCTTTTGTCAAAGATGTCAGCACATCTGTTTTCTCATCTTGACTTGATGGGCTCTCTTAAAAATAAGAGGAAAGTGAGGTAACAGAATATAATCCATCCTCAGTGCTCTTGTGTTGTAATCATCACAAAATCTGTTCTCTTTTCAGGTGAACTTGTTCTGCTCTTAGTATTAGGATAGAGCTCAGTGATCACTGGCTATCAAGTTAGTTTATCTTAAACTTTCATCATCTGCAGAGGTATGATAACTTATGATGTACCTCTGATGAAAATACGAAGTAAAATGTGTTAGCTGAATATGCAGTGGTGTGTTAATACATCGCCCTTAAAAATGGAGACTTCTAGATAAGGACTGGTAACTCCTGAAGATGTGCCAAGTAGATGGTCTGACCATAACTTCAGTGTTTTCGCTTAATGATTGTGTGTGCGCTGAAAGAGCTGCCTCTGTTGTTGTCTGTTTCTTTGAGGCAAAGACATTCATTGCCCCAATACAGATGAAAGTGATCATATCCATCTTTCCAGACTCACCTAAGCTGGCAGGAGTAGCCACTGATTTTTGAATGGGCTTACTGTCCTTTAGTTCTAATCTGCATTTTTCTGGTTTGTTTGAAAGTCACTCTCAGTTAGGGAGCCTGTTTGGGTTGCTTTGACTAGGAATAGCCTGTTTGGTTTCTTTTTTTATCCTTTTAATGCTTTGTTTCCAGGGAAGCCAAGGTCAAAACCCATGATGTTCCTCTAGAACTGCTGCTTATTGAAATGAGGCACTGTTTAAGGACAGTACATAAATTCTGTTCATCCAAAGTGTCTGCCTAGGATGGGGACAGTCAAAGGGGCAGTATAAGTTGTTTTGCATACAAAGCACCTCCAGCCCTTGGCAATACTGATAGTGTGGTAAAGGACTTTCATAGCAAAATCAGACTGGTGCTGTGAGGTAGTGCTTGGTGTTATGTGTCAGCCTGCTCACAGTCTGTGAATGTAGGTAGATCTTCCACTGTTTCATTAGGGAAGAGGTGTATTCAGTTCTGCTGCTAACTACAAATCCACTTTGCCTTCACAGTTGAATTTGTGGAGGGGGGAAAAAAGAGAATAAATTTCTCAGTTCCTAAAAAAATTCTCGCCATCTAAAATGTATGGACTGCTCTCACTTAATAGTTTCTCTAACATCTTAATCAGTCATTGCATCTGGCTAATTTAAAGTGCCACGTGGGTGCTAACTAGCTATCATTTTAGTGATGTTATCCTAAGGGACTGCCTGGATTGTTTATATGCAAATAGCTGTTGTCATGATTAGTAGGACAGAACTGGTAGTGCTTCATGATCAGAGGAATAAGGCCGCTGATTTCTGGCAGTGGTTTTTAAATTATTTTTATTTTTTCCTTTAGCATCCATGGTGAGAAGCTGAAACTTTGGTGTTGAAACCTTTAGTCTAAGCTTGTTATTGCCTTGAAAAAGCTCATACAGATGGAGCCTATCATGGCCTTATGATCAAGATGGGTTGAATAGAGCTTATTGAAGTATTAATTGTTGATCTACAGGTTGAAGCTCTATCTGTAGCCATTCTAGGAGGCAACCTTTCTTAGCAATACTTGTCAAGGGGTATGCATTCTCCTTCTGCTGTGTAGTTGATAGTGGATTTGAGGGTAGGTAGGACCAGCAGAGTATGGACCATTTGAAAGGGATGACTTCCCAGGTTTGCTCCAAATCCAGCGAGCCTTCATCAAAAGGACTCTCTGAGAATTTAGATGTAGCATTACTTAAGCACCCTCGTCATCCCCTACAGCCCTATTATGCTTAGCACAGATGCCAAGGAAACATGCAGTTTATAAAGTAAATAGGAAATGACTATGTAAATAAATAAAAATTTTAACATGCTGGAGAAAAATGGAGAAATGCTTCTGCAGGCCCTAGAATACTTTATAAACTCTGCTTAGAAGTGAAGGTTTTTAGCCCAAGTTAGGCCAAAAAGAAGTGTTGAAGACATGACACATGGGGAAAGGGTAAGTGTGGTGTATATAGCAGTGAACTTTTCACCTCAGTATCCAAAACGGACTATAACCTCTAGATCAAACTGGTTAAGATATTCAGAGAATATAAAAATTGTTCTAAAGGCTAGATCTAGTAAGTCCAGAGTGACAAATTAGGAAGTCTTCACATGACAATGATAGAAAGACTCTGCCCTGATGTACTGTTCCTGTGGTGTTAAATTCCTGTTTCCACTCAGGTTTCCTCCTGCACTGGTTTAAAATCTTCCTAGGCTTCAACTGTTATTTTTAACAGACTGGTTGCCTCTTACTTTATACACATATTGGGCAGGATACATGCAAATATTCAAAGTTGCTTGCTCACTACACTGAGAATCAGCAGCTGCAGCAGAACAGCTCTTCCTAGTGCTGCGCTAGGCTTGTATCCTTAAGGACTGTTCTTACCTTTCTGTAAGACCTAGGTCTTCCTAGTTATATCTAATGAGTGCCTGGGCTTCCACTTTCTGACCTTAAAGTAGAGTACCATCTGAGTGTCTAATTTGCATGTGATTCTCATGCTGTTTGCTTGTACTGAAGCTTTCCTGCACACTGTGTGGGAATATAAGGTCTACTACTGTCATGACATTCCAGTCTTAAGGGGACACCTTGAGATGAACAATTTGATTATTTTAGTGCCTAATCATTAAATAAAGGAAGGAAAGCATGGTGTAGTTACGCCAGTGGTATTCTATTCTTGTCTGCTTTATTTAATTCTTTCAGTGAACCTTCATGGTTAAGTCAAAATTCTGTATCCAGCTAATAGTGTGCATTGAGTCACTTGCTTTCACTTCGATACTCATTTGAAAAATGTTTGAAGGAAATTGGATGTTAGAATATAGCTGTTTAGAAGAAAACGTTCACACATAATGTGAAACCTGTAAACTGTGGACAGTAGAATAAAATTGTTGTACTTGGAAGTAATATGTTGTTAGTTTGATCTTGAGCATAAAAATGTGATGCATGCACTAAGACTAAATTATATCTGGGATCTGGGGGCTAAATTTTATTTTCAGTCTTTTGGCCTGACTCAGCCATCTGTAGACTGTTTAAAGCTGCAGTCATTTAAAAATATGACTGTCCCTGCGGTGATACCCTTGTTTCCTAATCCAAGTTCTCAAGAGCATGTTGGATTAGCTTGAATAATGAATGTGTCTAGTTGAGGGGAGTTGACGCTGGATGTAGCTAATACAAAATAGAGTTGGAAACAGAGCATGTGTAATGTAACCTTTCAGAGGACATACTAATTTTTCATTTGAAATGTATGTCATGAAAGACCATTATTACAGGTGTTGACATGCCATGGTTCTTGAAATCCCATTCTCTGAGACTTCATGGATGCTGAGGCTGGATTCGGTTCATGGATCCTCGTTTTCAATTGCTTGGCAACAGAGTGAGCAGAACTGATGGTTGTACTCAGTCTGTTCTCTGCAACTGCGTGTAGAGAATGGCCTTTGGTGCCTCTGTTTCCCACCCTTCCTAGCACCTTTACTCAGCTGCTGCTGTTTTTCCATATAGATAAATCTCAGTTCTGTTAAAGAGATGAAAGTTACATGAGGATAAGCTTTATCTGGTAGTGAGTACTGTTTACAACACAGTCATAATGGGGCAAATATGAGTATCAAAGGAGCTGGTTTAAAACCATAACTATAAAGAAAGGAGGTGATGTGGTGGTATCTCAGATTTCTGGTATCAGTGCTTTGGCTGATGCAAGTGTCACTATTACAAATGAAAACAAGAGGTAGTAGAAAGCCTCTGTTTTGTTTTGTAATAGCTTTTTGTTTTTCCTTCTCTGTTAACTCAGCAATGTGTGATAGCTCATGCAGAAAGTTGTTTATTGAGTGTATTGAAGGTTTTGGTTTTTTTCGAAGGAAGGAAATGAGTCTCTTTTGCCACAAGAGGGAGAGCATGCGAAATGCCAGAGAGAGGAAACTGCGATGTGACAGTTCTGCTTGTGCCTTCATTTTAGGCCCCATGAAAGGATATAGGGAGATTTTTGGATCTGAACTCCTCCTATCATTATGCCCATACTTAGTGTAAAGCACAGATGCTAGAGATGGTTAAAGTCTAACTAAGCCTTGTCTAATCAGTGTTGCCTAGTGCTTCTTGCATGAGTTGTGATTATCACTCAGCTTTGGTTGTACATCACTAGGATTTTATGAATCAAACTTGCAGACTAATTCATTCAGCGAGTCAGTCATAGTGCTGGAGTCGGGGCTTGGAGCCCAAGGAAGAAATAATGTCAGTGGTTAGAATTCATCTTTGCTTGTGTTGGGTTGGCACCCTATTGCTAAACCCATTTAACTAAGTGGATATTGATTTTTAGTTCATTTACTATCCAACCAAGTCATGCTGATGTGTTTTTAATGTATTCTGACTTTAGTTGTGCTGAAAGCCTACACCTATTTAACTGCATTGATTTTTCTGTCAATTTAGTTAAATCTTTGTAAAAGTGAGTATTGATGGGCTCTAAGTATTTCATAATGGGATTTTACATTTTAAGTTCATTCTCCTATCGGTTCAGATTTTATCCCGTGTTCAGGTTTTCACCTGGTCTTCGGTGATAATGTTTCCTGGGTTTATTTTTTATTTTATAAAATCCACCACGAGAGTCATTGAATATTAACACCATAAGAATCAGCACTTCCAAGTTAAGAAATAGCTAGCCTAAAGCTGCCTTTTGTTTTGCTTTCTTCTCCTTGCTGCAAATGTGCTATTATAATAGACATCTCAATCACCTAGTCATTTTGTCTTATAATATTCTTTTTTCTTTGATAATAAGTTTAACAGAGATACTTTCCAACCCTCTAATATTGTGATTAACTTGCAAAGTCCATGAAAGGCGTCTGCAAAAGTTAATTGCACACACTTCTCAGCTCATCTGAGACAAATGGAATATAAAGCAGCAAGTAGATCTGCTGGGAATGTGTGTATTTGTGTGTGGCTGGGACTCGGGTTGTGGGTAGTGCATGGCACAGAACGGAGCAATATGAGTTCCCACTCCTGGCTCTGTTGATACCTACTGTGTAACCATGAACACACTGCTCCCTTTGCCTGCAATTCCCTGCCTGCCTGTTCTCTAGTCTGCCCTGATGATAAACTCTGCAGGGCATGGAGCATCTCTTGTGGTCTAAAAAAGCCATGCACATCCTCATTATCTACCACTCCCTCCTTAGACTATTTTTAGTTGTTGTTTGTCTTAACCAGTAGTTACTTCTGACTTGTAGACAGTGGAGACTGCCAGCTGCATGTTTAGACAGCACCTAGCACTTTGCAGCTTAGACTTAGTGATCATCTTTAGTCACTACTGTGACTATTTCCACCACAGCTTTATATTTTAGAGTGATAAGATACAATGGAGTTCTGCTATGGCTAAAATTTTACCTGTGGTATCTGTGTCAGCTGTTTCAGTGATGGTGTTATCAGCCATTCCTCAGTGTATCTCAGGCTTTGAGTTCATAAACTAAATTGGGAGAGGTAAAGTTTGAGGCATAATCTGAGGGGGCAAATTGCACATTACCAGTGGTATGTAAATAAGCAAGTTGAATTCAGTTGTTTCTTGAAAACTGAGGGGGGCGGAAAATCCACTTTCTTTAGCCAAAGTAAAATCTTCATGGTTTAGGCAGGGATATTAATTTAAGACACTTCATTCTCTATATACAGCTTTTTAAAACTCTCAGGACAGCCTGAGGTTTCAAAAAAATTAATCCAGGGATGCCAAGCATACACCGCACGGGCCAGAACATTCCCCTCCCGTCCTATTTGTTGGTGGTTCTTCAGATGTGGGCAGGAAGTGGGTCGAGGACTGGAGGGATTATTCTGGTAGTCCTGTCCCTGCTGTGCTCCTACCCGGGGGCTCCATAGACTTTTTTTTTTCCCAGCATGTGAAAAAAATCAATCTTTCAGGTGATTAAAATTCTAAGAGCTCCTATGTATACAATAAGGACACATCTGGTGATGTGTTGGAAAGGGAACACCTGTATTTGCCTCTACATGCACATTCCATCATGAGATGTCCTCTGTCCCTATTGTGTGACACTGACCTGTCATGTGATAAATCTTTAATGACATGAGTTACGAGTTGCTGTGTGTGTGTTTTGGTTTTACGTCAGGCAGAGGGAGACTGTGAACCTCGGGTAGTTCCCATGCTAAACACCTGAACAGATAGGAGATGCCTGTGACTCCTGGCTGCTGCCCTTGCCTCTCTAAGAGCTCACCACATGCTCAGCAACTTTAGTGCCACAAACTGAACTTCACAGTTGAGTTAGTTCTGTAAGGTAAGGGGCATGTGAATAAGGAAAATGGTGTCATGGTCTCAAGATAGTTGGGATGCAGCCTGTGCTTCATAAACTGAAGTTTGTAACAAACTACGCATCTGTTTGAATTATGAACCTCTACTCCAAATAGACTTCCTACTTTTTTTTCACATGGAAACAGCTGCCCATTTTTATGTGAGCTTATGGGAAAATCCAGTATTTGTCCAATTAAAAATAATTCTGAAACCGTTCAGATGGCTGCCCTTTGAATGGGTGTAGCTCAGCAGCCGAGGCGATAGCAAGGGATTATGCCAAAGACCATGAAGAATTCCATCTGTGAGCGAATGTGAGCAAAGCAGCCTCTGGGTACCCAAGTACTGCCCCCTCCCAGCTATCGTTTCTTTCACAGCTGTGGGAATGCTTAAAAATTATGGATGGCTAGGGAGGAGGGGAAAAAAGATCACAGTGACTTTCAAATCTTTGGCTGAAAGCCAGATACGTTGCTGTCGGCAGAGATTCAGCATTGCAACTGCAGCCATGAGAATGACTGCAGAAATGAGTGGGGTTTATTTTTAAAGTGTACTTAATTCCAAGTTTCTTTCTCAGAATGCGAAGCCCTTGTTGGCATGCTGAGGCCCAGCCTGCCCTTTCTTACTCTCCTGGCCCTGACCTGGTCTGTCTCATTCATTCCCTTCAGCTGTTATTAATAGAGATCACTTAGTTTATTTTTCATTCTCTTTCTTTCAGCTATTCCCACTCCAATTTCAGTGCTTGAGGAACTTGAGACAGCTGAGATGGAAGTGAGGAAGCTGGGGTGCATAGAGGGGTTAGATTCCTGTCTCCAGGAGATGTTTGATTGCTAGGTTCTAATCCCATTACCTCCCCAACATCACTGGGGAGCTTTTACAGACGCGACTGCAACATTTGTGGTTAGTGAATGAGAAGACTCCAGCTGGCCTTCCTTAGGTATCAATTTGAAATGCTCAGCCCATGTAACTGCTGTTCTTTTCAGTGCAGGTATCTCTTTAGGTGTTAGAGTTGAGAGCAGTGAGCATCCAAAGCATGTGAAGTATCCTTGCTAGGATTTCCCTCTGTGCATCCAAAGAGTGTCTAGGTTTAGCTTGTCATCAAAAAGAATGTTATCATGAGACATGAATTAAGGGAAAGAATTTTAAAAACTGAAATTACTCAGTGGACTGCTGCAAGTTCAGAGAATTGTTTGTGTTAAAAGAATGGGGGAGAAAATTTTAACTTTATTTTATAATATTATTTTCCATATCGCTTTGAATGGATGGGAATTGTGTGGGTGATTTTTCACCCAGAAGAGATGAATTTCAGATTAATGGAGAGGCTTTTTTTTTTGATCCAGAATTGGTTATGAGATTGGAGAGGAGTTTTCTGATGAAAAATATGAAACTGTGTCTTTTCATATGTCCTGAATCTGTTATTGTGACCCTGTCTACTTGCAAATCCTCGAAAACCCCTGGCTTCAGTACACAGATGAGTGACATCTATGGATGCGGTTGCCTACGTCATTCAGTGTGGCTGTTAATGTTATCCTTAGACTGCTGCTGGTGAGGCGCTATAAAGAACACTAAAAGACTAGCCCAAAGAAGGATGGAAGGGCCTGGGACCCAGGATGTGGATTTATTGTGGAGTGTCAGTGCCATGCTGCGTGTTCATGCTTCCTGCTGAGAGGCATCTTGATGCCCTGAATTGCAGGCTCCTGAAGCAGACTGTGCAGCTTAGCAGAGGCAGCCTTGTTACTTCTTGGCTACCCACAATTCCTGTGCTGGTCCGCTCAAGCTGAGAGATCCTCTATGCCAATTTAGGATTGCCACACCTGTGGGAATGGAAAGTTTTGTTAGGGCAGCTACCCTGAAAAGTATCTGAGCCCTAAAGAGACATTAGGATAAAAGAATGTATTTACTTCTCAATAAATACTAGCATTCTTTCATCTATGTTTTAAATAGTTTCTAAGAAGATCCAGAGAAGACCTCCTGCTATTTGTAACTTAGCAAAGAATTCACTTTACATTTCTGCCCAAATAGCAAGAAAACGGTCTAATTAGTTTCTGTGATAGTGATGGCTTGTGGGCCGTCATCCATCTAGACAGTAGGGAGTATGTGTTTACCACTTACCTATAAACACAGTAATTCGCATCGCTTAGGACCACTCCTTCCTGGCTCAGTGGAGTACACCATTCAACACAGCTCTTAAAACTGAACTAAATTTTTGTATAAAGCTTAAAATAGACATCTATATTTTACATAAACGTGTAAAGGAGAGGGATGAAAGAAATTGAGTGTAAGGGTATTTGACTGAAATTAAACATAATGGCAGCCAAATAAGCTTGGAGATAAACACTACTAAAAGTTTTGAGGGACAGAGAAGTTAAAAAAAAAAACAAACCCTCTGTCAAAAAAGACATAGACATCAGTAGTCACTTATTTGATTTACACTGCATTCCCTACTGCTTAAGGATATTGGGAAAGCAAAATCTGCTCACAAGGAATGAGATGTGTAGATGAAGTAAGGCTGCTAGAATATGAACCCAGAGTAAATTTAATATTAAGCCAGCAGTGAGAAGGTGTCAGTCTCTTTAACTGTGACTCAAGAGGCAATCTTGTTTTTACTAGGAAAAACAGATTTGTTTGTTGCATCACATTGATTTGTTAATATTGTAGAAATTGAGCCTTTGAGGTTCATTTTTGTCATAAACATGTGAGTGGTGTGTATATGTTGTAATGAATGGTTTTAATAAAGTTGATTAGGAACTGTGTGTGCCTCACTGCTAATAATACCAGTACAACAGGAGAGGCTACAGAGATGAGCAACTGTTGTTGTGGCTTCTCGCAAGGGTTCCCTGCAGGCAGGGAGCAGATGGGAGGTGGGGGAGCATCTGAAAATGAGAAAAGGAATCAGGGCGTTGGGGGGAAAACATGGATTCCACATTGAATCTTTATTGTTCTGTTCTGCTGTTTTCACATATAAGCCCAGTTGCTTATAATGGGAGAGATTTTGCAGGAGCTACAGGTCCTAGCAGACTCATAAAAGGGCCAGCTAACCATCTCTCCTTACAGCTTTGGCCTTTGTTGCTCCAGGTTGTTGGCTTTCAGACCACTTTAGATTATTATTTTTTTTCTAAATTACTCTTAGCAACATGGCCCTGTTGATGTTTTCACATCCCTTCTGATAAGTTCTGCATCACCTGCTCTTTTTCTACTCGCTTTCTTGTCTTGAAGCCATGGAGTGCTGCAGGGAAAATGCTTCAGACATAATATGCTGTTCACGATGAAGGTCAGCCTGAATTGTTCCTGTGGTATGTTCTCCATGGTTTGAGGTTTACATATAGTTCTCTGGGTTATTTCTGGATAGTGTGTTAGATGTTGATGCTGAGGTTCATTTATCAGATCCCATTGCAGAAGGTGCTGTCTTACAATATAAATCGATAGATTTACAGGAAATATCAGGGAAATGTGAAAGGGTTTAAGAAATGTGTGCCAGTGCAGGACAGTAAGGTTTACACCTACTGGTGACAACTCCAGAACTACATGTCTGGTTGAATAGCAACTCGGCACACTCAAAAGCAGCAGTTGATAAAAAACCCCCTATAAGGTATGTGTGTAGGAAGAAGGGGTAGAGTTGGTTCTGAGTCACGTATGTAGTTGTCATAGCCTTGCCAAACTGTTTACGTTAACCTGCGTATAGGCTGTACAGTAGCACAATAGCCCGTAACAATTTTGCTGTAACCTTACTTTTTCAAAGGGAGATCTCCAATCCTAGTCACCTAGTAATTTTATTAAAAACTAAAACTTTGAGAGAAATCTGCTTTTCACAGGAATTAGACTTTTTCCAGTATTAGTAAAATCACTTAATTCAAATGAGAGTGGCAGGGAGAGTCCTGGCCATGAGGCTGGGCAAGTGTTCAACTGGGCATACAGCAGGTAGCTGTACGGCAACGTGTAAGCTCACGGAGCCATGTAATGTGTTGGAAGAGAATTTATGTGTGGTCTCTTATTTTGCAGCCTAAACTGTGCTTTCTTTGCTGCTTTTATCACATACAAATTCCTTTGTAATTAGCCATTCCCTGTCATCTCCAGTTGTTGCCAGGATTCATTTTTCCATAACGTACACATTGTTTTCACATAATACATTGTTTTTAATCTCCTCTGGTTATTTTTGTCTTTGTAACCTATCTGGGATTCTTCTTGCTCTACTTCTGTCACTGCAGTTTGCAACACTTTCACTGTCTTCACATGCTCTCACACTTTTCTACTCTCAGATCTTTATGAAGATGTTTGAACACTAAATAAAACATTACAAGATGTGTTCCTTAGGGAAGAAGAAATGTTGGATGCCTTTAAATGGAGTAGATCTTAATGCAAACAAAAATCTAGATACAAGACCTGAAGCACAGCTGAAGCTAGAGCCTTATATGGTGTGTATTGTGATGAGAGATTTAACGTGTAGTGAAGAGTTGACAGTCTGAGGCTTTTTCAAGAATTTAACATGATTTTAGAGCTGTTAGTACCAAAGATGTAGCCATGTGATACAAAGTACTGTTCTGATACAAATTTATTTTGATGTTTCAAATTTATGTAGGAGAAAAAAAGAACTCCCCCAGGCTTTAAACCAGCAAGCTTTATTTCGACTCAGATATGGTCTGCTTATCATTACAATTTTAGGTTGGATTAGGTATCTTTTCTCCTGCAGCTGGCATAAAGCTGATGTAAACTCTCTATTGTGTGCTTTCGCTAACTTGACAGAAATGTGATTGTGTCCATGCCTGATCTAGCTCAGTCATGCCTTATTAAGTGATTTGGTATCTTAGAGCCAGCATTAATTGTTGTGGAACCTCTGCCATGTTAGGCAAGACAGAAATAAGAAGTTGTCGTCTTCACTATTTCGCATATGGGGAGCTACTACAAAGGGAAAAAAAACATGTTGCAGTTCAGAGCAGAACTGGCCTCTTCTGTCTCAGCTCCCTACTCTGCTTCTGGCTGTTGCATATCCCTTCTCAAGTTAGTACACTGTGGGATATGATTATGCCTCTTTGAGAAGCCCTTCCAAGTTCTGAGTCCTTCTGGTAATGTTCATGTTCCAGACGACTTGAGTTACTGCAGTAAGGAATTCAGGAGTCATGGAATATGGTACCATAATGAAATCCAAGCATGTTACCCCTGCTGCACTTCTTCGCTTGTTTTGCGCACTCATTGTAGCAACCCAGTCCCTTTTGTCTGAAACACTTTGCCCTTTATAAACCAACACTGTCTCTGAAATCCATTGTTTACTGTCTTACTGTTGATTAGTGATTAGTCCTCTTCCTATTACTTATATACTTGCTTGGAGGAGGGGTCTGGCTCAGGCCAGTAATTACATGGATTATTCCTTTCTTTTTATGCCTGAATGTAAAATATAGATTATGATAACGTTTAGCTTTACAGTTAGCTGGAAATTTTGCACTTAATAGTATTGTAAGTTTGATCTCAGTGTTCAAGGGTCTGCTAAGCCCTAATTCTCCTTTACAGTAGAGTTAGTACCAAGTATAGAACAGAGTTTAGTGTCTACCCAGCAAACCCACTATCATTTGTGCAAGATTATTACAGCAAAATCAGGAAGCTTAATTATTAGAAGTACTATGTGAAGTCCTGCAGGTCCAACCAGCAATCTTACCTCTGTTTTGTCAGGTCCTGTATGGAGTGGTCCAAATGCCACGTAGATCTCCCAGAGTTCCCAGACTAGGAATTAACCACTGGCCGTAAGGAGTCAGTCTGGGGGAAGGGCTGTAGAGGAAAGCGCTGAGGAAGAAGGTCATGCCTTAGAGGACAGCAGAAAAGACCTGAAAGCTAATTCAGATGGAGAAGTAGGTGAGAAGGCTCTATGTTCTACTCACATTACCATCTTGGAAGGATCAGTTGCAGAGATACTTCCCCAGCTCCCCTCCCTAGGCAACCCAGTCAGACTCAGCAGAAGTCACTTGACTCCTTTCCACCAGGACAGAAAAAACTTGGG
Source organism: Rhinoptilus africanus (assembly GCA_013400135.1). NCBI lineage: Eukaryota > Metazoa > Chordata > Aves > Charadriiformes > Glareolidae > Rhinoptilus > Rhinoptilus africanus. Next base: position 1,246,062 of record VXBO01010503.1, read on the forward strand.
CAGCCACCAGGACCAGGGTGGGGTGGCAACAAGGCAGCCCTTCCTGCGCAATGTGAGCTGCCAGCCTGTGAGACACAGCCAACCCCTGGGCAGAACAGCTCTCTTTCGGCAAAGTTACAGGCAACCAAAAGGAGTCTTACAATGGATAATGCTGGGCAGTCATAAGAGGAAGCAATGTTCCCAGCCTGACAATAATGCAAAATGCTGTGTTTAAGCAAGCGTTGAACACAGGGAAGTCAGACAATGTCAATTTTTAACCCCACTTCTCTTGCTCAGTGGTTTACCATGATATGGCTGTTTAGGCTTGCTGGTCTGATCCAGAGCAATACTGTTGCCTGCTCCTTTTGTGGCAGTGCTGTGGACACAGTTTCAGGAAAGGTGGCTGTGGCTGAGCAATGGCTTCTGGAATGGCTCCTTGTGCAGTAGATAGGCGGTGCACGACAGCATGTCTGTTGTGCACTGTCAGCTGCTGTACAGGGAGGCGTCCTGTTCAATGTGCATCAAAATAGGAAAAGTCTGAAGCTTCCCAGCTGATGTGCTGCTCACTGTTGCTCTAATTAACATATCAAAAAAGATCTAAGGAAACAAGATGACTCCAGAAAGTGTTCTCACACTATTTGGCTGCAGCAGCCTGTTCAGAACTCCTAAAAATAGCCACCTATGGATCAAAGCCATGAGTGCTAGAACTGAAAATGCAGGCATCCTAGTGCTGTACTCTGAAACCACACTGTGCACACATTCTGCAGAAATAGAAAAGAAACAGCAAAGCAAAAAATCTAGATGAAGAGGAAATGTCTTGTTTCCCTTGTCCATCTCAAAACCAGCAAGATGGTGGTATCCTAGGGAAGACTATCAAACTCTACTGTCTTGGGCCATCTTGTCTAGAACTTTTGCCAAACGCACGTGTCTAGTGCTTTTGCTGAGAAGGGTTGGGCTGGCTGATCCTTGAGTTCCTGTCAAACCTCCTATTCAATGATTCTATGATACTAGGCAGTTCCAGAGCCTGAAATGCAAGAATGAGCTGCTATTAATGTTATTCCTCTTTTTGCCCACTTTTATTGAGGGTCTGTCTTCTCCAGTGAGAGTGCATTGGTTATCATCACTGTAATGTTGGTCTTGAATATCGGAAGTTTTTCCTATGTTCATTGTGCCTGTTGGGGATTGTTTTAGTTCCAGTTTCACTAACCTTCTCATTTAGGAGTTGTATGTACAGGGCAGAAAATGGACATTCTAGAAGTAGTTTATAAAAACATAAAGCAAAACCCAGCAGTTAGAAGAGAGCACCCTGTAAAAAAAAAGTTACCTGAATTCCCAATGCTGCCCTGCACCCTTTTTCGCAGGTATGGTGCTCAACAGACAAAAGTCAGTATAGCACTGTTGACCTGAGTAGAGCAGTGCTACCTGGAAAGCTGAGCTTGTAGGGGGCTGCCTCTTTCATGTGCAAATTTACAATCAATCCTGGGTTTTGTGTCCCAAGGCTCACCCATCGCAGCATGTCTGTTCTGTGATACAACAGGATATTGCTGTAGATTTATTGACAGCTTTGCATCCATTTAAAAACTAGAGAAAATACCTTCAGTTATGCAATTAAAGATGCTTTCTTTCTGGCAATGACTTCGGTAACCCATTTTCTACAGTCATCTGCCCGTTTTTATTCAACAGAGATATAGGACTTTGATCATGGTGTTGTCCTCCCCTACTTTATTGCAACAAAATCCAGAAGAGACGTATCAAAATTAAGAGCAACAGGAATAGTTTCAAGTGCATGCATGGCTCCATGCAGGAAGAAACTGCCTAGAGCATGAGAACAGATGATTGAGAGGTGGGTACAATAGAACTGGATATAACTCTGAACAGTATGGGCAAAACAAAAAGGGAATAATTCATTATTCAGGGCTCTTCATAACACAGCAGCTAGTATCACTTAAATGATCATAATTCCTGTTTATAAAATGAGCAGAAAGGGATTATTTTTCTTGACAGTTCACAATTCAATTGCAGCTCCCATACTTTATTATGGGAGCTAAAACCTAAATGGCTTCAGAATGGCATTAGACACTCATGGGATAACAAGTCTGTTGGTAGCTGTTACTACAGCTGTAACATATGGATATATGTATACTATATACAAGAGCAAAAAAGCTGCAGTCTCTGCTTGTATTTTTTCTGTGCCTTCTCCTATACATCCAGCTCTGATCTGACTGAATGTGATATGACTGAATATTCTTCTGTTTTATAGTTTTGTTTCTTTGTTTTAACTAAAATTTCAAGTCTGTATAATGTTCTGAAACTTTTTTTAGCTTGCACCGTTGCAGAGCGTGTGATATACCCTGAACTAAACAATTAGTTTATCACTGATACTGGAGGTTGGACGTGTGAATCAAGATGATCCAGGCTGGGTCCAGTTTTCCAGTATGTTGGATAACGGGATCCAACCCTTTTGAGTAAGTGCTATATTGTCTAAACGCGTGAGGCTTTTAAATACCCCCTGCTCTGGTCCTTCCTCCATCCTGAGATGGCATCCCCCTCCCTCCCTGCCTTGGGCTGCATTATGTGCTTGACATAAGCCATTGATGTCTTCTTATCAAATCTAATCTGATCAATAATGATTTATCTCTCTAAATACTTAAATTCTCAGTCTTTGGAAGAGTATTGTGGTAGAAAAGCATCATTTGTGGCAGCTGTAGGGAGCCGTTGTCCCCACTCTAAAATGGAGATTGTCACAGTGCAGCTGGAGATGTGGTGACAGGGGGGCTAAGCCTGGATGTTTGTTGCAAGTGATTAGCAACAAATCATCTTAATCTGTTAGATGAAGATATTTGCATCACCATTACTGGATTTCAGTTAACATCTCAATTCCTGGCTCATCAAATCTTTTTGAGTGTGCATCACTGCACTGGCTTCAGGTGTGTTGGGATGGTTTTCTGCTATGCAATGCGGGGAGAAAAAGGTGGAGAAGATAGAGTGCAGTTTAAAGCAAAACGGTGGTGAATTTGCATAGTACATCAAGCCTCACATCTACCATATTCAGTATGAAAGGTGGAGAGACTATGTTTCACTCCCTAGGGACAAATGAGTAAAGCAAAGTAATGCAAACTCAGAGTAGTCGCACCTATGGACTTGTGTACAGTAGAAGAGTGATGAAGGTGCTGACAGTCCTTATCAATGAGGTAGGTGGTGTGAAATGTTTTTCTTGTGGGTGTTGATGGATCAAAGCAGTTCAGAGCACGGAGTGTGCACATCTCCTCTCCACATAGTACTCCCCTGGGAAAGGAGCTGACTGAACCCCTGTAGTGCTGTCAGCTGCAGGGCCTTTTCTGAACAAAGAGGACCTCTTAGGGCTTAATCTAGATACTACTGAAAAAAGTAAAAGTGTTTTTTTTTGCTGTGGTATGGGGTTTTTATATTTTTATTTTTGTTTTTTCATTACTTGCTTACTTTTTTTTCCCTAGGAGAGTAATGATCTCAGGGGAGGAAACCTGCGAAAAAGTAGTGGTTTAGGCTTCTTAGGGAAAATCAGACAGAGAACTTCAAATTACTTTTCATCACAATTAATATTTGCGTTATCCTGAGATGGTTTGCTGACTTACAAAAACCCAAATGTTTTTAGTTTATTTTTATGTCTATTGCTTTTGCCTAAGCTTTTCTTTTGCTGTAGATCAGCTTTTAGATGAAACATATTTATCAGGAAAAACATTTAAATACTTCATGCAAAATGTAATATTTGAGAGGTTTTCATTTAGGCCAAATCCGTTTGTATTGAATTAAAAAACAGTTCCAATCTCCTTGAAATACAGCTTCCATTTCTTCTGACTCTGTTCTGTTGTGGAGATGCTTCTCTGGGTAGCAGTGTAATTAAATTACCCTAGTTGCACCAGTCTAAAGCCGAGTTTGTTATATGCTCTTTACTGGTCGAGTGTGAAAACAGATGTGCTTTCCAGTCCACATAGCTGCATTAGGAGATGCTCTGCCAGTGCAGTTGGGTATCAGTTACCTGTCATAAAATCATAGGGTTGGAAGGGACCTCTGGAGATCGTCTAGTCCAACCCCCTGCCAGAGCAGGGCCACCTTAGAGCAGGCTGCACAGGAACACGTCCAGGTGGGTTTTGAATGTCTCCAGAGATGGAGACTCCACCACCTCCCTGGGCAGCCTGTGCCAGGGCTCTGCCACCCTCAAGGGAAAGAAGTTCCTCCTCAGGTTTAGGTGGAACTTCCTGTGCTCAAGTTTGTGCCCATTCCCTCTTGTCCTGTCACTGGGCACCACTGAAAAGAGCCTGGCCCCATCCTCCTGACACCCACCCTTCAAGTATTTGTAAATGTTGATAAGGTCCCCCCTCAACCATCTTTTTTTCTAGACTAAAGAGACCCAATTTCCTTAGTCTTTCTTCATAGGAGAGGTGTTCCAGTCCCCTAATCTTCACATGAGGTTTTTGTTTAGGTTGAACTACAGGATGCATTATGGTAGCAGATCTGCAGGTTTGTTAATCTAAGCTGAAGGTCTATTAGAATGATGCTTCAGTCTGTGTACTGCTATCTCTCTGGCATCACTGGAAAATCTCTTAGTATAAGTCTAGCCCTGGAGCTCCGTTAACAAGCCTAGAGCTCTTAGCTGTGGTTGTGCACAGGAAAGAAATGGGGCCAGATCCTCAGCTGAGGATAAATTAGGCTTTGCTGACATCATTAGAGCTGATTGACTTCTACCTGCTGAGAATTTGGCCCAGTATCATGACTGCATTTTTTTTCTCCTGCTGCACCTTGACTACAGCCAGCTTTTGTTTGATTGAATAGACCTATATTCTACTTGGGACAGTTACTGTTGTAACTGCCAGTTCTGAAGAGAAGGCGTTAGCTCTCTCTGCTCTGGCAGAGAGAAAGGGAAAACAGAACTATCAAGTCGCTGCTCTGAGGAGGCATCATCCAAACAGAAGGGATCCTGGCCTGAGTGCAGGACTAAAGAGGTGCAGGTCATAGGCAAGCAGCTCATCCTTGGTTTAGGAGTCTTACGGGAACTTGCGCTGTTTCTGTTTCTTCACACTTCTACATGAAAGACAAGTTCAGACTCAGTCTCTGCCCAGTGGAGGGGTGTGAAAATAGAAATACTGAAGTATAAGTACCTTGGCACTTCAGCCTGATTGTAGCCTAGAATTCAGATTCTATTCAAAGCCAGTGAATTTCTGAGGCAGATGTAGCATTCTTGAATGAGCTTAACAGGATGATCAGGACTCTGTTTACCAGTGTGGCTTGCTTACAGCAGTGTTCCCAACACCCAGGGAAACAGAAAGAAATTGTAGTTGAAGGCAGCTTTGAAATTCAGTGTGTGGCTGACTTGCAATCTACCATTTTATTCCTCTTTCCCCTTGCCCCTATAAAAGCCTGGGGAGGTTTGCATTGGGAGGCTGGCATTGCTGTGTTGCATTATGTATGCTTGAGGGGCTGTGGAGAGGCGATCGTGTAATGAAGGTGAAATTCAGAACTTACTCTGGGGAGTAAAAAAACCTTTTCCCTTAACTGGTGTCCTCAGGCTTTCATCCTCTTGATTGCACACTTGGGGCAAGGCTGTGACTTGGTTACTAGCAGTGCTGGAGGAGAGTGTCAGGGGGCTGTGGAGCCTGTCAGTGGCGCTGGAGCTGCTGGATAAGGATACCTTGCAGAAGCTGTGCTACTAGCTTATGTTGCACCTGCAGCCTTTCTGTTCAGCTCCCATCTCTCTCTCTTTGTCTCCATTTTAATTATCCTGTTTGAGGTGGAGAGTACAGGTGTCTCTGATAAACTTTTTTCCTAGAAGAACTGGGAACAATATTGCACCTATTTCCTATGCTGCGGACACAGGCAAAGGCTCCTTCCCCACTCTTATAACACTTGCAGGTTTACAGTAATTTATTCTGTCCCGTTGTACCTACTCTGTCACTAAAAGCCATGCTTTGCACCCAGTTGCAGCAGTAAAAATGTTACTGAATCAGTTTGCTATGTCAGTGTGCTTTAACTAAGCACTGCAGACTTACCACTTTGTACTGTTCAGCTCTGTTAGTGCTATAGATATATTTCTGTCCTCACTTATTTCATTTCTAAAGTGAATTAAGGAAAAGGTAATAAGACTGTGGGATTTCCCATTCAAAAATACATAGGCCTGAATTCATATGCTGAGTCTCATTATGTATGCGTTTTCCCCTGAAAGCCCTAATTCTGAATACTATGATTATGTAAAACCTGCAGCTATTAATGATTAATAAAAAGCAAGTCTCTTAATGCTTGTGGATTTAAAATAAATAGCAAATAGGATCTGTAAAGGCTCAGAAACCAGAAGATAAATAATAGTGAAAAATTCCTATCGGTTGGAAGCCAGTCTCATGGTTTTGGTGGGCTGACCTGAAATTTGTTGAATGCCTGGAGTGGCAATGATTCAGAAGCCAGATTGTGTGCAGGCTGGTTGACAAACAAAAGTCGCTGTTACTTTAGAAACGTGTCATTTAAAAATCAATTAAGATAAAAATGCCTTCTGGAAGCTCTCAGTGGACTTTACGCTACATTGTAATCTTCTCTATCAAGTGTTTTTTCAACACCTTACCCTCTTCAGTTTAGGGAGCTCAGGAAGTCCTGGCAAACAGAATAAAGAATTGCAGACATGTGCTAGGGAAATAGCATCTCTTCCTCTCCCATCCTCTGCCCTGTTAAACTAGAGAAAAAAAAAGAAAAAAAAAATACAGCAAATTCTGTAGCTTTTGCGCAGGGAAAGTCCCATCAACCTCAGTGGGAGACGTGGCTCACGGAGAAGTAAAGGAGCTAGGCCAAAGTTCGCATTCTGATTTTTAGGAAGTTGATATCATGTGTCACAGACTAATGCTACAAAGCTTTGCAAAGGTGGCCAGTGGAACAGTGAAGTGCTTCTAACTCAGTGGAAGTTTGTCATTTAATTCCTGCAAACTCCAGTCTTTGTGGTTTGAAAATCTTTTCCTCATTGGAACACGTTTGCTTGAATATGACATTAGGAATATAGCCAGCGGCACTTGAATATACCCACATCCCGGGCATTAATTAAACCCCATTCTTGCTATGGGATAGATAAGCATGAAGGGTCTTAGTGTTCTTCAGATGAATCATACTTAGCTCATCAGTGAGTGCCTTGATTTAATGAAGCCATAGTATGTTAACGTTAACACTACAAAAAAAGCTGTAAAGTTACAAGCAGCCATGCTAACTAGCTACAAGCATTTAAAAGCCTGGGCATGAGCTCCTACTTGGCTATTCTGGTCATAATTAATGATGACAAGTATGCTGGAAAAATAATTATTTTGCTTGCTTTTAAAGACAATTACTTGCTCAAGGCAAGTGAGGGGGTGGGATTTATGTGGCTGTAATAAGCATAGGTAGATGGCATCTTCCCAGAAGAATACTGTAGCCACAGGATCTTTTTAATTGACCTGAGATTCTTTTGTTCTGCAGATACAATTTATGTATGTGGTCACAGACTAAAATGACCCTACTTGTTTTAGGGTAGTCTGAGTTCTAAACTGCTGAAAGCAAAAAAGGCTGCTATTATCAGCCTAGTCAGCAGCAGATAAAAATCTCTCTCTGTCACTTTGTGAGGGGAAGAAATCTTTTTTGAATAGGTACCCTGAGTACATGCTCTTTCCATCTGATAAAGTAGAAGATGGGAGTATGGCAATGGGCTGGAGTGAATATTACTGCAGTCATCTGGTATCATTCCTGTGCCAGGGCTCGCACAGCACAGCAGCTTTTGCCCGGCATGTGTCAGTGTCAGTCTCTGATGGCCACCTGCCTGTTCATTTACTGTGTTGGGCTGCAAAGCCTTGGTCTGCTCCCAGCCAAGACGGTGGTGGAGTCAGGGAGGGAGCTGCCTGCTCCTCTGCTGCCTGCTACTTTAGAGCATCACGTTACTGGGTGATGGAGGGCAACTGCTCCCCTCTGCTCCTCCTCTTCCCCACCAGTCATTGGCATCCCCTGCATTCAAGGGCTATGAGAGCTATATTGTCTTATGACATAGGCTGTGACCAAATGCTTTAACAATAAGGTAGAGTCTCACTGCCTTTCCCTCTGAGTTTCATTCTAACTTTGCCCAGGTGGGAAATAACAGCTGAAAGTCCCCTAAGGCTGTAATTCAGTGGAAAATTCCAAAAAGTGGCCACAACTAATAGCCTTTAATAGAAAGCAGCAGGTTTTATATCTGTTGTCAGTCACTCAACTGTTCCTCTAAGGGGGTGAAATCCACTTGAACCACAGGAGAGAGAAGTGGAACCAGAAAAATTACATGCTAATCACTCATGTATGTTCAGAAAAATCTCCCTCTTAATCCCTTTTTTAATCCTGTGGCGATTGTACAGAAGTCATGAATCCCTTTCTCCACTTCCCATACGTAAGATGGGGAAGATGATGCTGACTTTTAGAAAAGCGTTTTGAAACCTGATACTGAAACTTGTTACAGAAAACACAGTATTAAGAATCATAGGTGCTTTTCTCTGCATGAGCCAGCCTGCTGCTAATGGCAAAGAGTGTACTCTGTACACTGTGAAGTCAGTCTCTGTGAACTGGGATTTGAAGTTGGGGGAAGGAGGAAGATGCAAAGAGGAGGGACTCAGTAACTATATAATAATGTGGTTTTGGAGTGGTGATACATAACAGAAAAATATTTAGATTTTTTGCAGTCCCAGTTGTATGTAGTCGTTTCTAAAAGCATCACTAAAGGAAGCAGACTGAAAACTGGGTGAATGATAATGTTTTTGGGGTTTGGATCCAATTCAGTCTGTTCTTGGTGTCTGCACATTTTTGACAGGATACAAATTTTCACCTGATCTCTGTTTGGAAAGCTGATTAAGGGAAGCTATGCCCGAGCAGCAGAAAAATACTAGAAGATAAAGAATAAATAGTTCCTCCATCATGAAGATATGAGGTCTTAGGGTTCCTTAAAGTAGGTTGTGGCAATAGGAGGTGGAGAGTGGAAGAGAAAGAGCCTGCATTTCATTGCCCTGGATGAGAGACACAAATGTTTGTGTAAGTTCAAAGTTCTTTCTGGCAATTGCATGTCTAACAGGAGAGCAACCTCTGCTTGTATCTCTAAGGGCAGAGAGAGCTGGAAATGAGAAAGAATATAGGGGTACTGGCGGTAAAAGCAGTAGGGTTTTCTGCAAGGTCATTAAAGGGCCAGATTCTTAGGCAGCTGGGAAGGATTATTGCATTAGTCTAAATTTGACCCTGTGTTAAACTGGCAGAGAAGGGAATTCCCTTGTGGTGCTGTGGTTTTACTGGGTATTTCTTTTTTGGGCTTTTTTTTTTTTAATTTACTGTGAGCAAAAAGGCAGACTTACTTCAGCAGAAACTCCAGCCTTGTGTGTCACTGTGTGTGGGGCACGTCTGCTGGCAAAGAAGAAGCTGAAGGATAAAGGGGCTATTCCAAGAGCTGTTTGGGCATGACATCTTTTCCCATGTACCACACAGTGACAGCAGGAAGAATTGTCATAAGGTTCAGGGATTAACTTGGAGAGTTCATCCTGACTGACGAGTTTCTCCTTCAGAATAACCAGATTCTAGTGTGAATCTTTGTTTGGGGTCTCCTGGAAAGAATTAGCAATGATGGAAAGCCTGCCCTCCCCACACCTCCCCACCCCTTCCACAACTTTTACAGATATCCATGGAAAAATTTGTGAGCCTGTAAATTGTTAGATCTGAGAGAAAGTCTGAGTCGTCTTTGATGACATGAGATTAGGATCAGGCATTGTTTACAGATTAGACATAATGTAGACAGGCTTTACAAAACCAGTTCCTTCCATACTCACACATAGAGGCATCCCCCAGTCTTTGGGGGAGGGATGTGTGCCAGTCTTATCATGGATGGAACATCCACATGTAGTATGTAAATGCCCATTAACATGTACAAGATTTTTCCAGCTTCTGAAGCAGATGGTATTGGACCATCTCTAAGGGCAGGGATGTAAGTAGCTTGGGCCCCCCATTCCGAGATCATGCGAATTCCCCAAGTCCAACGCACAGCCTGCAGTGTTTCACAGGTTGGCAGTTGGCTGTGTCGCTGACTCAAAGGGACTCTTTTCTCACCTCTTTCCTTTCTGCTGTTCGTCTCTGCTCCATATGTGCTTAAGTACCGTTTTGCTCAAATAGGTTAACATAATCAAGTTAACCTGAGCTTAGCTTGAAGTTTGCTGTGGAAGAATTGTTTGTGTGTCTGAAAGCTTCTAAACTGATTTCCAAACTGTCTAAGGAAAGAGCAGAGACTTGGGGGTTTTTGGTATCATGGTACAGATGTATCGCACCTACTGAGCATCATAGGATTTACGAATACTAAACTATGGCAAAGATTTTCAGATTGCATGCTGAATGGATTTTCCTTAAGCATGAAACCTGGCTTTCCAAATAAAAAACATTGTGCGCTAACAACAAATGGTTCAAGAAAAGGCCCTGCTATTAACTTTCTGCCTTGTGGGGAGGGTACAGTTTATACAGTCTTCATTATGGAGTTATATATTCTTTTACTTTATAAGAATAGTACTAGTTTTATTTGGGTCACTTACTTTGCTAGTCTGGAAAGCTGACTTCAAATCCAGCCAGTCAATAGGTTACTGGTTACAGGTTATAAGTGTTCTTCCTTTCAGATAACTGCTTACTTGCATCTCAGTGCAGTGATGACTAGGAGGTATCCCAAAAGGTGGAAGCAGTAAAAGCCAAGAGCTAAAGCACCCATGGAAGTATAGATCTTTTGCTTTTATACATTTTCCATGACAAGTCCATGAGCTTTTAAAAGAGTAAGTCCCATCTTCTAGTCATTACACATAGGAAGACTTGAGGCATGGAGAAACTGATGTACCCAAGACTGCATAGTCTAATTTCTGGCATTGTCCTTGATATTCTCAAGGAGTGAGGGTAGAGGTGTTGCCTTGCCCAAGAGATATGCTGTGGTTCAGTGAATTAGAGGTAGATGACTAGGAGGAGGCAGACATGGATAAATGTCATTGCCATTAAATGTACTGTCCCAGCTTTATGGAATTAGGAAGGGTATGAAGTGAGTACCAAACTGCCTTAAATTCTCCAGAGAGGCAGCAGAAGCATCAAGAATAAGACGGAATTTCCAGGTCAGATTATCTTGTCTGAATGAAAGCAAGAGATTTTTAGGTGGCCTTTGGTCCTAAAAGCAGCCAGGCAGAGCGAGGGGAAAATAAACAGCTGTAATCATGGAGGCTGAAGCAATGGGGTTAAGCACTTGTTCTTCTTTTAGTACCTACTGCTGGAAAGCCTCAAAGATTTGTACATATACAAACATGGCTGTATTGTCACCCCATTTGAAAGACAGGGAAACTGAGGCATAGGGGTGGTGTTTGGGATTAAAACCTCCTGATGATTTCTTTAATTGCTTAGAAGGCTTCATTCTTTTCAGAAGTGCCTAAGAAGCAAATGAGGATATAGCCAGTGACATGACATGGGAGGTTTGTAGTGATACCTCTTCCACTCTAGACAAGAACTGGTTAATAGAATCAGGTTTTTACGTTATCCAAACCTGATGTGTGTTTTTTTTTCTTTCCTCTCAACATATTGCTGGTTGCTGTAGCAGCTGAGTAATGCAGAAGTTCTGCCTGAAAAAAATGCTTCCTCCTTATATGATACTGTACATATTGTCATGGAAATTGTCCTCATTTCCCCCGAGCACACTTTAAATAACTCGAACAGCAGTGCTAATGAGCAGAAAGATATCTGCAATCCCCACCGTGCAACTTGACATACTTTATCCCACTCTGAATTCCCTTTGCTCATCATTGAGCATTTTAAAGATCTGGGATAATAATTTGCTTTCCCTCTTTGGTCCAGTCATTTTGCTCTTAGCACTTGGTAATAAAAGGTCAGCTTTGGCTGAAACCTTAGTGTAGCAGCCATGCCGTTTTTTACTGCCAAATATCTTAAGAAAAACAAGTGTCTCCGAAAGGGTAAGTCATCATATTTTTGGTGTGTTTAGTGTTGTCTGGTTTGCTTTAAATCACAGTAAAGGATTTATTTTGAATTAACAAGCAGTGGGAATGAATCTATTCATGCTGCCGGTCGGTTAGCACAGGGGGTTTTATTATGCTCTGTGCATTTTTGGTTCAAGATACACTGTATGTTATTATCTTGCATTTTACATTCAGTAAAGCCACTAAGCGAGAGAATGTTTAACCCTTTAAACATGGAGCGTATGTTTTGCACAAGGATGGAATCCCTAATGCAGAACAAAATAGCAACAGAATGTCTGTGTGTATTTGTTTTTCCAGATAAGTTTAGGTAGGCAGCTGAGTAATTCCCTAGTATTTTTGTTTCTCTTCAAAAGGAGCATTTTTTAAAAATCTACACTGAAATAGTAACTTAAAATAAATAATACCGAGTGAAGGAAAAGCATGTTTTCTCTTGGCATCTTTCCTATGTAGGGCTACCTGAGTGCATGATTCCACATAGATTTGCAGCTCGCTGTTGTGAGGTTTACTTTGAGAATGGCTGTGTGAGCTTCTCCAGGAAATGTGATTGTTCTGCCTTCAGGTAGATATAAAACTCCAAGAGATCACCTTGCTTCTAGCATTATAAAAATTGACAACATAATAAACTCCTAGTAGAAAAATACGTTGCTTGTATTTTTCTTGTTCCATTGCACATGTCTTTATTGTGACGTTTGTTATCTAGCCAGCAGTCCAGATGTGGGGTTTGCATAAAGGCAAACAGCAGTGATTTCTTGTAGCTGGGACATGCTTCAGTTCTAGAGGATCTGAAGAATCTGACTTGCTTACCCACCTAAGCATTTATATATGTATATGCATTTATTTGTTATATGCATTTCTCTAATTCCTTGTTTGAATATAAATTGATTCGAAGGCATAGCTAGAGGGTGGAATTGTATAGGTTTTCATCACAAGTTTAAAGTTAAAAGGAAGGGTTTTGAAGAAATGCAAATTTACTTTCTTTAACCTACCTTTGTGTTTCCTACTGGGTTCCTATTTCAAAAGGGGATTGCACAACAAGAACTAGCAGTTGGGATGTGAGAATTGAGTTAAGCTGACCTGTAGCCACTGGTATCAACTTCTTGGTATTTTGTTGAGCAAAATGTGTGTGCATGTCTGTAGATTTGTGCAGTCCTTCAGGAATTCTTAAGAATAGAATCATGTTGGCAAAGTTTTTATTAGGAAAAAAGGAGAAAAGACTATAATGTATTCTTAATTTGCTTTTGCTAAGTTTTTGTGGGGGTTTTTTTAGAGTTTTGTTGTATGTGTGTATGTATATATACCACTTTACAAGGGGGCATAGGACAATTTTTGCTCTCTCTTTTTGCTCATATGCTGGGGGCCCTCAGCTGACAGGTGCTTCTTTCCCTTATAGCGCATGCCACAGTAGGAATGTCTCTCTAGACAGACACTGAGGAAAGGTGCTTGCCTTACCTGTGTCTGCAGCAGGCTTTGTAGGAAAGGGCTGATGGTGCAGCCAGGAAGGGTAAGGTTATTCTGGCACGTGAACCTGAAGATAAACTTGCCCAGCCCTGATGCCTGCTACAAGAGCAGTGTGTGTGCCTCCTGCTGAATGCCTGCCCCTTTTCTGTGAGATGTTCCCTGCCTCTCTGTGGTAAGAAGCTGTGATTTATTAGATGCACAGCAGGCCCTTTAGGCTTAGAGCCCAGCTTTAGACATCCAGCATGAGGCAGTGTGACCCTCTGAAGGTTACAGTTTGAAGCTGAGGAGCAGTCACTCGCGGTGCAATCCTTTCCCTAATCAGATGATCCTTGTTGCTGCTTCGTTATGATTTGACATTCCCACTCATCTGGGGTAGACACTGTGCTGGTGCGGGGAAAGGGCTAAGCCTCCAGAAGCAGCAGGCTGGGTAGGAGCTGTTGGTTGTAGGTCCAGACTCGGTGGTGCTGCATCTCTTGGGAGCTGCCTAGCCCTAGAGCTCAGCCTTGCGAGAAAGCCTTGTGTGCACAGGGAGGCAGTGAGGAACTGGGAGCAGTAACTTGGTGCCCAGCCTATCCAAACAAGAGAACACTATGACCATTCCTAAACCAGAATTAACATGGGCATAATCTGGGCTTTTAAGAAATGGCTGGGGGAAGCTCAGCCAACAGTAACCAGTCATATTCTTAGTGAGTCACTACCAATGTGAATATTTTCAGCTAACTGAACACCCCAAAGAGCATCTTGGTGCCCCAAAGAGGGTAGAGGGTGTTGCCTGTCTGAGCCTGCTTCTGTCACAATTTTTCTGATCTGTGAAATCCATTTAGCTACCCAGAACACCTCCTGATCCAGGCACGCTGGTAGTGTAGGGATCCTGCTTCCTTCTGATGTCCGTTCTAGTCTGTGCTGATAACCTTTCTCCTCTTGCTTTCAGGACAGTCTGGGAAGGGAAGTGCCAAAGCATGAAGGGAGAGCCCGTGTGTCTGGCTAGGGACTGCTGATGTAGTTGGGCATGCCCATGAGCTGTTTAACAGCAGTCTGTCACTAATGGTGCTTTGAAGAGGCTGAACTCCTGCAGTTTTTGAGCCATTTTCCATCTAGTTACTTGAGGCAATCCCTTCTAGCTCCTTTCCAGAAAGCAGTTCATTTGCAGAGGTTTTTTACTGTGATTGAAGAGATCCTTCCCAGTAAGTAAATGTGGTCATTAAAAGGCATAGCATCCAAAGTGCAGTTGCATAAAAGCTATAGTAGCCACAGGATCCAAATGGGTCTGTCCTTGCTGCTCTCTGTATCTTTGAACAGGGAAGGAGCAAGCCAGCAAGACCAGTGATCTCTTTCCCACAGGTTCAGATGGCCTAAGGACAGGAGCTGGGCTGTGGACAAGTTCATGGCCAGAAATGTTGGTCACATGGGAAAGAAAAGTCCCAGATAAACACTCCTGATTCAGCCTTGAGAGGGGACTTGCCCAGATTAATACAGGAAGTGGCCAGCAGAGCTGGGAACTGGTACCTGATTCTCTGAAGTCTTATAGCCTGAAACCCCAGGCAGTGCAGGGTTTTGCCTTTTAGCTCTTTGGAAAATGTTTGTACCTAGTTGTTGCTGAAGCCTTGTTCTCCCCAGGTGAGTTTTATTTTCACCAAGATCCATTTTATTTTCTCACTGGTATTCCAGGCCAGCCTACAATGTATTTTGGATTAATTCTCTCTTTGTTTTTGTGGTGGTTGAGCGAGTTTCCAGACACCTCCAAAATGAAACAGCCAAGCTGAAGTACAATGTTCTCTCTTGCTGTACATCTTTTGCTTTGCATACTGTTGTGCCAGTGGAGGTTTCCCACAGGTTTCATTTGGTGATGTATCCTTAGCCTACTCTGACCCTCTGGCAAAACCTACAGCAATGAGAGATTCTGGAAAGATACAAGTAAGGGCTCCTTTATTTCTCCTACTACCAGTTGTAAGCACCATTAAAGTCCTATCAGTTACATCCCCCCTACACACCTTAAATAAGGCATCAAAACCATGAAAATATTTATCAACCTCTGCAGCCTGTTGTTAAAACCCACTGCTTACTCATATGCCCTCCTAAAATAAAATTTCTGGTTTCCTCTGGCCATTCACTGCGTACTGGCTCAACATTACTCAAAACTGGGCTATAAAATGTTATACAGTCAGAATGGTCTCTGATCTGGCAAATCACCATTGAATTTTCACCTGTCCCTTGGTTTCTAGCGGGGGAAAAATAAAGTTTCAGCTTCAGCAAACCCTTTTCCTCTTTAATTCCAGAAAATTAATAATGAATGTTTTATTGTCAAGTGGTCCTTGTTTTGCTGCAGCTGAAGATTTACAGGACTTCAAAGCTGGATGATTAAGGCGCAGTTTTAGTTTGTAGCCAGGCAAGCCAAACAATCTCAACTTCAAAGGAAGGGGTGTTCTTAAATGTTGTGGGCTTGCTCTTTGTGTTCAGCAAAGGGAGCTGCTGGGGAAAATGCCATGTGCAGCAGACAAGTGATGTGGCTGCCACTCCTGGGAGGGAGTCTGTTAGCTGCTGCCTGAGAAGAGCAGCCCACACCCAGCAACCTCAGGATATCTGAAGGCTGCCGATTTGGTCATTTTACACGATATCGACCTATGAGACTTCCAGCGTCTGCTTTTAGTGTGTTCAGAGCTTCTGTCTGTGTGGAACCCCAGGGGTGTCCATGATAAAGGCAGGGTTTGGGTCTGAGCTCTGTTGCCTCTCCTGCTCTCTTCTGTCTGTACCTGGTTCTTTCTCTCCTCTAATGTGTTTGCAGGGTGGTTAGTTTTATATGCATTAGGGAAGTTGGGAGAGTCTATTTCAGTGAAAGGAATTGTTCAATCCATACAACATTGTGTATTTGAGCAGAATAGGGGTCAGGACTGGAGATGAGGATGCTCTGTGTCTATGACAGTCATGTTGAAAAGGAGTCATTGTGATTTTGCTCATATTTAATACTTTGTTCAGTCAACAATACATCACCAGTTGAATCTAGCAGGGCTGGCAGGGAGGGAAGAGGAGCTGAATAGCTCTATCATTAGACAGACCTAAACCCAGAATCGTGGTGGTGTGTGCTTTACTCTGAAGCCCAGGCAGTGTGACCTGACCCCTTGTATTTGATTAAACTCCTTATCCACGTATCTGGTGGATGTCCCAATATAGCAAATAGAACAAAAGCTTCATGATGAGGCAGAAAAGGGGGCTGTTGCCTCTTGAACCAGTGAGAGTAGAGAGTATTATTTTCTAGGACTTGTTCCTCGACTAGAAATCAGTCTTAAAAACTCATACAAATAATTTCATTCCATAGCTTTGGGATGCAGCAAGGCACAAATATGTTATGGGGAGGTGCCTGGGATCAAAGCAAGGCATTAGGGTAGAGGATGAGCCCACAGGCAGTCTGGATCCTGGCTGCAGATTCTGCCACTTTGAGCGATCAGAGACTCTAGGAAGCAGTATGCAGGACTCCATGGGCCTGGAGATATGAAAGGAGTTGGCAGGACACCACAGAGATGCGTCTGTTGTTCAGCAAATGACTTCCAGAGCCTGGTGCAAATAGCCCTCATCAGTACTGAAATCTGAGTGGAACTGGGGCTTTATCCAACCAGTATCTAGGCTTTTGTGGGATCCAGGCCACTCTCTCCACAAGCCTCCGGGATTCAGCAGCCGGAGAGGCCAGCATTGCCAAGAAGCGTAGTGCTCGCGAGGCAGAGTTGACCAACACACTGCTGTGCTCTCAATGAGCCAAGCGTGTGCTGCTGAGAGAGTGGTGACTTCAGCTCACCAGTTAAAGCTCTCCAAAAAGAAGGGGTGCCAGGCAACCACTGGGGCTGCTGAGTGAAGGAACAGTTTTTTGAGGCACAATACACTCCTAATTTCTATTATGGCTTTCCCATTTTGAGAGCACTGCTTTGATGAGAAAGTGGCCAGCTTTCCATCCTGTGCTGGGGGAACAGTCTTCATGCTGTTTAGCTTGTTCTCCCTCATTCTTGTCTTTCTGCTTTCTAGGGTTGGCACTGCCTTTGTAGTTGCACATGACTGACCTTCCAAAAAGTATTCCTTGCTTTATGAGAATCAGTGTTGGATTAATCCAGAGTGTCTGGATGTGGTAGTTCTGTTTTTCATTCCTGGGTCTGTTAGTCGCTAGCCAGTATCATACTGGAAATCATTTAGTGTCTCAGTGTCTCAGTTCTCCACTGGTATGTAGGAATTTCTCATTGTGGAATGTGAAGGCCTTTTTTTTTTTTTTTTTAAATACAGAGAAGGTGTTTCCCCACTGATGTACAGTATAACCTTGGAAAGTAATTCTACCCCCTCTGTGCCTGTTCCCCTGAAACACTAATGTTTATCTCTGAGACAAGCATATTCCAGCAATGGAACACCTTTTTTGATTTCATTTAATGTATTTGTAATAGCTAAAACATACACTGAAATCACTTCCACTTGCATATACTTATCCTAAGATTGTTTTGCAGTTACTGTGTTGTGACTATTCCTCATCTGAAAAAAAGCTATGTTGGATATTTTTAATTGAACAGAGAAGTAACAGAACTAGACTGGAAGAAGCTCATTTTAGGGTAAGGTATTATGGTATGAAGAGCTGTTTTTACTGTCTGCCTGCTTCTGAGAATCAGCCTTGACTTGTATTTAGACTCTAACATGGACAGGACTAGCATATCTGTAAATAGGAGCATTTAAGGCTTACAGATGTTTGACTATGCATTTGAAAATGTGCTCACTCCTTATGATAATTTTTTATGTAATGCTTTCATGCCTAGATACCCAGCTCACCTAATTTAATAATTCTCTTGCCTTGTTTAATTTAAATCTCCTCTCTGGAAGGCTGTAGGAGCTGTGTCTCTTTGGCAAGTGCTTGCCAGATTGGCTTCAGAGACTATAGATTGAGTTCTCTCTTAAAGAGCGATAACTGACAGGGATCAGACTGGCAAGGCAATAATCTACTGCTGTCCTGGGTTCTTGCTTTCACACTGTGGGCTGTTTAAATTAAAATAATGGTAAAAAGTAACCTTCTGTGTCTTTAATGCTAGGCTTAAAGCCTAGCTAGTGACTGGCTGCAATCACAAGCCATGAAAGCTTATAGCTCTGTTACTTTTCCCCTCATTTTAGGTTTGTATGCACTCTTAGGAACTTTCAAACTCACCAGGTTGCTCCCAATAAAAAATGTGAAAGGGAGGAGAAGGAGGCACTTTCCATGCTCCCCCAATTCCCTCTGTTACCTGACTGGGGCTCAGACAAATCATAAAGCCGTCACTGATTTTTTTTTTTTTTTTTTTCCAGTCTTTCAGACCATTTATACAAATAGCTCTTCCATTTCCAAACCTTGTCCTCCCCAGCTCCCTGCGTACCACAGCTTCACTGCAGATACATAATTCATTATCTGGAAAGCTGCTGTTTTAATGTAATATTAAACAGGCAGCAGCTCAGCAGGTGTCCCCAAGGTAAGGAAGGCAGCATGCTGCTGGCAGCAGCTGCTGGCTTCAGGCTTATCAAGATTTCTTTGTTTTGAAACAGAAGCTGGAAGGCTTTTAACATAGCATGTCATTGGCTGAGCAGATCCTGGTTTCTGGCTGTTATCCTGCTTCTGCAAAGACGAAAGTTCTTATACCACGTGGTGCCTGCAATGGATGCATACAGTTCTGTGCTGTTAAGAAGGGAGCAGGATGAGGAGAGGGAGGAGGCTTATAGGGCAGAGACATGTGCTTATTTCCTGCTCTCATTTTTCTTAGTGGACCAACTGGGGTAAATGTATCTGTGGAGCAGGCCCACTGATGTCAGCATCGTCAGAATGAGCCTCATGCTTCTATAAGCATAAAAATGCCCAAATATGTAGCCTACAGAGAGCATTCCAAGCAACGAGGCTGATATTCCACCAGCCTCACACAAGTGCTAGTACTCAGTGGCCTAAATCTGTGTAATTAGATCTAATTTGTGTAGTTAATGTCACTCTGGCAAAAGAAGCTAAACTGGCAATCCTGGCATTTGTGTTTGAGTAATATATCACAATGTGCATTGAGCAAGGCTTTTTTGTTCCTTGGGATAACAACTTCATCTTCTGTATTTGAGTGTCAGAAAATATGTTGATGGCTGGATTTCCCTAGTCCTAAACTGGCATGTGTAAATTGCGTGTGGTAAGCAGGCTCCGCCCCTTTACCTGGTACTCGATTTAGGCTTAGAGAAAGTGGAGATTTTTCATGAGGGTAACGTTTCTTGTTCTAGAGATAACTGAAATGTAGTTACAGAGTTTGGCTACCCAGTGTGAATATCCGTGCTGCAAACATGCTCTCACACCAGGACAAAGTTGCAGTATCCCACCTGGTTGCTGTACATACCTCTGTAAGACTTCAGGACTTTGGGGGCACATTCCTGTGAGTTGTAATAGTGGAGTCATTTAGATTGGAAAAGATCTTTACAATCATGAAGTCCAATCGTAAACCTTAATGTAAGGTGTAAACTGTAGTGTTTCCTGAACATTTATCTTTTTGTGCTCCTTTGTGGAAATTGTTTTAGTTTGCCTTGGTAGTAAAGAGACTCTGTCTTGCTATGACTCTGATCTAGCTTTGGTCAGCAGCCTTTGCTTGAAGCAAGACAAAGACCTGTAAGCTATTAAAGAGCGTAAGATGGTTTGAAGAACCTTCTGGAAGTGTAGCTTCGCCCTTAGAAGGTGACAATGTACTTTGCTAAGAAACTGTGCATGCTGGCATAGTGGAGAAGAGGCTGCTGATCCAGGTTTTCAAATACAAGGATTTCTCTTCTGCTAGCTAACCATTCTGGAGGAAGACTACCAGTACAGAGCACTTAGACTACAGTGCCATGCAGATCTAGGAAGACTAGCAGAAGTTCAAGGATTTCTGCCGGAAGGAGGTCACGTTACTGGGGTTTGCCCCAGTCCCCAAGTACTGAGATGTACAGACAGAAAAGCTCGTACCAGCCTAGAAGCAGGTTGCCGTTGTCTGGAGGAGCTGGACGGCAACAGGTCCATGGGTGATTGCTTTTGGGCTTTCTGTGCTGTGGGAGCAGCAGCTCACAAGGCAGTACTCGAGGCAGTTCTGCTGTGTGTGATGAGAAATTACAATAGTCCTAAACTATAAATATGCTTTTACAAGTAGTCATCCTGTACTGTGCTGTGGCCTCTAATGATATGCACCTGAGCTTTATTGTCTGCTTCTGCAGTGCAAAGGTGACTATCTTAACTTGTCAGAAGAGATGCTACCTATGTTCAGGCCTTTAGCCTACCATGGAGGAGACATACAAGCATCAAGATGGGATTCAGTGGGACGGTACATCTGTAGTATTTCAGTGTGCTGTAGTGGCAGTGAATGCTGCAGGCAGGACTTTCACTGGGAAATCCATTGAGACCCAGAGATGTTCAACACTCTCATGAATTTCAGTGGGAACAAGTCCATCAACTGAAGATGTCTCTCAGGATGAGTTGTTATTTACCTAACAGCCTCTTTTAATTTCTTGCTTAAATTGGAAAATAAATCAGCATGTTTTTGAAAAGTGAGGTTGCCTCTGCTAATGATTAATCACTTCAAAGGAACTTCTGTGGACTTTTTGATAATGCTATTAACTGGGAGGAATTTGTCCATTGCCAGTGGGTGGAGAGAATTGGAATTGATTTTTCTAAGCATTGTTCTGCTAGCAGTTCACTGACAATTGTCGTAAAGCACAAAGAATTGAGGCCCCCACTTCTTGCATCAGCACAACCTTGAGTCCGTTAGCCCCCACGGTTGTGTTCTGAGCAGCTGCGGCACTGACCCCAGGTGACAAATACCAACTTCCCTTTTTGCCAAAGAGCACTGTTGCTGCAGTGGAGAGTGCTATGGATTGCACAGTCATGTTTAGAAGATTCATAGATACAGGAGGAGACTGCTATAAAACTGTTGCTCTGTGCAAACGGTAACAAGACTATGGACTTGGATCAGAATATCCCTAAGCTCTTAAGTTTGGATTTACATCAGTAGTGCTTCCATCTACATTGCCTGATCATTTATATCAGCAAGGGTTTTTTCCAAATTTGCCAACATTTTGCCAAAGGCCTACAGTATATATTCTTTTGCCTTTCAATCCATTTTCTGCATTAATGCAACAAATAGCTTATTTTTTGTAAAAACAAAGTCTGCAACTGTTGAATCCTTAATGATAGTCCATTTGTTTGCTTCTGCCAAAAACTGTGTGTGTAAAGCTTCAGTCACTTCACTGAAGAAAATAATATTGTTTGTAATTGGCTTGAATTTCTGCAGAACTCTGTATTCAGTCTATGGAAAATTGAAGTCTTTACAGGCTCAGCTAAAAGCATAAGCTGTAGCAACTGATGGCTTTACCTCAAGTCTCCTTACTTCGAAGTCCAGACCGTTGGCTAACATGGGAGCTGCATAGTCCTTTAAAAGATACTGAGTGAATGTCTTTGATTTCATGGTGGACCAGCTGCAGAGGAAAAAAAAATAGTCTTATGAGGTGCAAGGAGGAGAATATAGTTGGAGAGAGATTTATTTAGAAAGCATGAGAACCACTTCAGTCCTATTGGTGGGCAGACCTGGAAAATGTGAGCACAACAGTCCCAGAAGAACGCAGAAGTTAGATATTATCTCTCCAGGATGAAGTTGTCAAAGAAAAACAAATCAGACTTTGCCATTCTGATCTTGTGGAAAGTCATTTCTCATCAGGAATTAAAATTTCCCACAACTCTTCTCTTCAGTCTTAAAGATTTGAAGAAATTTATGAGAATTAGAAAATTGCTTGTGGTTGCATGGTAATGCATAAAAATTATCCAGTCATTTTCATTCAGATATTTCAAAGCATGAAGTATCATCATCTTTGGTCAGGAAGGAATTTCCTCCCTTATAATAGCATGTAAACATAACCACAGTGGGAATATATAATTTGATACATTCCTTAGAAGCGTTGAGCACTTGCTGCTTTGGAGAACCACATGGAACTGTGTGGCTTGCTTTGCATAGACATGTCACTATTTTCTGAGTTTTTCATACATACTCTTTTGTATCCTCAAATTCATAATTGCCATATTTTAGATGTGTCTCCTGCAATGTGTCTTAAGGGGCATGCACACAGCTTCAGCCAGTAGGCTGACCTGAATTGCCTTCCTGTGAGTGTCTGTCTGGCTTCTGCTGCCCTGAGAGAAAAATCATTTCCTTTCCATCTGGACCAGAGAACAGTGAAATGACCAGGAGTTCAGTGTAGCCCAGGCAGTTCCATGCTTCATCACTGTTAACAATTAGGCTCCCTAAGAGCTGGTGACATGTACAGATTTTGAAGAAGGGGTTTGTGAGCTCTTGAGCTCAAGTTTTTGCAAATGGAAGAAGCTGAACCACAACTATGCCTGGGCTCCCAGTGCCTTCAGATTCTTTTCCAGTAGGAAGATTCTTTTTCCAGTGAGAAGCTGGTGCCAAGGTGGCAGATGCCTGTTGCCTGGCAGGCAAAATAGTGTTAGCGTCAGCAGAGGCAACATTACACCCTAAATTTGTCTGCTTTGTCAGCAGATATTGCTGTAAGAGGCAGTGACCATGCCATCGCACACTGAGAGCTTCACCTAAGAAGCTGCTGCTATCTCTGTTATGATCTAGGTTTTTTAGTGAACGTGTTCGGTCTGCACAGTAATCCCCTATCAGGAAACATTACTTGAGTTCAGCCACAAGGGTTTAATTGAGCAAACTGTTACTTATTTGACAGTCTAGCCCCTGAGGCATCGTTGGACATAATTAGAATATCGGTACTCTAGAAGTCACACTTGGGATGAAACCCGCAAGTCACAGCAGAGGCAAAGCGGTGTCATGCAGCTCCTAGCAATTTCTGCTGTAGTAGTTGCTCTTCATGTTAATTAGTGTTGATCCATTCCTTTTTGGTATGGTTTTGCTGGCTTACTAAACTAGCTGTGACCTTGATGGAGACATTTCATCTCTTGCTACTAGCTAATAGAAGCTGATAAAACCCCCAAAGCAGTTACAGTACAGCTTGCTCATAGGGATACTATACACAGCTGGTGGCATGTTTCACAGGCTCTGGAAACTCTCTAGAGAGGGAGGCAGCATGATCATGATTAACAGCTCTTCCCCTTATGGATCAAAGAAATTGTAGGCAGGAGCTGGCAGGAATGGTGCCTAAGCTGTGTTGGTGCAAGGGAGATGCGATGTCCTGGAAAAAAAATAACGTTCTTAGCGGTTGGGTATTATGCCTTGGCCCATCTCAACCCTAAATGTTGGACTGCTGCAGTAGAAATGGTGCCCACAGTTGTGAATTCGCCTTACCGAAGTTAATGTGGCCACAGGGAGCAACACATCCTCCCAGGAAGAATAGTAGTTTCCTCTCTGAAATTTCAAATTATTGAAAACAAGGAGACATGAGAGCGCTGGAGTACAATTACAATAAATATGTTTTTAATACCAGAAGTGTAACTTTTAAATGACTGAACTGTTTTTTACTGAAACTTCCCACAACTCAGCCTAAAGCAGATGAAGCACGTTTTAAAAATAATAAAAAATCATCTGAAGTAGATGTAAACACTAGAAAGCACTGAGCAAATGAAAACGGGTTTTATAAGCAGGGGCTCAAGGTGGAATTTGTGCACAATGCTACTTGCTCTTCCTTTAAGAGTACTTCAAATTCTTTCTCCCTTCCTATTGTCTTGCATCTTTTTTCTGTTTGCCGTGGTTGCTGGAGTGTGACATCACTTACCAGCGAGTGGCCTACCTAAAATATGAGTTTGCTTGATTTCAAGGTTGTGGTTTATTTGAAGTGACCGGTAGCATTAGCCAGTTTAATAGATAAGTCTAGAGTAATATGGGTCACACATCAAGAAAGGTGTCTCCAGGCAGGAGTTAAAAAGCACAAAGTTAGCTTCACCTGATACAATTTTTATGTCTAAAAGGCCAAAGATTAAACTCTTATTTTCTTTCATGTAGTTTTAGTAATCATACACTTGATCCTGAAAACTGAAAGAGAGCAACTAGCCTTAGGTTTTTAAGAGTTTTCTGTAGTCCATGTTACCAGTACATAGAAGCTGTAATGCCTCTGTTCATGTTAAGTCTTGTCAGAATTTTTGCATAAGAAACCACAGTTCTGAGGTCTAATCTCTTTGTTGGTGGTTTTTTAAAGCAGTTTAATGGTGTCTGAAACCACAGAACGCATGGGAGGGGAGAGCAGATCACAGGGCCCTTGGATGAGTTTATAGATGGCAGCGGCTTTAGAGTGCCTGCCTTTGCTTTGTTCTCTGGGATAAGGTCTAAGATCTGGGATCTGAAAATTATTTAGGGACTCTGCAAGGACTTTTAGGTGAAAATTTGATGATCTGCTTGTAGCTATCATTAAACCTGGTGGATTGAAAAGCGTTTAAGGAAATCATGCATTTATATTTGATTGAAAAGTCAATGCAATTTTAGTGCATGCTTGTAAATCCTACCCTAAGAAAATCTGAACTGTGTCCATTTATGAGCTGAACTTTGTAAAATAAAAGGTATTTAAGATTTAACTTTCCTCACTGACACAACCAAATGAAAGCTGAATGTTAGAATCCTCTCAAACTCATTCCAAACTCTGGAAATAAAGTATGCTTCAACTCTAATTGTGCATGGTTTTTGGGGAAAAATTGCCATTGTGTTGTCCATTGGAACTGGGACACAATAAATTTATTTTGATTCAAAGATTGTTTCTTTTATTTATACTCTGTATGACGCTAAATCCCCAAACATCATTTTTTCTTAATTTTATAAGCTTTTTGAAGTGTGGTCATGAGTTTACTCTCAGCTTCCAAGTAAACTTCCAACTTGGATAACCCATGTATAAAAAGATGGGTAGGTGGGAATAGATGGATAGATACAAATACAAAAATCATAGCAAGCAAACATCACTGTTTACTGTACTGCTCAGGTTTTTACAGATCCTGTCAATTTTCCTTTTTTTTTAATCTGTTGTTCATTGACTAATTCAGGTTTTTCTTACTGCTTTTGCTGTTCTCAAGTAGTGTAAATGGAGCATTTCAAGATCAGTTTTGCATTCACAGCAAGTTTTACCTTTTAAAACAATCACAGAGAAAAACCAGCAGAAAACCAGTAAAGTTGTTACTGACTGTAGCAAAGTTTAAGCTGCCTGCTGATGGTAGCTTAACCCAAGATTAAGGTATGACAGATGTGGTCTATCTCTAGCATTCACGCTCTTGGAAAACTTTGGTTGTGGGGAGGACAGTGCTTAGGATAGTATTAGCCAGAATCAAAGGCAAGGATTGAAGAAATGGAATTAGGTTTCAAGTGACTATTCCAAGCACTCCTAATGACCTTTTGTTTACTCACTAATATTTCTTTTATCTCTTTTCATAATCCAAAAATCAAGACTAGGTTGTTGGGTTGTTTTTTTTTTTTTTCCCCCCCTGCTGTGTAAGAAAATAGTTCCCCTAACAGAGTTACTGTTAATCTTGACAGAATTCATCTACCTCATTTTTCACCTTCCTTCACTATTGGGAAGATCTTAGAGCCCTGAATCTGATACTCACCATTAAGACAATCATAAAAAGCTGGTCAGAGAAGATGAATTATTGCAGTTGTTCTTTTCACCTGTGGGTTCTAGTTTTTGTCCATTCGTCAAGATCTTTGCTGCTGCTTGTCTGCAATCAAAGGTTTCTTGTCACTACTTGCTTTAGTACCAAGGGCAAACATATCAGCCAGGCCTTGTGTTACCCACCAGCCACCCCTTTCATAATTCAGCCTTGAACTGGCCATTTGCCTCCCCATGGGCTGCAGCAGCATGCTCGTGGCCAACTATAACTTTCGCTCTTTCTGAAAATACCAGCCTGCTATCCACACCAAAGCAGTACAAACATGTAAATATATACACATACACAAGCATTTGTAGTTGTATAAATTTTCAGTAGAGTTGATATAATGACAAGACTTAAGCACATCGGTAAGCAGAATGATGTAAGAAATGGGTAAAAGGCAAACAGGATTGGAGGTGGAAGGAAGGGGAATAGTCTGAACAAAAAAAGAAGCTGCCAACTTCAGCAGAACCTGACCACAGCTGTACTTGAGAATAGAAAAGTTTATCTTTTTACATGCATTGGGGCAGGAACATCTCCTATTAGGAAGTCCAGTCCTCTTCCCCTGAGCTTCTGTTTCCATACAGACAAAGGGGATCTAAGGCTTAGCTCCACAAATGTTGATCTTAAGAAGATTAAGCTTGTGTGAATGAAGTTCGAGGCAAGTGAAAAGGGAGAGATGCAACTGAATGTCTGTTACAGGTTATTTGAACAGGAACACAGGGCAGAACAGGTGAATATAGCCTAACAGTAGCCTGATACTTTGCACTTTCCGGTGAACACGTACCAGACTAAGGATGGTGAAAAAAGGAAGAATTTTCAGTAAATAGGACTTTGAAGTGTGGATTGTGATTCCTGCTGCCGTTGCAGCACTCTGACTGACCATCAGCAAGTTACTTAGCCCCATTCTTTCAGTGTTTAATTTTCCCTGTTGTAGGGCATGGGGGAGAGCCGAGAGGACTGTTATTAAGGATTAGGAGGTGGCATGCTATTCTGAGGTGAATGCTATAAGGCTGACATCAGCAGCAGATGGCTCCAAGGCCGTATGAAGTGCAGTTGCACAAACCGCATGAGCAGACGGCATATAAGAGCAATTCTGCCAGCTTAACTAGTCTGGGCCTGGAAGAGAGGGTTGTTCAGGCAGTGCAGCTAGGGGCCTGCAGCTATGCTGTTCCCTTGAGGCAACGATACCTACCAGTGTATGTAAAGCAACTTGACAAAAGGTACCTTGACACAGGAGTGGCAAAGCAATGAAGTCAGCTGGGACCTGCAGCCCCTTTGGTGGTGAGCAGTAGCAAAACAAGTTCCATAATCTTTCTAGGCTGTTACACTTACTGTATGTACTTGTACGGTTGCTCCCACTCTTGTTCAGTTTCTGTACACCTGGGAGTGAGGCAAGTAGCGCTGACAACTTGCTTTATAGAATCTAGTGCATCTTTTCCAACGTGCACTGGAAATCTGTAGCAGAGCAGGTGGCTGAATGCAGGATCCCCTCCCTGGTCCTAGGTTAGTGCTGAAGCAGATGGACTGCTCGTCCCCAAAGTTAAGCCCCCTGCTTCTGCTGCTCTATTGAGGTGCTTGCACTTTGTGTTTGAAGTTTTATTTTTCCTTAGATCTGGAGATGAAAGTACCTTTGAGCAGAAGGGCTGGAATTTCTGCCCATGGTAATCCTGAGCTACACAGAGTTGGTCCCTGAGGGCCAGTCTTGTTTGCATGGGAGCTTGATTAATGATGAGAGAGAAGTTCTGTTCAAGTGAATGGAAAGCCCATGTCTGTGTTTAAAATTGTTAGTAGAGTGTTCCTCCCTACCATGGTGCTGCGTGGCCATAGCCCTCTTTGATTCATGCAGTGGAAGTAGCACTTGTGCACTTCAGAGTTGGAGTCTAATGACAACTGTAGGGAGGGCTGGAGCTCCGTTGGTGGCAGAGGAGAGGTTTGAGTGCAGTATCTAGATGCAAAATTCATATTATCTAGATGCAAAATTCATATTGCTTCATATTGAGAGGCAAAACTAAAATTCCATATCCAAGTGTTTCTAGGCAGGAAGGTTCAAAATTGTTTTCCTAAAATAATTCCTAAAGACTAAGGCGTTTGAATTGATACAACACTTGTGTTGCCAACTGAAATCTAAAACATGCAAGAAGATCCTGGTTTGGGTCTTAGCCCCAAAAAGAAAGCGTTTGTGAATTTTTGGCAAAATTATGGACTTCGGAAGAAGGTGTATGTGTCATTTTTTCCTTTTTTTTTAAAAAAAAAATCGAAGTGTTTGAATTTAACTGTTTCTCATTCTTGAGACTACTAATACTCAAAACCTGTTGGATATTACAGCAATGTAGAAAGACGTGTCTGAACTCTGCCCTTTAGGCTAGCTGACTCAAAGATGTAGTGAAAGGAACCAGCCGTGTGTGTCAAGGAACATGATTAAAATGTTATTTAAAAAAATAATAATAGTTTATAGGTGGGTCTGCATGCTCTGCCACTACATATTCGTGTCATGTGAACATAGGAGGCTTTCTCTAAGAAGCAATGCTGAAGTGCATTCTTGTTTCTAAGCTAGTCTCTGCATGGAGTTGTCTTCATTTGCTTGTACTTATGTGACTAGTCACTACTGACTCTCCCACAAGCAGCTTGTAGGGTCGTGACCTTGCTCCTATTTAAAGTTTCAGTGGGGAAAGCAACCACGGAGCAGCTTTATGTAGTTTTTGGCAGAGTCTCAGGTCTAGCATGTACAGGAGTCTTTTTTTCCCATCCTGTTTTTACTTTTTACAGATTCAAATAGAGGTATTGAAGTTTTTTCCCTAAGTGCTCTCTTGAAAAAGGCCCACCAAGATTTAGAAGGCAGCTGGCTGGTCCAAAGTAACATCTTAGGGGAAGGGGAGTTGTAATCAGGTCCCTGTGGTACAGTGACTCAGTGGGAAGATGCTGAGACACCACTTCTGCAGAAGTCCAATAAGAAGTCATCTTCTTCCTTCTCTGCTTATTATGCTTTATATGGCAATATTTGTATGGGTTGGTTCAGCTGTTCTGACTAAATTTGTGGTCTGCAATTAATTCTAAGCTAAGATTCTGGTCTCTTCTTGGCTTGGGTGGGCAAATCTCAGTTGGGTCCCCTTAAATTTATGAACAGGATCTGTCTTTTGTATTGACCAAGCTCAGTTGTTTGTGGTGTCGTTACCTATACAGTACATGTTTTTTTGAGACTGTTTCATTCCTTCAAAGAGCTACCTTGAGCTCAGGCTATCTGTCCACCAGATCCTGAACCCCTGCTCCTGATGTATGCTGAGGGCTGTGAAAAGCCTCTTTCTTGCTATCATATCCCCTGTAAGATATTTGGCTGTGAAAGAGCATGGCAATAGGTTTGCTAGGTAAAGTATAAGAATTAGACCTGGTGACTTTTGCTTTCACTGTGCGTATGTTGATAAGAGAATTAGGCTGTGACAGTAGTTCCACCAGCTGTAATTTCCTGCTCTGACAGTTCTGTATGAAAAGGATGAAGTGTGTCCTTCTTGCAGTGAAATATGGTGGGGTGTTGATCTATTCAGATGCCTGCACCCTAGCCTTCAGCTAGAGAGCTATTCTGCTTCATATATCTTAAGGAATATGAATCATTCAGTTAATTCAAAATGGGAGACTGAGAGGATGCTATGAGAAAAGCAGCAGAATTTGGATACACGTCAGGGAAAAGCATCATGGCTTTTTTTTCTTAAGCTGCATGCTCAGTCCTAGGTGGCTGATACTTTACTGAAAGACTTCCTTAGTTTCCCAGTTCAGTGAATTGCTTCTCAAAGAGACACGAAATCCTTCCCAACACATGCCATTTTACCCCTTTTTCTTTCCAATCAGCATATGGTCCATGAATGTGTCTAGGCCAGGAAATAATTAATAGCAAGAAAACGTACTTCCTTGCCTTGCAGGCAGCTCCCAGCTTGCTCCTTTCCCCAGATTAGTGAGGATTTAGGAGGCGTACATTGTGTGTACGCTAAATCAGCTCTGCAGAAACCACCACATACCATCGTCCTGTGCTTATCTCTGAATTCCATGGACAAGCAATCTCAGTGGCTCAGCGCAGGCTGGCAGCTTTAGCTTTCCAGTAGGTACTGAAAGCTATGTAGGCGTGGAAATGACAGTGACACAACAGCTAGGATGTTATCTCTGTAGCAAAGTCAAAGGCAGTTTCCATGGTGATGGAGAAGCTCCAGGCCGCTAGTGATGCAGCTGCTGTGTTGGACAGGATCAGTAGCCTTTTTGTATAGAGGCTGCTCCAGTAAAGCTTTTATGTATTTATGCGGCCCTCAGGTTGTATCCAGCTCTGGAACATAAAATGGGGTGAGGGGATGATTTAAACTGGCTGAAGTGGATGCTGACCTAAAAAGAAAACAGGAAAAAAGGGTGAAAATGTTGTAAGACTTGGAGTATGCACAAGTGAAAGATGTATATGACAGCTTGAGTGCATTTGGTATTCTGTGCATTTGATATTCTGGTCAGTACTTTCCTGAGATACTGTCTGCCAAAATTTAATAGCTCCTTCTGACTTGGGTGCAAAAATCAGAATAGGTCTTTTTTTCTATATTGACATGAGAAATTCCCAGGGACTTGAGGACAGTAGATGATCTTGTGACTTCTGTATCACAAGCACTAAAATGTCTTTTAATTCACTTGGTCCCCTTTTTGGGTAATAACCTCTCAATACCACAGCACGGGCATGTGGAATTCATTTTGCACTCCTTCTGCAGGGTCTTACAGCCCGTGCATTCACTTTGCTTATTGCTGGGGCAACGGGTACAACATTGCCAGGTTCACATACTGGAAAAGCATATTTTGCAATTTTGCTTTGATCTTATACCAACCTGTGCTTTGCGAGTGCTGCAGCACGTGAGTAGGAATTGCGTGTAAAACTCTTCAATTAAAATAATCATTTGATCATTTTGACCCAGACTTTTGGTAGTTTTAAACATTGGTTACTCTCTTCTGCACTAGATGCTAAAAGAGATTTGTATTCTGTCTTTCAGGTGGTGCAGGGGACCGGGAAAAGATGCCTGTCAATCATGAGACTTTCCTGCTTATGGCTAATTCCCAGAATGAAATGGAAGATTGGGTGAAAGCCATCCGACGGGTTATATGGGCTCCGTTTGGTGGAGGTATTGCAAATAGCTCACATGCACATAAATTAAAACATTTGCCTCAAGGTAAAACATATTCTTGTGATACTAGGATACGTGTAACACTGTAAAATCACTGAGATGCCTAGATAAGCTCTTGATTGTCTGAAGTGTTTTGTAGCAAGGGGATTGGGTTGATATTTTTTTGCCAAGGGATGGAAGGGAACGGGAGGGGAGGGCACATCCAGACCGTGTAACTGACTCTCAGTCAGAAATGGGTGGCGATAATAAATATATCCCTATAATCAGCACTCAGTTTTTACAATTAATTATGAACTATTCTGTGGACCTTTCTTATCCTTATGGCCATAAAGGAGTGTGTCCTTTATGGAGGAAAGATGCCTATCCTTAACCTCCGTAGAGCCAGAGGCAGCAAAGCTTTTCACATAGCTAACGTAGAGCCCAGCTGAGAAGACAAAGTTTCCACTGCCTACAGCGGGGGTGTAGCATGAGGAAGAACAACAGGGTCAGGCTGAGTACCTGTAAGATAATACAGCTGTTGACAATTCCTGTAGTTAAAATGAACAAAAAGTCCAGCCTCTCAGTGTTGATATTATGCTACAGTCTTCAAATTCTCAAGTCAGTAGATTAGATAGGAGGTGTTTTTGTGGTTTAGCGTAGAGCAAGGGTTCATGGATGTTTTCTTCTGGGTTCACTGTTGGTGACAGCAGCTACTGGCCTGGTACTGGACACTCTACGCTTTGAAGTACCTTGTGTGCTACTGATGGAGTTCATGCAAATAGTGGTATCATTCGCAGATAGTGGTATCGACCTCTTTTGAGAGGTACAGATAAAAAAGGGCCAGATAAGGGTTAGGTAATACAATTACTTTTGCTGAAATTAAATTACCAGTTTTCCTGGATCTAGAGTGGGGGGGAGGAAGTTACTTTGATGCAGTTGAGGGAGGCTTAAATGCCACGAGGTCACTAAGAAGGACCTAGTGATTATTAGTAACTTTTATCTTGGTGGTTTGGTTTTTTGTTTTGTTTTGGTTTGGTTTGGTTTGGGTTTTTTTTAAGTGACTCTTACAATTTTGAGTCTCTGTGTAGTAGCATTTGGTTTGTCTGGGGGAGATACAATCTCTACTGATGAAGTAATTTTTTCCTAGGTCCTTCTTTCACTTAGCAGAAAGGGGGTGTGTACAAAAGGTGGCACGTACCTGTTTCTGAGAGCTTGCATGCCATGCTGGTGTACTGTGGGCAGAACAAGACCTTTCATACTAGTAGAAACTGATCTACCATGATTTCTCATTAAACATGGGTATGTGCTTGTTTTGCTTTCCTTCTGAAGTCCAGTACACAGGGAAGGGTCTTTTAGACTCTGAGCTCAGTGCAGGTCCCTGTAGTTCCTCCAACAGAAGTCTCAGAATCTCTGTGGCCATTTGTGGTGGACCTTATATTACGTGTTTTACAGCTCTGCTATGTGCATCAAATAAATTCTGTGAAGAAAAAGGAGACATTCAGTCATGACAAATGATACACATTCCAGCAACAGCGTCCTTCTTCAGGGCGTGATGTCTTCTTTAGGGCATTGCTGGTATCAGTGCAAATTTAGCTTCCTTTTTGTCAGTGCTCATGTTTTGTCAGTGTCTTGGAATAGTTCCAGCGCAAGCAGCTTTCTTAAATTATTAAAATAATAAATAGTTAAAAATCCTAACACCTTAAAAACAAAAACATGAGGATGGTGTAAAGGTAGGGATGGATTTCTCTTTTTTGTTTCTTTATTGTGGCAGTATTTTCCTAATTAATCCACTCTCTTTCTGTACCTCTAAAATTCTCTGGAAAGCTATTGGATAACATTTTGGGTTTTGTTTAAATGAGGCAGATACTCTTACATTTGATTTCAGGAACTGGGGCTTTATGAGATATCAAAAAACATAGAACGAAATGATGAGAATGTGGGAGCAGGCAGCGCAGAGGACAATACAGCAGCTGCTGTTTGTTTCTGTTTTCCTGTACTGCAGATTTGATCTGATTCCATCAATGTCAGAGTGAAGGGTGCTTCGGCTGTTGGTGAGAGCTGGCTTAAATCCTGTAGAAGAGAAGGACTGCCGTTTGCAGAGTTGAAAAGAATTGCAGTTGTGTATTGATGTTTCCTCTATCTATGGATAAAAACTACCTAAGAATATGGGTACATCCTGGGCGGTATGCCTGGCCTGAGGTCTCTGCCCTAATACTCACATTTGTCGGTCCAAATCTAGCTTGGCTATGTCTGCTTTGTAGTCCAAGCTGTACGAACAGATTATTACGCTACGGTTTCATTGCTTCTCTGAACTGACTGAAGTGCTAGCTGCTGTCAGGAATGGTCTTTTCCCACCTTGCAACCATGTGTTCCCACCACATTTCATTCTGCTAATACTAGTCGTTATGCAGCTGTGCAGTAGGAAATGATCTGGCAGGAAAAAAAAAAGGGGGAAGATTAGTTTGTAGCTTGATTGGCTCCCTGGCCCTCCTAACTGCTGGACTAGTAGTCCCAACACAATGAGGACAGTGGGGAGAGCTGATCGGGTGAAGGAGAGATGATGGGGTAGAAGAGGGCATGCTTGTTCATTCTGACTGCAACCCACACATAAATTGGCTTAAAGAAACCATGGAGCTGCATCCTTAGTCTCTTTGCACTTCACAAAGTATTTATAGAAATGTTAATAACTAGGAAATAGTTAAGATGTTCAAACCATTGTTTCCAAACGGTTTTAGCCTGTTTGGGGAAATGATCAAACTTACTAATCCTCCATCAGAATGAGAGCAGGGCAATTTTTCTGTGAGTGAAATCCAAGCTTAGCTCAAATGTAGGAGGACAGTAAACATAGCCGTCTCTGTTTTAATTGAATAATTTGAACTCTGCTTTGCTACCACCACTAATTTGAGAGCCAAGTCTTATCTATCGACACGTTTTAATACATGAAGCTAAAGGGACGGGGGGAGGAATTAAAAATCAGGCTTCATTATAAATATGTAAATATCCAGCTCTGGAGAAGGTTGATATGGTGTAAAAATGAATTATGCCAAGATAAAAGAGGAGGCTTAGCCACACTTTAATCTTTGCTGATGTATTGAAGAAACATAAATCAAAAAGGTTGAGGGTATCTTCTTACATGATGATGTGGGCACATGAACTATGTTTAAAGGTGAACAGCAAAGGCTTCTTAAAATAAAACAGAAGAAGCTGCAGAGGATCCCAAATTATTAATAGGAGACACATTCAGGCTTAAAAGCCATATGGAATGTATGCTTTGAAATACACTTCAAATGTGGCCTTAAAGTAAAATCCTAGCGTTCCTAAGTCTTTTGAAGACGAGCTGTCTTGTTTATGGGGAAAATAATTTCTAAGAAGTTTCCCTGAGTTTCAGGCTCCTGAATTCTTGAGTCTAGTCCATCTCAGTTGAAGCAGAAGATTCTGTAAACTGAGATTTGAGAGTAGTCTGTATGTTTTGATTATGTTTTTAGGAATAGTTTGTCACAGTGGCTTGATAAAGGTGAGTTTTGAAGCATATTCTGGCAGAGGGCAATTAAAACTGTTCCCCATGATCCTTCTTACCTCCATGATGAACAAATTTTGCTCTGAGTTTACACTACTAAATGTTTATCTGGAGAGTCCCTCTGTGCCCTACAGTCATGCTGTTCTTCAGCTGCTCTTTAATATGGACTGCTTGTAGCAGTGCCATAGCGCTAAATGCAAAGGGTTTGTGGCCATAGGCCTGAGTGAGAGCGAGCCTGACGGTGTCCTCTGAAGGTGGATGCATTGAAAATGTTTGGTGTAGCACAGGCGGAGTGGAGGTCGTTCCTCGTTCTGTACGTGTGCAGTGGGGCTTTACTTCTAGTCTGAAGAAATACAGCTACTTTAAGGAAATCTCTTTCCATCTGCTCATCTCTCATTTGGCATGCCTTCCTCATTTTTGTCTTTCATCAGATGTAAAACTTAATGTGTTTAGGACTGAATTTTGGGACATGAGGTACAAAAGCTGAGTTTTTTGGTACCTGAATTGAAAGCCGAGTAGCTTAACTCTCTCTTACAGCTTAGCATGCGACCAGCACTGCATGGGGCCAGAATCATTCTGTGTTAATCTTGTATTATGTTTGTGTTTATTTTCATCTGTTTACATATTCTTTCTTGCCATGAGCAGTTCCTTGCTCCTCTGCCAGAAATGCATGTCACAGCCCCTTTCTTCCTCAATTACTTTATCCTAATTTCCCCTCCTCCTCATCCCAACCTTTCATCAGTTCCTTGTGATGGACAGGAGGTGAAGCAGTTGGAAGGGATGTGCTTCCCTTAGGCAAACATGGAGAGCTTTACCCTTTAGCAAAGTAATTATGCTGGAAGAGCTCCACAAGTGTTTTCTCTAAGAGGAATAGTCACTTTTTAACTGGTAGGCTCTGAGAAGTGTCCACTGAGGAAGTCACTCTACTATCATCAATTTCAGTCCACTTATCCATATAGATAAACTGTGATGTGTGGATTCTTTCTTCTTCTGCCAGCAAACAGTGCGGAGAATGGTTTTGCTGTCAATCAGGGCCCTGTGCAGACCATGTCTTGTACTAGGGGAAAGCTGCAAAACAGGGGACAAATCTCTGAGCTGTCATTTAATACCTGGCTGAATGTCACTGTGGGTAATGGAAGAATAGCCCTACATAGGCCTAGTTAGGGATCCTGTTTTAGATGAATAAGTGTCTTTCAGATAACATGTGTGTGATAGCAAAATGTGACTGATTTGAAAGATCAGATATTGCTGTTAGATGCATGTCCACCAAGATGCCAGACTGTTTAGGAGCTAGAATATGATGTTAAATCTTGTGAGTCTGGGGTTTAATTTCTCCTCCTTGTAAGATGGGGATTTTCCAGTAAGAGAATCATGAGCATAGAATCGTATCAGTGAATTTAAGATGCTAAGATACCCCAGTAATGAAGAAGAGGGGAGTGGCTTCTATTATACGTCCAGTGTGAAGACAGAGAGGAGGTTTCTGCTCCCTGTCTTGCTAGAGGGCTCCCCCAGAGTGACAGTCTCAAGTGGGATTCCTGGCTGGGCCAAGAGGAGCCCCTTCACTGGGTGGCGGGTGGTCTTCCCTTCTGCAGGCTCCCACAGGTGTGTGTGGAGTGGTGCGACGTGTTTGTTGTGCCTGATATGGGCCACTATCTCTGCACAGAGAGAGCCGGCGCCTGGTGCATCTTATCAGTGTTTGCTCTTCAGTGTTGTCTCATGCTGGGAGATGGGCCCAACCAAGGGAAGAGGAAGAGAAGGATGATGAGGGTTATGAGTTCAGATATCTGCCCAGGGCTACAGGACACGTGAATCATCTGTGAGGAGGTGCTGTTTAGCCTTAGCCCAGGTAGCAGTATCACAAACAGAGGGTACTTTGCACATAGTAGAGCTAGAGTAAGTTGTGAGTGGATCTTGCTGCTGAAACTGCTTACAACACAGTAAGTTTTAAGATCTGTTTTTGAGATCTGATTAATTTTTTTCTAGCTTACCTCTGTCAGATATATCTGGGGCTTCTATTACTGCTTTGTGACCAACATGTATTACATTGTGATGCAGCCTTGAGGTAGGAAAGGGCTATTGTCCTCATTTTTTGTAAAGGAGGAATCTGAGGTATTGAGCAATCAAGTAACTCGCCTGAGGTCACAATGACTATCTGTAAAAGAGCCACTCTGAAGACATTGTTCATCAAGGCAAATAGAAGGATCACAACTCTGGACCTCAGGAGAGCAGACTTTGGCCTTCTCAGGGATATGCTTGGAAGAATCCCATGGGATATGGTCCGTGAGAGAAGACTCCAGGACAGGTCGTTGATTTTCAAGGCTTACTTCTTCCAAGCTCAAGAACAGTCTTCAACCATGTGCAGAAGTGGCTGGAGGCCTGCGTGGATCAATGAGGAGCTCCTGAAAAAAACCTGAGACCTAAAAAGGAAGCATAGAAGAAGTGGAAGTAGGAACAGGTGACCTAAGAAGAATATAAAGAAACTGTCTGAACATGTAAGGAATGGAATTGGCAAAGCCCACCTGGAGTCGAATCTGGTGGGGGCTGTGAAGGGCAACAAGAAAGGCTTCTTCAGGCCTATCAACAACAACATCAAGACCAGGAAAAATGTGGGCACACTACTGAAAGAGGCAGGAGACTTGATGACAAAGGGCATAAAAAAGGTCAAGTTACTCATTGCCTTCTTTACGTCCAACTCTACTGGTAAGATTTGTCTTGATCATTCCCTAGCCCCTGAAGCCAGTGGGAAAGCCTGGAGCAAGGTATACTTGTCCTCAGTAGAGGATGATCAGGCTAAGGAACATTTAAAGAAAATGGATATACCCAAGTCCACTGGACCCGATGGGGATGCACTGACAAGTGCTGAGGGAGCTGGCCAATGTGTGAGGCCACTCTTGATAATCTCTGAAAAGATGTGGTGATTGTGGGAGGTCTCCCTGAAGACTCCTAGCTTCAGGAAGGGCAAGAAGGATGATCTAGGGAACTACGGGCTGATCAGCCTCACCTCTGTTGCTGGGAAAGGTGATGGAGCAAACAAACCCAGAAATCACTTCCAAACATATTAAGACCAAAAAGGTAACTGGGAGTAGTCAGCATGGATTTTTGAAGAAGTCGTGCTTGATCAGTCTGATAGCTTTCTGTGATGAAATGGTGAATGAGAGGGAACATCAGTGATTATTGTCTTGTTTTTGCAAGGCTTTCAACACTGTCTCCCATAATATCCTCATTTACAAATTCATAAAGCACGCTCTAGATAGACAGTGAGGTGTACTGAGAACTGGCTGAACTGCTGCACTCAAAGGATTGTGATCAGCAGCCCAAAATCAATCTGAAGGCCAGTCATTAGTGGTACACCCCAGGGGCTGATACTGGGGCCAATACTGTTTAACAGCTTCATTAATGACCTGGATAACGGGACAGAGTACACCCTCAGCGAGCTTCCAGATGATATTGGGAGGAATGTTTGGTGCATCAGATGGTTGTGCTGTGATTCAGACGGATCTCAACAGGCTGGAGAATTGAGTGGACAGTGACCCCATAGATTTCAACAGAGAGTAATGCAAAGTCCTGAACCTGGGGAGGAATAAATCTAGGCAAGAGTACATGCTGGGGGCTGACTGGCTGGAAAGCAGCTTTGCAGAGAAGCACTTGGGATGCTGTTGGACAAGTTGAACATGAGTCAGCAGTGCACCCTTTTGTCAAAGAATGGCAACAAATTCCCGGGCTGCATTAGGAGAGCATTGCCAGCAGGTTCAGGGAGGTGAGCCTTCCCCTCAATGCTGGTAAGACCACATCTGGTGTGCTCTGTCCAGTTCTGGGCTCTCCCAGACAACAAGGATGTGGTCTTACTGGAGTGAGGCCAGTGAAAGGCCCCTAAAATGATTGAAGGATTGTGGTAAGT
Source organism: Rhinoptilus africanus (assembly GCA_013400135.1). Taxonomy (NCBI): domain Eukaryota; kingdom Metazoa; phylum Chordata; class Aves; order Charadriiformes; family Glareolidae; genus Rhinoptilus; species Rhinoptilus africanus. Next base: position 1,284,589 of record VXBO01010503.1, read on the forward strand.
GAAATACGAAGAGAGGCTAAGAAGGCTGGGATTGTTTAGCCTTGGGAAGAGAAGTTTCAGAGTGGATCTTATCAGTGTGTGGAAATACTTGATGGAAGGGTGTAAAACTAAAAGCAAAACTAGTGTCAAGGGCAAAAGGTATTCCTTAATGACTTTTGAAGATCATACTTTTAGAAGTCAGATGGCTGCTCCACTTCCATGTAAAATTCATAACTTTCACATCTTTTTAGTTTACTCATTGTGTATATTTCACCTTTAAAACTGGTGGCTAAAAGCTTTAAGTGACATTCAGTACTGTTGCCCAAGCTTGTCTGGGCTCTGAGTGGAAACTATGCAGTAGCCTGGTCATCCCAGAGCAGAAGTGGGTATTCTTGGGGTACTATGTCAGTGCTTGTGCAGTCAGAGGGGCAAGTCCCCGGCTACTGGTTTCAAACACGTCAGGCAGCAGCACGATTTCTGCACTGCAGTGCTGTTCCAGTGGCTTCTGAAAGTTGATGCAGTTTGGCATCAGGTGAATGAATTGGTAGTACTTTGTTAGTGTGGGCGGTCCTGGGCACCAAAGAGCAGGCATCCAGAGCTGGGGAATGACAGACAGCTGAGCAAGAATCCTTCTTGGTGCCTCTGCTCAACTAGATAGCAGATAGAGAAAAACTACAAGTAGAAATGGCTTCTGTTACATTTGCAGGTGAGCAGGGTAAAGCTTTTCATGGGATCTGCTTGATGAATTGCCTTTTGGTTGGGAAATGCTGTTTTGATAAAATGAAACGTCACTTGGGAATATTTATATTTGGATGAAATTTGTGCTGGGAAAGGTTTTTCAAGCTCAGGGTAGAATTTTTAATAGAAACTCTGCCCTGAATTGATCTTGTATTCCACAGGTTATATAAGCAATTAAGATGCAAAATCTATCCAATGTAAGCCCTTTGAAAAAGGGTCTTGGAAAAGAGAAGATTGCAGGCAGGTCTGATGGATAAAATTATAAATGTAAGGAAGAATTGAACAGTGCAGTTATGAGGTTTGAGCCAAGAAAAAAGTGTTTCATGCAGTGCACAATTAAGTTGTGACACTCATTGTCACAAGATGTTGTGGAAACAAAAATAATAAATGGATTCAAAATAGAATTAGATGGGTTCATAGGAGATAAATCCATCCGGGCTACCAAAGAAAAACTTCTGGAGAGAGTTATTACCTTCATTGCTAAGAGCACTCCAGCTTTAGATAAAACATGGTGGGGCTTAAGCTTGCTTGAGTTTTGAAGAAGAAAACAGATTGTTGGTGGCTACTGCCTGTAGCACCACTGGATTTCTTAGTGAGACCATTCCTGTAATCATTAGATTCATGCTTGATGTTTGAAAGCTGACAGCCTTTAAAACACTGGTGGTTCTCACTGCACGTCCTGGCAGTGTATGATTAATGGGACAAACATGTTCCTGTGGTGTTTCTCAGCTTGCAGGCAAGTATTTTAATTTCTCTGTATTAGTCCTTTGATGAATGTTATGAGGATATGTGCTTGAAGGGCAATGGTAGCCTGCTCCTTGCAAGTTGCAATTTTAACCATTTAGGAGCTGATAAGAAAGAAATTCATCCTGTCTTTCTTTTCCTATTTCCTTTCTAAAGATTACTTTTTACCGCCCACATTGCTCCTTTTTCCTTCTCTTCCATCACTTAATGTCTTGCAATTTCTCCTTCCTACTTTCTGATTTGCAGGTCAGGGAAGGGAACTTTCAGCTGTTGACTTCTTCTAGAAATGGTCCTGAAAGGCTAGCAGATTTACTGAAATGTTTTTTCTGTTTTATAAATTGTAGCTAAATGCCATCCCTTCTCCAAGCACAGCCAGTCAGGTTTGGCTGTTGCTGGAACTTAGACCATGACCTTGTGCTTCAGTGGTGAAGGTACAAGTTATGCTTTATATTGACTGAGGATTTTAGTTGGATAGTGGAGGATAAAGGTAAATGTGTGGGAATTAGCTAAGAGATTTTCAGAATTGATTGAGTTTGAGGAAGCAACAAAGTGAAACCAGATACAATCTACCTGGTAGTGAGTTTTACAATTGCAGGTTACATATTGACAGAAGTATTTATGATGAAGTTTTTGGATAAGCAATCATGTGTGCAATGTTCATCCTGTCTGCTTCTTGGTGACTGATTGTGCTTAAGTTATCAGTTCTTCATGCTTCGGGTATGAGGACATAAGATTGTTCAGTTTAATTAATGGATAAAAGGGGCTGGTCTTCTAAATTAGGTGTGAATCTAGATCTCAGGCCCTGCTGGGTTCCAGGTGCCTCGTTTCATTTGTACTAGAGAAGAGAATCAGCAACAGGTTTCAGACTCACTGATACTTACATTTGAACCCACAGCTGGAATTCTCATCCTTCTCCAGTGATGAGATGTTGGTGGCAACAATTATACTATGTCATAACCATTTTTTACTTACTAACACACAGAATTTTTGTAAAACTTTACTGTGCAAGGCATCAACATGCAGCGTGCCTGAAAGAGAAGATCTACTGGTCAGATGCTTTCTACAGACATAGCTTCACTCAAGTCTATGGAAGCTATCTACTAAATGTAGACAGGCATGTGCAAGAGTCAGTAAATACAAAGTTCTGTAAAAGATGCTCTTATGTTGGGGGGGAGAAGGAAGTTTTACAGGGCACGTTTGTCCAGATCACTGCCTGCTAAAAGGCATTTTTTGTTGCTCTTGATGTTTTGTTCTCTAAATGCTTCTTGCCTTTGTTTAGAGAGAAATAGACCAATAGACACAGGGGTTTGGCTCTGGATTCAGAATGCTGTGGTTAAGTGATGTTTAGGTCTGTTTATCATCATTTCTGTGTGAGCAAACAGTTATAATCTCAATTTAGAGCATAAACTGGTCAGAGTCCACGGCAGGGTAATTTACAGTGCTGCTCAGTCAGTTCCTTTCCTGGCATATTTTAGGAGATGGGAAGACACCTCACACAGGTTAGGCAGAATCTGCTGTGATAGAAGAATGAACATAGCTATTTGCTAACCTGTTAACCCAGGTTGGACTGATTTATCTGTCAGTAAGCAGAATCCTGTTTATTCTCAGAAGATTTCATTTTTCCAGTAAAGGTTGAGACTCCAGCCAGGGGGAGCTGGGGAGGGGTGTGGGGACATAATTTTGTTCAGAGAAGATTCTGTCCCAAGTGTTTGGAGAGGGGGGAAACTGGAATGGACATTTCCTGTACAGGGGCCATACTGTTGAAGTCTCTCCTGATGGGTTCAGCCCTGTGACTGATCACCTGGAGCCGTTTGAGTGACAGCTTTCAACAGATGCAGGGAGATGTTCAAGTGCCCATGTTTGCCTGGGTTAAAAAATGTGTCTGTGCAAGGCTCAACTTACTTGAAAATAAGAGAACTTCAACTCTGATTCTAACTTTGATACTAGGCCTTTTCTGTACAAATAGATGAAGCAATTTCCTAGCTCTGAGCTCCCTCAGACAGGTCTGCTTGAGTATACCCGTGTGTTAGCTAATACTCTGTGTAAGCCAGTGTCTAAAAATACCCACACCCTATGGGCACTTGCTAGAGCTGTGCAAGCCAACAAGTTTGCTCACAATCAGAGATGAGGAGGAATATTTTCTGGGTTCATGTGAGTTCACCATTCCTGTCTGTTGCAACCAGATTCAAGACTGAATTTGACCCAAGTTAGATGCCAAGCCTTGAGACATGCCTGGATTTTCAGAGGTTGTGTGAGCTGTAGTGAACTTCCAGCCAGGCTTGTAGTGACATGTAGAGGCAGGATGCTTTCTCCCTGTTCTGGTACCTGCAGCAGAATAACGGCAGTGGTGCTAGCTCATAAGAGCATTACTCAGACTCTCTCCATACAATGACACCAGGAAAGAAAATGTCTCCAGCTCCCCAGCAGCCAGATCATGCGAGATTTACTTGCTAAACACTTTTGAAAACCTAAGTTGTTCTTTACAAAAATGAGAGCCAGCAGTGGTAAACTTCTCTACAGCTAAACAAATTCACACCAATGGAGAAAGTGGTAGTTCAGTCTCCATTACCCATTCTCTCCTTCGCATACGCGTATGGGGAGATCTCCAGGTTAAAATATTGATAGTAATTTATTTGCAATGTGGCCAACTCTCTGGATTTCATTGCTATTCTTGCAGTGTTAAGCATACTTCTGGAGGCGCAGCCCCTGCAATCCACTGATTATGTGTGAATCTTGGATTTAATTTTTGAGAAATGTGGTTAACAGAGAAAGTGTGACCTGGAAATTTGAAACACAGAAGACAAATTGAATATATGTATATCTACGTGCAGTGATTTTTATTCCAGTCTTATCATATTCTGTGGTCTAAGTCATGATTTTTAACACAATACATTCAAGGGGATTGAGAATTGTTTCATATAAGGAGACAGGTGATGACTGGGGAGTGTGTAGATATGCAGCACAATGTTTCATTCTTCTCACAGAATGACTATAAGTGCAGAGTTACCACGTGCAGGGAACAACACTGAAGAAGCTGCCATTTTATGCTTTAGTTGTGATGCTCATGTGAGCAAGCATGTGCTCCTTCTGCCTTTTTTTCTCACCAGGGAGCTGTGTTTCCTCTTTATTTGGAGAAGAGTTTACATCGTCTTTGTCATCTCTTATACAACTGACGGTTTTATAAGCTATGCTGAAGTCTAATCATGCTTTGAGTCATGCTGTGTCCTTGGCCACAGAAAGGCTGTGAATTTCACAGGTTAATTATACTTTGGGTATAACAATATCCATGTTAAATGACTGACTTTCTATTTCGTTGGATACCTCCTTATTCTTGTGTTTTGAGAAATGGAGAAGTGAATGGAAAAATAAAAGTCTGCATTGGCTATCTCCTGGACTCCCGTCCCAAACACTGAGTACCAGGATCCATAATGTTATTTGCAGATGTGACACGTTTTAAGGCATTCTTCCAGGGAATAGTGCCAAAAATCCTGATGGTGTCTCAGCCGTTCATAAAGGATTTGGTCCTGCTCAGCAGTGAGCACTGTGGGCAGGCTCTCCCTAACCTGCTGTGTTCACCACTCGAGAAGAGAGGATAATAAACGGGTGAAGAATACCTAGGATCTCATTTGTACTTTCTGTTTAAGGATCTCCATCACTTTCCAAATATTCTTTAGTGGCCTTTAAATACTGTCTAGTGTATTGTCTGGGCTTCTGGTGTCTAGTTGTGCAATACCTTGCTACTCAAGCTATTCCTTACTACCTTGCCATTCAAGAACTGGAGGTTTCAGAAGCAGATGAACAGCTGCAGACAGGGATAACACTTTTATTTTCTTGCAAAGGGAAATGAAGTTAGCCAAACTTGATGAAATTCCCCAGAAGCTTTGTGCAAAGGTTTTGGGTAGTCACTGCTGCAGATCTGCAGTCATATGAGTGCATTTTGAAATGGGACGAAGGGCTGACTTCTCTGTAACTGCATGGGGCGTTGTGAGATAAGCATTTTTCTTTACTCCAGGCTTCTTACCTTGAGAGCAGGAGCCGAGGAGGTGAATGTTTTCCTGAAAGTAAGTCCTGGGGATTGGTTCACATGTAAGGAGCTTGTAGTTCCTTCCCCCTTATTCAGATGAGCTATTCATCGTCAGGCAACTTTTCTGTAAAGGGCTAAAGGAGAGGATGTAAACACAAAAAAGCCTGCACAGGTCAAAGAATATAGCTTTTCCTGAGCTGTGTAAAACTTTCCAACGTGTCCCAGAGCTGTGGAGATACTCTCAGAGCATGCTAAGGCTAAGGTGGGGGGATGTTCCCCTCCAAAATGAAGTTTCTGCTTCTGGTGCTTTGGGAGCAGATGAAGTTGCCTGCAGCACAACTAACATTGCCTGTATCAGGAAGGGATCCAGAGTGTGGCATGCAGACAGCAACTGTTGCTCAGCTTTTCCAGCTATCTAGAATAGATCTGACAAGCAATTAGAGCATGAATATATTACAGAGCCGATGGGGGATGCCTTTGTTAAAACTTGTGACCCATACTTAGCTGCTGTTTACATTGGCGGCAGCTTCGAGGGTGGGCAAGACCCTACCTGCCTGTCTTTCTCCTCTCTCCTTTTCCCGTGCGGAGGGAGCCGGGGAGCTCTGCATCTCATTGGATATTTCAAATGCTTTCTGCACAAGTCATAATTAATGCCGAGTTGTGGAGCTAAGACCAGATGTGCTGCCGAGATTATCTCCCAGGGCAGATCGGCTGCTCTCTGCTCTGTAGCGCTGGGTGAATGGAAAGCTGCCAGTGCTGGGACTCAGAATGTGTCTGATGCCTGAAGTCAGGACTTTCTTTCTCTGCCGCTCCTGCTGTCTGACACTGCCTGGTTTCTGCTTGAAGCTCAGCGCCTGTCATGTAGCGGAGTGCTGCACAAGAACGAGAGGTATGAGATGATTTTCCAGAGTTTAGATTTGCTATGGTTTTCTTTTCCTAGAGGAAGAGCAGATATTTGTGCTTAGCCTCAGACAGAAGCTAAGAATCTAAAAAAAGAGCTGGCTTTACAAAGCAGGGAAGAGTGGGAAGGACTCAGTCTATGGCCGAAAATACTACCAGATGCCAAGCTAACATTTAAAGATAGTTCTGGGGAGGTGTGTTTCTGTTTGCTTTTACATAGAATATTTAAATGGATTTATGTGGATGAGAGCAATCGGCATAGTATATGGAGGCTGCTTTTTGTGGGGAATGGGGTCAGAAGACGCTAAGTTCTACCACAGATCCATTTGTGTGATCCTGGGCAAGTTACTTCATCAGTTTCTCTTGGTTCCTAATCTGTTGGTTCCTTTCCTTTCCCCCATTCTTTCATGCTTTGTCTGGCTGGATTGTTTAGTTGTTAGGGACTATCTTTTCTTAGGCATGTACGGCTCCGAACGTGGAACTCTTTTTCAGTTGCTGCTACAGTAATTCACATAGTGTGTGCTTGGGTGGGCCAGGGGAGGGGAAATGAGAGTTATAGGTTTGTGTGTGTTTTGCACTGTGGAAGCATATGCATTTCTGAATGTCCGTCCTTGATTTTTTCTTAGTCCTTTCATGTGTGAGGGACAGATAAATGGCAGCCTAAGCATGAATGTGGGAAGGTAAAAGCAGACGCTTACCTGTGCAGGTGAGCACGTACACAATCTTTACATCCATAAACCGCCTGTCTGTGAGGCACCACATGCATGCGCGGGTGTATGTACTGCTGTATAGCAGCATCCAGGTGTGTGCCTGATTATCTTCCCACACATCTTTTAACGTGTGTGTACTAAGCTGTGCGTACAGCTGATGTAGGTGTGTCTGGACTTTTACCACTTTAAGCACATACAGAGTCCTCAGTCCTCCGCATAAAGAAAACGTACTCAAGAACTGACTTTATTATCTTTGTCTTTAGTTTATTTTGGTTGAAATCAGAGCTCTGATGAGGAAAAATGAAGCAAGGAGCATATATTTTCCTGCCCACTGCATGTCTGGACAGCATAGCTGAATGTATAGGCTTTGTATGCCTGGAGCTGGTGGGTAAGCTATTCAGGCCAGGACAGAGAGCCTGTCTGTGTCTTAGTCAGTACATCATTCCTGGCTCGCTTTTTCCACAAAGAGCCACCTAAATCTTTAAAGAACAGAGGCAGCCTGTTGGAGTAGAGGAAAGAAATTCTGTAGCTCTGCTAGACCATTTTTTTTAGTATCTCTTGAATCTTTCTGAGATTAAGGATGTGGTCCCAGGCACGCGGGACTTTTTTTCTCCTTTGAAACCAAACAAAAGGGCCTAGCTATAGATAAGGGTATGACAAGGAAAGTTAACCCTTGGGTTGCTAGTAGCTTTTGGCTTTATTTCCAGACTAACTCTGTCTGGGAGTGTGGCTGGATGGCACTGTCTCCCTTTCTTCTGAATGAAAAGAAAGACTCTAATGTCTTCCAGCAGGATCATCAAATGGAGTGAAGCGCTGCCAAGTTCAGTCTGAGCTGCAGGCCCCAGTGATTAAAAACAGGCCTGTGCCTTGAGGAGCCGCAGATGAAGCTGCGTGTGACTGGCTCCACGTTAGCTTTTCCTTGCAAGTCAGGGTAGTCCCTGTCCAGCCCGGCGATGCTGTCATACCCTGCTGGTTTCAGTACAAGCCCTTCTGAGACCTAGCTGAAGTGAGATGAATTTTACGGACCTAGCAGGACGCCGCCTTCTCAGCCTGCCCTGTTTGGCCCTAGGAGGCTGAAGTAGGTGCATCTGTTATGTCTCTTGCTAGTGTAGCTATGGGAGTCCTAGCAGTAGTTTTCCTGAGGGTAGACTTCATCAAGGCCCCCCAGCAGATGCCCAAATGGAAGATTTCTGTGAGCCCAGAATTGTCAGCAGCTCCAGCGTGCCTTTGACAGTCCCTTTCCAGCCACACTCCAAAGACAGCTCTTAGCTTGCTCCTTCTCTGAACCGTAAGACTAATTTCCTTTTCTAATCCATGGACAAGCTCAGGAGCCACCTCACAGGTGAATGATTTCTCCAAGGCCAACTTTCCAGCCCCGCTGTAACGGCAGCTCTCTGCTTTCGCTCTGTAAAGCCCAACCCTAATGCTCTTACTGCCAAAAGACTTGGCCTGAGAGCAATCTTTTTTCTAAGCAGTGTCTTGGGGGGATCCTTGTCTGTGGCTCAGCAAAAAAAGTTAGAGCTAGGATAGAGAAAAAGAAAAAGCAGAGTTGCAGTGTCATTTGGGCTGCAAAGGGACAGCTGCAGTTACCAACACACTTGGCTTTGGTGAATATTTTGTCTATGCAATGCTTGGTAACCTTTTCTAGCCCTTTGCTGGAAAATTAGGGTTCAGGGAAAGAGAAAACATAGATCTGCAATTGGAGTTGGTCTGGAGTGGGGCTGCCAGACCAAGGTGGGAGGCAGCCAAGAGAACTGGGCTGCTAGAAGTCTTTCACACTGTCAGTGGTTTCAGGGTCTTTCTTCTTCTCTGCAAAAAAAAAATAACCTTTGAGGGCCATGTGATCTCACCTGTGCAGCCCTTCAGCACCCACTGTCACACAAGAAGAAACCCACGCTTGTGCCAGCTCCTTTTACTCATCAGGTGATAGGTAGATCAGCTTCATCCTCAGTCAGGTCAGTCTTGATTTCATGGCTGTTTTTTCTTGTTACCCATTTGAAATGGTGTGAAGGGAGGCAAGCAGTATTGCAGTAGAAGAATATTATAGTGCCTTTGTTTCCTACAAAGATTGCTGTTTCCATACAGGAGAAAAAGGTGTTACCAACCTCCATGCCTCAGAAGGCAGAAAGAAAAGGTCCCCAGCATCTGGTTCTGGAGGAGACACCCATAGTGATGTTAATACTGTGCTTGTGAAACTTCCATCTGCTGCTCCTTCTGAATCTCAAAGCAGGTCCCTCTTCTATCTCTATCTGTTATCTTAGTGTCACATTCCTTAACCTCTGTGTCAGCAGTCTCTGTTTGGCTGCAGTCAACTTGTTAACTAGGAGTTACCGAGGGGTTGATTGTACCTGTAGAAAGCTATTGCTGCTGGGATCCAAGCTGACTGGGAAGGCAAGGACTGATGTTGCCTGAAATGTATTAGAGCATGTTGCTGACCACAGAGCAGCTAAGGCTAGGGAAAAATAGGTGAAGCCTCACACTGCAAGTGGAGGTTATGCATGCAGTTGTTCTGTGTATGCTTGTGTATGTGTCTGTCTGACACTGCCTTTGCCCTTGCTCTGAGTTAGGTCTAGAACACCAGAACATGAACTTCTGGAAAAACATTATCTCTATGCTCTATACCTGGGGAATGCAGAGCATTTACCTCTTTCCCAGAGCCTTCTCTAGACAGGCCCTCTAGGAAAAAGGGCTGTGATTCAACAAATAGAGATTTGAGAAAACAGGGCTATTATCCTGTAATTGCCCTGACATCTACCACAGCCTGACCTCCCTAAACCTATATGTCTTGCATCCAGAAGAATGAATACCGTGTATCATTTTAAGGAAATAGAGGGGTCTAGTGGGAGGAAGCCTGGCTCAGAGATTGATAGCAGGATATGGATTTTTTTGTCTCTAAGGTGCACAGCTTGGGGTCTAGCCCCGAGCCTAATGTTGAAGGACCTTGGTTTGCATTGGCCCATGGCCCAGGATCAAACATTCAGGTCAGAGGAAGAGGGAGAAATGGGCAGTAGCAGAATAGCATGAGGGAGGTTCGACAGGGCATGTGCTTCTCACAGCTGAGGGGCTTGAACTGTAGCTTGCAACTCTTGTTACCTGGATCATTCCTGTGGGTGTTTACTATGATATGCGACGTTGAACAGAATCAGCAGGGAGGCTGAGAGACGAACAGGCCATGGAGACTATGCTTTTCCAACTGTGATCTGGATTCAGAAGTTATCTGAGAAACGGAGCTGAAAAGCTTGTGCTTTCATGGCTGCCCGCCCTCTGTATGTGCCCTGGAAAACCTTGGGCAATGCTGAGCCCAAGCGGTTCTGCTGTGCCCCATCATGACAGCAGGGATTACATGATGGGATTACAAAGCAACCTGGGCAAAAGCAGGAAGAGATTTCCTATCCTAGAACTTGACTTTAGAGACACCCATGTCAGTGAAAATTCAAACAGATTAAAAATGAGAACTAGTAAAACCTTTACGCTGCAACAAAACCAATATTTACAATGATAAAGATAAGTCACTCCCATGCTCCAGGGCATGCCCTCCTGCCAGGATAAGGAGGGAATTTCCTTGGAGACTCTTCATGGCCCTCCAGCTCTGATACTGTAATGCAGTTGTGTAGGCTGGGGTGTACGGAAGATTTCTGTCTTCTGATGTATAACAAACTGGTAGGGAAAGAAAATTGGACTCTAGGATCCTTCTTGTGTGTTTCGCTCAGGGAGTTGAAACTGATAAAGGTTTGTTTCACTGAAGATTCTGCAGGGTTGGACTGAATATAGAAAGCAGGTATGGTTTGACATGATGTCTCACATGAAGGACACTGAATGGTGGTTAGGAAAATTCCTGTCAGGAGTTAGCAGCCTCCCGTGAATACAGCAATAAAATAAAAATGGAAAATGCGGTTACTAGCAGGAAGGTAAGTAGAGCCTTAAGAAACTACCAGTTTCCCTGGCCTGGTATAAGCATATGCATGCATCCATTAAACACTGCTTCTGGCTGTCGGTTGCGAACACAGTGTAACTCCAATATTGCATGCTGCTGTTTTTTTCAGACCTGCAGTAACTGAGGGCTGAATGCATGATCTAAACCTCTTTGATATCAACAGAAAACTTCCTGTTGCTTTGAGAAATATTTGAGTAGAATTTCCTATCTACTATGCTCTGGTTTGATCTGAAATTGAGTAGATTCTGGGATTCTCTCATTTACTGAATTCTGATGACTGAAATATGGTTAACCTGGATGCTGTCTTCCCTGACCCCACCACACCTTGTAGGGTGCTAGAATGAGGGCTTCAGAACACAACTCAGTGGCTGTTCTTTTAGATGGAGCTGTTTTTTGGTGGCAGAGATTGAACTAAGACCTCTGGGTCTTGCAGTCTGGGCCTCTTCTGTGTTGTTGAAAAGATCTGGTGCCGATAGTGGCATTCAGCAGCTAGTATTGACCAGCTCCAATTTCCCCAAAGAGAAAGACAGTGCTTCATACGTGGTGATAGAAGTCTACAGTAGATCTGACTTAAGAATTACCTAGGCCAATCTGTTTTTAGAGTATCTGGTGCTTCTGATGTTTTCAAGGTGCAAGAAGTACAGCACACACATTTTAGTAGGAAAGGCGATATATTTTGCATGCATTTTAGTCCATCAATTTTAATTAAAGGAAAAGAAACGGAAATGCAAAGCTTGCAGGATAGTGGGGGATTTTCACAGTAGCCAGTTTTAATGCTGACAACCGTATTCCGTCATGTTAGCAATCCCCTGCTAGCAAGATTGCTACCTGTTGGATTGGACAGCTTTTTGAAGGGCAGCTGTGTGACAGCGAAGAGGTGGGTGCACATGGAAAGGAATTGTGTCCCATGAAGTCAGTGTAGCCTTTGCTTTGGCATTCTTGGGACAGAAGACGCCATGGAAGTATAGTTACTTAATCCAGATTCAGCACAGCTGTGGATAACCTTAAACATATTCTTAACCCCACGTTCCTTGTGTATGAGATATAAACTGGATTAGGGCAGAGGATAGTTTGAAGCACTCTTAAGCAAGAACAAAAAAATCACTCAGCGTGTAATTCTTGGTTTTAAAAATAATTTTATTCTTCTGAGTCTGTTAAAAACTGGACCTTCACACAGGTTCACCTCCTCCATGTGAAAAGTTTCCCTCATTGTATGCCCTGAGCAATAGCTCAAGAAGAGTCTAAGCTGACACCCAGATGTCTCTCTTGCTTTCTGTTGGCAGGGATCTTTGGACAGCGATTGGAGGACACCGTACAGTATGAGAGGAAGTATGGTCAGCGTTTGGCCCCGCTGTTGGTGGAACAGTGTGTGGATTTTATTCGTGAGCGAGGTCTTACAGAGGAGGGGCTCTTTCGGATGCCTGGCCAAGCCAACCTTGTCAAAGATCTGCAGGATTCTTTTGACTGTGGAGAGAAGCCCCTTTTTGACAGGTGAGTTGACATCACAAAATTCAGGCTGGTTTATCTGTGGCATGTAAAATCTGGCAGGAATGGCCTCACAGTGGCTATCCTAGTTTACATGTCCTTTCCACACTATTGTTCTCTTCACTTGAAGTGCTGCTGGGGCTTTCTCCTGCATGGTGTTGGGTGTGGAGGCCTTCCTTCAGACAAGTGCTTGAGGAGATGGAGAAATTGAACCCATTACTCTGGATGGGGCTACTGCAGTGTAAGCACATGTTGAATGAAATGCATTGCTAGATTTGGGTGTGACATACTCAGCAGGTGGTGGGATTCCACCACAGAAATTGATATGACAGAGGTGAACTAGCTGTTTTACTGCTTTCAGATGTTGCATTCTCCCTTGCTGCAACCACAGTGGATCTGCCCAGGGGCAATATCTCACTCTTTCCCTTCCTCTGTCACCAGGTTTCAGAATAGTCACCACCATCTCACACATCTTCCCTGGCTGTTATACATGCAATGCATAGAATTGGTCAGCATGTCGTAACAAAGCACTTTCTGACCCCAGAAGAATTCTTGGCCAAAACAATTTTTTTTTTTTGGTCCATAATTTCAGCAGCTGAGATGGAACATTTACTTCAAAACTGAATATATCTTTTGATTTTCAGCAAAACTTGAGTCAAATGTTTCTGAAATAAAGATGGCAATTTTGCATTTTTCTTCCCAGCATAAAAATGTTGATGTAATCAGTCCTTGCCTGGTCAAATCAAAGACATGCTAGCTGCTAGCTGTCCTACTGTCCGTGCCAATGTCAGGGAGCAGTGAGGGCCAGCTGCTCCACAAAGCAAGGTGAACCAGGAGCCAAGTGTGGTAACAAGGCTGGCAGATGCAGTGACACAGTCCAGTGATCACCAGACAAGTCCATAGTGACGAGGCAGGTCCAAGATCAGGCTAGGTAATCTGTCCATGACTCAGGGTCCAGGTCCAGATCAACAGGGTCTGTAGCCAGGCATAGACATGTCTGTGTGGCAGTGGGAGTTTCAGCTCAGACACAGGGTAAACGGTAGAGGCTCAGCTTAATATTGTCTCCCACGGGAAGGGTGTCAGCCCTGGCTCAGAGCACTCCATCCAAGGTCAGCAAGGGAAGGGGGGCAGCTCTCAGCTGTGCTATCTCTGTGTTGGCCCGGAGCCCAGACAGTCAAATCATCAGGAGGGTGGTTGCTCTCAGGGCCCTTGCAGCCAAATCCTGTCCATAGTCTGTAACTATATTTCCAGATGTGACGATCAGCATTGTGCTAACCTAAACAGTGCTTTGAGAAATGGGCCTTGGCCCTAACAGAGACCTTGAACCCCAGGGTAATTGGATCCAAGGCAGTTGTGTGGATCTGGCCCAATCTCTATTCCAGGTCCAGAAGTGTGATCAGATCTGGGATCTTGACTTGGAGACCTGGCTCCATTTCTTGCTGTAACTCGCTATCACCGCTTTCCCAGGTGATGCAGCCAACATCTCATATATTGCCAGCACATTAACCTGGGGAATCACTTCCCCTGGACTTGCAGCCGGTCTCAACATTGCAAGTAACATGCCATGCCTGCAGGAAAAGCTAGCACTCTCCTGCATGGGTAGCACAGTGTTTGGTTTCATCCTAGGAAGAATATCCTTAGAGTTTATTGGGAACATTCTTCTAATTCTTCCCTCCCCTCAGCTTCCCAGACCACCCATCTTCCTCTCTTTGATTCTTAACCACAGTCAGTATTTGCTCCCTAAATAGAAGTGTCAAATATTTAGAGATATTTTCATGAACAAATAAAGTTTGAAATCATCAAATTGTCTCACTTCATCTTTTCTTAAACAAAATCTTTGTATATTTAACTGAATGTCTGGGTGTTCTAGTTTGGAATTAGAATTATCTCCATTCATGAAGTGAACAACCTTATTCTGGAAAATGCTCATATTCTGGAACAGAGGTATCTACGGAAGGAATTAATTAGGAATGACAGTTTCACTTTCATGTTTTACCTTAGTGTAATCCATACTAACGTTATTGTCATGAAGATAAACCAAGCCTGCCCCCAGCATTTTTAAAACAGAAAGTGCCTTATTTCCATAGGCATTTGCACTGCCTTAATAGATCAGTGCTAAGTCTCACCTTTAACAGAGGCAGTAAAGATCTCCATGAAGGAATGCCTGCCCTTTGGGTAGTTGATGTGAAACGTGATAACAGAAGGTTCAGTACAGAGTTAAAGGAGGCAAGCCTAGGGGTATGTGAGGAGTCTCACATTAGGGGGTCTCCCAGTCATTGCCTTTTGCTCTTTCCATCATGTCCGCTGCAACATGTAGGCCCAGCTCTCTGGTCTTTGACATGTACAGTTACAGTGACATGCTTCTCTTCCTAGCCAGCACAATTTTCTCTGTGCATAACTAAAACTCTCCATGTATGGCCTAGGATACCTAGGCAGCGGCAAATATTTTCTGCACGTGTGAAATCCATATGCTTGTTTCCAAATCAGGTGCAGTGAAAGGAATATCCCTTTTTTCCTAGTTGCAGTCAGTGCTTTTAGATGTCTTTTTGTATCTACAGTGATCTTCTAAGTGCTAGAGCCTGCCTGCTCCGCAGTGTATCAGATCTCTGTGATGACTGATAATTAAAATATTTATTTTTAAAAGGCTTGCTTTTCCAATTTGGGTTTTAAATGCATCTGTATATTCTTAAGCAAGGTCAGGTGTTACTGTTTTGGAAGCGCCTCCAGCAGCCTGCTCCCATTGTGCTTCTATGCCACTGGAAGTTTGGCTGGATTTCACCTAGCCTTGTGGATGAAACAATAACTGCAGCCAGCAGACCCAAAGCTGTAGCCTGGGCTCTGCTTCTGAGTGATAGTCATATCCACCATCCATGCCTGAAACTCCACACTAAAAGAGAAAAAAATAGTAAGGGTACTGATCTCATTTGTACAGCATTCATAATCAACTGAAGAAAACCACTATGTGAAACTGGTATTCTTAAATATGATGGAGCTGTTTAATAGGAATAGCATTATCAGGATTAACAGCAAGTGGTAGTTGCTGGCAGCTTCCTGGAGATGTGACCCACAGGCTGGGCAGCCATGCCAAATGGCAGTAGAAGGCCTGGAGGAAATACAGCTTCCTCCTTTTTTTACTGAATGATTGACCAGGACACTTGTAAGCCTGGCCCATCAGATGCAGGTGGGTGCTGAGTGGGGAGAGTATTAGGCCGGAGGGATCAGTGAGAGGGCCAGAGGTTATGTTTGATTGTGTACAGGAGGATGCAGAGCAATCTTGTCAGTGCTGTGTGATCACAGTGCACTTGCCTGGACCGTATTGCGCATGTTCCTGATCCACATTGGCTGAGGAGCCACAGCACCACCCTATCTTAAAGCACTGTCATGGGCATAGCCCTTCCACTGCCTGTGTTGCCTGAGATGCCTTTATATCTTGACAAAATGGGAGATTTCCCTTGTCCCAGGTAGACCCTTCTGCCGTACAAACATGTGGCAGTACAGCTTCCTTCCACGTGCCTACTTTGTCCCTGTCCCTAAGAAGACTGACCTTAGTGTACTCATAAAAAAAGGCATCAAGCTTTGGGGTAGTGTGGGTTTCTAAATTTCCTTCCCTCTTCTTTATTGCAGCAACACAGATGTTCACACTGTGGCGTCCCTCCTGAAGCTTTACCTTCGAGAGCTGCCAGAGCCTGTCATCCCCTTTGCCAAATATGAAGACTTTCTTTCTTGCGGACAGCTACTCTCAAAAGATGAGGGAGAGGTCAGTGATCCTTCTAATCTGCCTCCTTCTACCTCGAAGATTGTTCCCAAGACTCAATGTAGTACAGCTTTCTTCTCACCACTCTTCAGTCTTGATTTAAAATCAGTGAAGTTCCCGGGAACCTTCCCCTGAATTTTCCTGAAGCTGTGGACTGGGCGTTAATATCACAGACTCCTGCTTGAAGCAGGAGTTTTCTGAAGTCAGTCTTGTAGCCTGGTGCTTCTTTCTTCTGAACAGAGCTGTTCTTTAGCTTAATCAGTAAAAGATGCAAGGTAGAAGATCCGAGTTCCTTTCCCAGCCTTGCTGTTAACTCATTACCAAGCTGTATGTAGTTACTCCCTTTTTCTGTGTTTTCAGTTTCATGCAATAAAGCAGCATGTGTGCTTCCCAAAGTTTTTGGTTGATGAGACATTGATCAGTGCAATGGTCTCTGTATTTCTTAGAGGAAAGGCATTACAAAAGGGCAGGCTATTATATTATCCCAAAATGGGAGAAATAATGCTATGGATACTTTGCCAGAACCTTCTTATGATGTTCCCCTCTTTGGTTTCCAGGCAAGGGAAGGGGCTGACAAAAACCTTCAAGCCTGTGGCAATCATGGAAATTTTGATTCACTACTTGGGAGGAGCTGGATAATTTACAATATGATTAATTGATCTGCTTCATCCATATTGTTCCTCTTGTGGTGATGCCGGTGTGCTTTGCTGACTGCAAAGGCACGTTGGATCTGGTCTAATATGGGTGGAACTATGCCACCTTCTAAAACAGAGGTTTAAAGAAGCTATTGGGTTGTTAAGGGTTGTTACTAGTGTCAGCTAAAGAAGGAAAGGCCTGAGGGCTTATAAATCACAGTCCACAGTTCTGTCTCTTTTCTGTGTGTGGCCTCAAGAGCGTGCTCACATCTTTGTCTCTGGTGGGGACTGTAAAAACTGTTCTTTACTGAGAGCCTGGGCTTCATCTTTAGTTCAAGTGGCAGAGGGCTCTGGGGAGATTCATTCCTTCATGATGTCCACGGGAAGATGCTTGTGTGCATGCATCAAATGTAGCATATCTAGTCATGTCATTTTTTTATGGATAAAAGGCAAGTTTGCTACTATCGGTACTCACACCGTGTATCCTCTAGCCAAGTCTGAGAAAGCACCTGTCACTCAGTCAGCTCAGGCATCTCTGCAGGGTGCTGTGTAACAGACAGCACGACAGTTGATTTCACAAGAAACGGCAGCATTTCTAAGGCCATGGAGCTGGTTTCATTTTGGTCATAAGATGTGCAGACTGGGAAGCTTTGGATCCATTAAGCACTATTGCACAAGAGCAGAGACACTGCCAAGTTGGGCAAACATAATTGTATATCACTGCTCAGCTTATTAACTACGTAGTTTGCCTGATTTTGCCTGCACAGGCTGCAGCATTTTGCGAAGCAACATCTGTGTTGGTTTTGTGGGAGCAAGGCCAGGCTCAAATGGCTTGTACTGCAGTATTCCCTTTGGATTAGAAAGGCACTGAGGAGCGCTAGATAGCAAAAATGAAAGCTTACAAAATACGGTACTGCTGATAGGACAAAGTTGTCTTGTTAAGCTGCTGTTGTAAACATAACTACTTTCTTTTGTCAGGGAAGTCTGGAACCTCGACAAGGGGTGTTTACTTTTTCAGAATGGAGGGTGGAGCGCGTGCGCCAGGGGTGGAGAGGCTGTACGTGCACAGCAGCACGTGGGGCGGCATGCAGCACAAAGTCATACCCAGCCTGTAGGGCCTGACTCACCTCCCACATGGAAAATCTCCCTGCTCAAAAATGTGCTTTCATTGAAACCATCATTTTTTAGTGCAAAATGATAAGCAGGGAAGTTCAAAATCAAATGTTTCATTTTGAAAAAGTATTCATAAACAACATGTAATCTATTGTTTTCATTTGAAGTACTATTTTGTTTTCATTTTTCATTTGGAAGTTTTGAGTGAGACTTTTGGACTCAAAATATAATTTTCTTCAGTTTTGAACAACCGTTCCATTAAAAACAGAATTACTTAAGGCAAAATACCCATTCAGATAAATTTGTTGGCACAAAAAAATTGCTGCTACATTGTGACCATAGATAGGAATTATTATGATGCTAGCTTGGTCTAATCCCCACCTCCCGCACTGCCCTAAGCTTTCCATTTTTCATTCAGATTGCTGTTCATCTTCATTCTGCATCAGCTGTTCGCTGGGGTTGGAATGTAAAAGGAAATGTAAAAGAGACCTTGGGTTGTACTGAGGCTTCCAGGTATCTCAGCAGGACTGAAGTGTTAAACAAGATTTATTTTAGATCCCAACAGGTTGCGAGGAGAGATTGAAAATGAAAAACAATTTTAGAGTAAGAGTAATTAAAAGATCTTCAAATCTCTAAAAACTAATGTGAGTCTGAGATGACTTGATGTGGTAGTATTTTAGCCTTCACTGCTGCCTGTAGAGATGCACGTGGCAGTTCTGTGGGCTAAGCACGTGGCTTTGAATTTTTAAAGAGGAGTCTGAATTTGGGTGAATATCTGAAGTGTTGCTAGTTTTCCAGCCCAACTAGAAGTTCCAAATTGGTGCTTATCTGTTGAAAAATCCTTGGGTTTGGGATCACTCCTGGGAAAGCACGCGTCTGTGGTAAATTAGACATGCAACATTTTCAAGGAGGCAAGAATTATAACTGCAAAATACCATGAGGAATGACATGCAGTGCCTCTATTGCTTGCTAGGCTGCAGCCAGAAGCATGATCAGTGCTATTTGTTAATAACACAGCTTGCGTTTCTAGCTTGCATTTTCCTTTACACTTTTGCTGTGGTGTTACGAGGCTCAGCCTTCTGCCGTCTGTTGGTCAGGTGGTTGGTCAATGGCAGAGCTGATAAATGCTGCAGCAGGAGAGAAAACTTCTTTTAACGTGGCAAGTGTTTGTACCTTGGCAAATACGAAAATACTCTCTGTGTAATACCACGTTTGTGATTCCTCATGACAGAGCATGGATGATAAATTTTTAGAATATTTTTTTTCTTTCAGATAGCATCTTGTACCTTTGGGTTGTGTTTCCAGCTGTTCACAACTGCCTGCAGTTTCTGTTCCAAAGCCCGCTCTTGCATCCAGTGGGGCCATGGTATTTTAATTCAGAGCACTTGACATACAGTGCCAAATAGTATCCTGATAGCTTTATTGGAAATAAATTGGGTTATGGGGCAAAATTCAAGAGGAATTAGGTCTGTTAGCTCACCTATTTCCAGTTCAAACTCCTCACTTGAAAGCTGGGTGACCTGAACCAACTGACCTTAACCTTCACATCAGTAGCAGCTGTCCTTGATTCAAATGTTTTCAAAGTTTAAAAAAAGAAGACGGAGATTTTCAAAAGTGACCAGTCTTTTATTGGTGTTTCCATTGTTGTCACTGTTAAACCAGCATAATGTTAAAGGAAGTAAAAAGGGCTTCCTGCTTTTAAGATTTTTTTTTTAATTTTCAGATTTTTATTACAGTACTGCTTTTGTGCTGGGGCATATAGAATAAAAAAGTGCCAATACATTCAGGATGCTAAAGATGGAGGCAGGAATACAGACTGCTCTCTGGATCTTTCTCACTTGTCTGGACCAGAGAAATCAGGAAGATCTTGCAAGAGGCTGGCCAACAGAAGTCCCTTCCTAATAGTCCTTAATAAATCGAGGAAGGTTTGAAATGAATGTCCAACTTGCACTACTTTTGCTTGGAACCAGCTGGTTCTGGAATTTCTCCATCATTAGTTAGCAGCTATCACTCTTCCCAAATGTGCTTGAGTATCTGTTTTCCCACAAAAGGTTTATTTGTCTCAAAAAATAAGCAAAACTCCAGGGTAACTGAAGCATTGACAGGAGCAAGCAAATGACTCTTGGGACTGCGGAAGGACAACAGCCTTCTGAGTCAGAGTTTTTCATTAGATGATTTAAGTAGCTGCAGGGTTTTAAGTCATTCCTTCAGCAGATGTCTCATCTTCCATTTTAATGTAAAGACAGAAATTTTATGAGGAAGTATGTCACAGCTTATAATAACTGCAAATGGAAGTAAGTAATTAAAAAGGAGGTAGTTGAATTGCAATGTTGTTGAGCTTTTTTAAGAAAAAACTCTGCTCTGCTCAGTTGAGCATTACTGCGGTGTATTTGTGCTACACTCAATGCCTCAAAGTTCCAACTAGGCCAGGTGCTGAAAAGGCACGTTTGCTGATACATTTATACCGATGCCAGTGGGCAGACTTTGAAGACTAGCAGGCCTTGCTAATTGAAGGCTTCTACATCAACTATTAAAGCTGACAGGAGGATTTCCACTGATTTTGAGACCTGAAAGTTCTGGACATTGTGATTTTGGTAAGTCACAGCACACTGGATGACAATTTTTTTAAAGCAAAGCCTGCTGGTGTTATTTCCTGTTGTTTATGGTTCGATTCTGGAAAGAGGACTTTGTAATACTGAAGGAAAGTCACGTCTGCTTTGCATCATTTATATTAATAGCTCTCCTTCTTGTTTTTCCTGCCCCTCAGGGTACCCAGGAACTGGTTAAACAAGTGAAGAATTTGCCCCAAGCCAACTACAACCTCCTCAAATACATATGCAAGTAAGTGAAATTAATTAACACTTGGAAAAGTCACTAAGTTTTGTAAGGTTCAGTATTATATGCAAATAATTTACTCTGAAAGTATGAATATTCAAACATCACTTATATGTAAGTTACTGCTTCTATAAAAAATGTGGAGGTTAACGTGCAGCCTCCCTGAGGAAGCTCTTGGTTGATCCAAGAGCATCAGCCAAGCAAATTGCTGTCGCCCGCAGCCTTGGCAGCAGGTATGAATGATACTAATATATTATTTCAGAAGCACTTAAAGACCAGTAAAGAAAGACATTTTTTCTAGGTACTGCACACCTGGAAGATGTAGGACACAAGCTGAGTCGCAAATGCAGTCAGAACAGCCAGTCTGGCCTCAGCTCGGGTTTGGAAGTGGGGTTGGGAGTGGCTTCCCCTTGGAGTACCAGGGACTCTGCAGCCTTGTCTCCCTCATCTCTCTGCTGACTCTCCTAGTTTTGGCAAAGTGAGCTGGAATGCGTTTTGGGAGCTGGAACGAACTGTTACCCTCGATACAGCATAGTGAACTTCATGCTGTATTCTAGTCTCCGTGGTAGTTAGTCCCTTTATGACCAGTGGGATTTGCACATCTGGAGCAAGCAGTAGGCACAAACACTGAAATAAAAACCATGACTTATTCAAGAGATGTCAAGCCCTTCCCAAGTGTACAGACAGATAACATTTCTGAAATGTATTTTTTGAATGCTTAAAAAAATTTATTTTGCCTCTCTATGTGCTTCTATGGGTGGTGACTGTTTTAACATCTGAGTACCTCATAACATGAATGGCTGAGGCAGGGGAATATAAATACACGTTTCTAAGTGAAGAACTGAGGAAAGGAAAGGCAAACAGAATTTTCTTCTGACTTAGTGAAAAAACCTGAGGATTCTTGGGTCTCATCCTAGTGTCTGCTACAGGGCAAAGCTGCAGAAAAAAAGGGAGTGCCTAGAAAAGTCATACTGCAAGTAGGAGCATTCAAAAAATTGCCAAGTAGTGCAGAATGACAAGGAAACTTTTTCCCTGACAAAACCCATTCAGCCATCCAAAAATTAACAACAGTTTAGGAAACAGTACAGACAGACTGAGACTGTTCGCTTTTGAGGCCACTGAGTCCTATTTCCTGCCATTGTAGGTTTGCATGTCATATAGTCCTTTTCACAACTTGGCTAATTATGTACTAGCTATTGATGTGTTTGTTACAGTCTTTCTTTTACTACACCTCCTATTGGGAGGCAGTTCCAAATTACAAAAACATTAACTGTTAGAAACTTCCTGCTGATTTCCAGCTTATACATATGGATAGCCAGTCTGGCTGGATTTGTTCATGTGCTGTCTTTGGCTTGCATGATCTTTTTCTTGTGTTGATGTTTGCCCACCTGATGCATTTGCAAGAAGCATTTGGGCTACCTCTTTATCTGAATTTTGTTAGATTCAAGCAACAATGCTTTTTCCACAGGCTGATAGTTCTAGGATAAGGAGAGGAGTGAAATGTCTTTTTACGTCTATTATATCTGTAAGTGAAAACTGGCAGAAGAATTCCTATAAAAATGTGAAAATCTGTTTTTTCATACCGAGTAGACGGCTGGATCCCTGGCAGGCTGGTACTTCTGCTCTCTTGTTCATACACTAGGAGGGATCTGGCGTTACTACTGAGTATTTAAGCTGCATTAGTCCCTAGAAGCATTTCAGGTATTAGGGTTGTATAAACACAGGACAAAACTGTTCCTGCCCCAGAATGCCTACAGTCTAAGTATGAGAATTGACTTATTATTCCTCTCCTTTGATTTTTCTGGGGGGGCTTTTCAAGGTTCCTCGATGAAGTTCAGGCTCACTCCAGCATTAACAAGATGAGTGTCCAGAATCTGGCTACAGTATTTGGACCAAATATATTACGGCCCAAAATGGAAGATCCAGTGACCATGATGGAAGGTGGGTACTATTTGTGTGAGATAACACAACACCTGTGTTTTGGAGCTGTAAGAGTATGCTGAAAGTCATACATTCATTGGTAGCTGTATCACTTGACTGCACAGTCAGGAACAAGTTAAGCCATCACTTTCATCAGTGCCTGCGAGGGGATGTTCCAGTCGGCCTCTGTTATCCCGTGCACCACTGGCCTGGGAGTGTCTCTCCTCTCCACCACGTGGAAATGCCTCTTGCCATCTTCTAGGTTGTTTTGTGAAACACTCTTTGAAACCACTGCTAAAAGAAAAGTCAGACGTTCTTCAGAAGGACTGTGCTTAAGCACCAAACTGCTATCGTGTAGTATTGGTGCACCTTGGTGGTTAGACAGCTCCCTGTAAAGGACATCCCGCCCACAATGGCAGAGGTACTGTAGTTTTAGCTATAGGTCAGTGGCTATAACTAGATGTCTTAGAAGTGTTGTCGTCTAAGCAGGCTGTGTATGGGTCTGAACTTCACAGAACCCAAGGAATAATTTGCAAGACACTTAATTTTGGATGTAAAAATCTGAAGCTTGAAAATTATCTACCTCCACATGGGTCAGGAAATGCCCAGGGCATGATCTCTGACACTGCAGCCCCTCTCCCAGGTAGCACTGGAGCACAGCTACTGTGGTGCAAGTTTTAGCAAGTTTTGTGGGATCTTGGCAAGCTTGGAAAAAGAATTGATAGTTTCATCCAGCATTAGGCACAGGTGGAGATGCTGTGCCCAGGATGTCTGAACCCAGCCCTGGCACTGCTCCCTAGCTGTAGGGGAGAGCTGACGTGGTGTCCTGCGTCATGGAAATCCTTCACAGAATGCAAGTGTTATCACGTCTTAGCAGCAGCAGTGCCTTTAGCACTGCACAAGTGACCTCTGAAAGGCACAGCAGATGTGTACCCCACAGATGGCAACTACTCTACAGTAACAGGCCAGCTCCAGAGCATGGCCTGACATGCTGTAGTTGTTCAGGGACTCGAACTGCCACAGAGATGTGGCTCATGTTATTAAGGGTAGATTTTGAGATCTTCCCCTCAAAGCGGGGAAAGTATAAAAGTGTGGGGAGGAGAAAAAGGGAATGCAGGAGCAGATGCTGGGTTATTCAGTATTACGAAGGTGGGGATAGCAGAAACCTCTCTGTTGTGTGATGCTGTGACTTCCCCTAGTGGCCAGTTGGCCAGTGTTGATAAGACTCTTGCAGCCTTGGCCAACAGCATGCTTTTTGTTCAGTTGGTGCAGATGACAAGTTTGGGTTCAGATCAGCTCAGGCATTTCATTATCCAGTTCAGCCGATGGCAGAGGTGCTTCTACTGCATGTAGGTGCCCAGGTGCCACAGGTGCTGCAGTCTCATGGTCTCTCCTAATTGTCATATAAAAACAATACAGTGACCTGACCCGGAATTCTGTATTACCAGATTGTAGAAGAACGGGGAACTGGTCGCTGGATTTTTAGACTTACTCATTATACTCGTAAGCAACAGCAACGGCAATGTTTTGTTTTATTGTTAGTTGAGGATAGAAGATTCGTTAAATAGAAATAATGAAGTGGAAAGACCCTCAATAAAATATTTTTAGCTTCAGGGTAAGATGGATCTGCTAAATCAACTGATACAGGAAAATACTGCTGCCAGTTCTTTAAGAAGCACTTTGTGTTTCTCTTCAAATTTAAACCATGAGTTTCAAATAGAAATATCTGAAGTTTGACAGATAAATTGTTAGGAATGCCCTTATCTCCAGAGAGGTTTATTTCTCCCCCTGCATTCACAGACATAAAATAGAAGCTGTAGGTGAGCTTAGGACCTCTTTCTATCAGGCTGAAGTCTCATTATTGAATTCAGGCTCTTATCTTGAAGCCCTATGTTAGTCTTATTCCCTGTTTCAGACAATACTTAAAGATAGAATTACATATTCACTCTTTTTAAGGTTTTCCTCTTTTGTTGAAAGTGCATTGTATTCGGTTTGTAAGTGGTGTTCTCTGGTAGTTCATAATGGTCTACTCCACTACTGCAAAACAATGACGACTCATTTATGTGGATTTAAATAATTGCAGGTACTTTCTGTACTTGCTGTACACCCTCTGCAGGTGCATATATCATACGGATCTCATACTTCCACAAGTTTCTCTATACACTGAGTGCAGCAGAAGACCTGAGCTGAAATTTATGGTTCTTCTATAAACCCTAGCTCTGGGTCTGTTAAGACTGTGGAACTGGATGCAATGTAGTTGTGGAAACCTGCTGCTTTTGAAAGCTGGACAGAGCGATGCTTTATCCCAGCAAATAGGTTAGTGTGTTCAGGGTGCGGCATGCATCTCTTCACAGGTCTGTGCTGTCCTGCATGTCTGCAAACACTGAGATTGATGGCTGGCTCTGAACCCCGTGATTTGGTGTGGCCCTGTTTTCCTCTGTCATCCTCAAAGGTGTCCTTAAGCACGCACATTTATTAATCATTGCTAGTGATCACCTGTACTCCACGAGTCAGCTACACTCATGAACCGGACTGGCACCTACACCCTTCGCAGTCCCCATTTCCAGCAAAGGGAATGATTCCCGTCTCTCACAGTCCTGTAGAGAAAGGCCCAGAGCAGTTGTGTGTGCAGACCCATTGCAGCGCACGGTGGCCACAGGCCTGCCTCACAAGGAGCTCTCAGGGCATCTCACAGACAGGGTGAGTGTCTGAGCTCTCGCCTGTCTCATCAACTGCTTGCCTTTGTTTTCTCCCCACAGGCACCTCACTAGTTCAGCACCTGATGACAGTGCTGATAAGTGAACAGGGGCGAATTTTTGCTGTTCCTCAGGCAGATGTGCCAGGGAATCAGCTGGAAATCAGGCCTGTTCGTCAGCGCAGTACCGTGGAGTGGATCTCTGAGGAGGACGGGGAGGACAGCAGGTCGGAGAACAGCATTCCCAGCCCCGCTGATTTGCCTTCGAGCAATGCTGTGGCACTAGAGGCCACTCCTGGACCTGCGGTGAAAGACACTTCTTCAGAGCACAGTGGCAAATTGCCGCAGCCTGCCACCAGCCCCAGTAAAAAAGTGCAGACGCTGCCCCCGTGGAAATACTCCTTCCGCCAGCAGGGAGCACGGTCCGTGAGTCCAAAGCTGGGCAGCTCATCCTTAGATATCCCCAACCTCTCCTCCAGTGGGAACTGGCTCATGAATGGACTGTACTCCCTCCGAGGCCATCGCCGGACAGCCTCTGGGGAGCGAGTGAAAGACTCGTGTTCTTCCCAGAGACTCTCTACTTACGACAACGTCCCTTCGTCCAGCCTCTCCCTCAGCACGCACAGTATGGCCAGCACCACATGGTCTACATCATCCTGTGAAATCTCCGTCATGGACTCGGTCAGCAGCTGCCCAGCCTGCCGGGCCAGTGACTCTTCTGCTTTAAGCTCTCTCAAAACCGAGTGGGTAACTCAGGGCTCGCTGTCTCAGAGTGAGGGCAAGACTGCAGATCTAGAGAACAGCATCGACAGGTTTGACGCGTGCAGCAGCAGCAGCAGCGAACAGAGCAACCCAGCTGCAGCTTCCAGAGACTCTGTCAAATGCTCTAAGGCCTTACAGAGCTTGGTGGTGGAGCTAAAGACAGAACTGAGCAAACAGAGGACTGAGTATGAGACTAGTATCAAAAGGTAATGTCATCTGCAGGGGGGGGACAAGGAAGGCATCTGTCAGCAATACCCCTGTTTGAACGTGGGTGTGGGCTACCAGGCGCATCAGGTTCTCAGACCTGGAGTTTGAGGTTGGGAGACTGTAGATTTGGTTCTGCTCTTTCCTCACTGCTCTCTAAATCCAGCTTTTCACTCTCTGATCTAAGAGGATCAAAAAAAATGGGATTTCCATCACACAGGGAATTCCAATATTTCACATTATATGTTTTCACTGGAACTGCACAGGTAATGGCAAAGTCTGCTCTTAGTGTCCTGAGAGAAACAGCAAAGAAAATGTCTTGGAGGGAGGGATTGGGACCCAGGATGGTCAGGGCTCAACAAGGAACTGGGCAGGTGCCAAGATTTGTACCAAATCAGTCTGAAATTCAGGATTTCTTGCTGCTTTTCCCAACAGAAACATTCTTCAAGAAACTGATCTTGACTGTTCTCTGGATGGGTTTTTTTTTTTTTGGTGATGGTGGTGGGACTGCATCTCAGCTACAGCTTTTTCAGCAACCCTTTGGTGTTGAACTTCTAGAAACCTCATTTTTGATTTTTGATGTACTTGTAGTGGTCCTTGCTCATACGGCCAGCCACTGAGCCGAAGTAGCAGCAAAGTGCTCGCTGTACAGCAGACACGTGAATTTAGTTCTTTACCCACTCTGATGTTTACTCGCACAGCTGCAGGTGCTGGTGCTGGACTTTAGATCTGTGCTCACAAAAGCTCCTTCCAGTTTTCAGGAGAGACGTGTGTGAGGGCTGGGGCTGTAGGAAGTATTAATAACTAGGAATTCATGTTTATTCATTTGTATGAATTAGTATATGAGGCTTTATGAGTGTAAGTAAGTGCTGAATAGACTTTCATACAAAGACTTCATGCACATGAAGTATTGTTGCTTAATGGAATTAGATATGTTTTAATATTCAGCCATATGCAAAATGGCACACCGTCTTACAGTACAGAAGAACCATGGCTTATTTGGGTTTTTTTTTTAGATGCCCTCCTGATGCAGAATGGGAGGGAAATGAGGCTATGTGCCTTGCATTTAATTCTGCAGAGCTGCCCTGGCAAGCCTTGTTGCAAGGATATAGAGTAATAAACAGAAAGGAGACCAGGCTGCAAAGCTTCGAAATGTGTATCTGCAGTTTTTCCCTACTGCCAGGGAAAGGAGATGGCTTTCCACCTCTTATCAGTAAAACTGTTCCAATGGGGCCTTCAGCTGTTGACATTAGGGACGTCTGGGAAGACCTGTTCTTCATTCCAGCTGCTGAGCAGTTTACGCTGCTCCAGCTCCAACACCAGCCTCTCCCCTGCAGCTCGCCAGGGCCAGGGCACCCTGGCGGGAGGGGAGGGCTATAAATTGGCCGGGTCTCACAGGGCAAAGCAGCCAAGAGGAAAATGCCTAATGAACTAATAGTTTCATAAAACCAGGCAAGATGCAATCACTGCCTTTTTGTATTGAACGGGATGGCTCCAGCTGTTCAGGATTACAGCCTGAAGGATCTTGCTGTCAAGTCTGAGAATTTCAAGCCAAGTTTTTCAGCTCCCAAAAATTTTGCAATGTTTTTACTACATCTGCAGCAATTTACATGTGGAAAAACATGTTCCTTTTGAGACTGCATGAAGGTCTGCTGCTTTGGAAAGACAGGAGCTGACTAGCAAAGAAGGGAGGCTGCTTAGCAGGAAAACTTTGGGCTGCCTCAGTAGCTTTATTTTATTGAAGATAATTTAGTCCCCAAAAGTAATAATTAGTTTCTTTACAATTGTGTGTGTGTGCTTGTGTGGTTTGCAGCACTACAGTGTGTGTAGCAGGGCATGTTTTAATGAAGGAATATGAGCTTTTTGTTGGCACATACGTAAGTGGAGGGAAAGCAGAGTCAGTACCTGCCTGGGGCAGAGGTAAGGAACACTTGCTGATGGAAAAGCTGTTATTTATCATCATCAACTGCCCGTTTTCTCTCTTAGTCAGAGGGAGGCAAGTTTTACGGCCTTCCCCTAACTAGTCTGTTCCAGAGCATTTCTCCCTCAAGGGCAGTGTAATTATCAGGCATTTTCTGTTGAGTTTCAGTAATTCACGTTTAGCACCTGGCTCTGTTAAGAAACTGGAAGTATCTTGGAGAGGCCTGTTACTGTTGTGTGTGTAGAAAGGCAGTGAGTACTGCGACCCTGTGTAACGCAGAGCACGGACAGCTGCTCTGGGCGGCTGTAGCTGAGCCCTAAACTATATGATGGAAAAATTTAATTGGTCGCTCAAAGCTGTAGGATGTAACAAAAACGTTATAAAAGGTGTGCATGTGTGTGTGGGAAGTATCCTGGCTTCAGAAGAGTCCTCTTGTATTATCTGGGTGATAAAAGTGTGCCTTGAATTGAGATGGGCACTCTTTTTTGGAGACAAGCCACATGTTTCTGTTCACTCATCAGCACAGCTGTTGGTCTGCTGGACTTTGCCATCAGGGCTCCTGCGTGTGACTCCCTAATTTGTTGTGAAAGTTGTGACAATGATCATAATGCCATCCTAAGCTGCATGTGAAGGAAGAGTTTAAGGGGATGCGCCGCATCGCCTGCATAACTGCCTCTGTCTAAAAATAACCCATTCACAGTTTCACAGGGAAGCCAGGCACCCCAGCCTCAGAGCTTGGTATTACACTGATCAATGAACCTCATAGGTGATAATTATATTTTAAAATTATTTTTCCAAAGCTAGAGAAGGGACACTTTTCCCAGGAAAAAGCCTTATTTTTAAAATCACCCTTTCTGACTATTCTAGAGATCAGAAATTGCTATCTGTGTGTACTCCCTCCTCTCTATTAGCACCACTGCTTTCTTGCAATTAGGAAACATGATGGGGAGGACAGCAAGTGATGGGCCTTCTGCGCTTATTGCAAATCAAAAACACATGAACTTTGTTCTTGGACCTCCTTAGAGAAAAGCATTAAAGCTTTGTGCACAGATAAATTTAAGGACTGTTCTTCAGATTCTTCCTCATGTGAAATGTCATTTTTTGTAAAATGTACAGTATGAAAAACTTTTATCCCCCCACCTCAACGTCAATGACAAACTTTACAGAAAATACTATAAAATGGATGGTGAGGAAATTCTTTGTGACTTCATTCCTACCTGACCTCCACAGATGTTCCTCTGTGCTGGATGTCCATATAGGGAAACACAGTATCAGGATGAAAAAAGAGGTTAAAAGATTATTTTGTAATTATATATTTGAACTCAGGCTGAGGAGTTAATACATCTCCTCAGACATTCAGGCTGCTGCCCAAGAGTAAGCGTTGTTTTGTTAGACTTGAGCATATTTTCTCAAGACACAAACAGAGGGAGGCTCTAGTCTCTGCCTTTAAATTCAACAATAATGAAACAGCAATTAGTGTCCTTTTTTAGAACTTCCTCTTAGAATGAAGATAACTTATATTTATTGTAGCTATGAGCAGTATTTATCCAGCACTTAAAAAGCTCTTTTTTTTCTTATCCCTCTTTCTCTACTTCTTCTGTTTTAAGAATTGAAGAAACGAGTGCAGACCTGAGGAAACAAGTGGTTAGATTAGAAGAAGAACTGGACCAAGAACGGAAGAAATACACGATGCTGGAGATAAAGCTGAGGAATTCTGAACGTGCTCGTGAAGATGCTGAGAAGAGAAATCACCTCCTGCAGAAGGAAATGGAAGAGTTTTTTTCAACATTAGGATGTTTAACTGTTGGGAGTCGAAATGCTAAAGTCCCCAAGTAGAACGAGCTGATGTAAAGCATAGAAAATTATATTTCTGGCAAAACCAGTGAAAATGCACATTTTTTTCTAGTATACTCATGTATCATGAGTAATTCTACAGTGATTGTGCTCTTGGTGACACTTGCTGTCTTGTCTTTACATGTGCTGTAGTATTTGGGCCATCTGGGAAAGACTGCTAAACATAACGCTTGAAAGTTTAGGTGTCAGATTGCCAAGAGTGGGCACCCTTCTTCTCCATACATTAAAAGGTACTGTTCTCCATAGCTCTACTGCTGCCATCTTCTGACTGACTGCACCATCCTTTTGCTGGCTCAAGGACAGTGGAAAGACCCGCAAGGTGGGTGGGATGGCCAGAACGGATGGACGGGCTGAGCCTGGAGCTGGGGGCCTCCTACAGCTTGTGCTTGGGAAGACGGTGGCAGCCCCAGTGTGTCACCACATTCATTGTGGTTTAGCATATGGATTTAATGAAGTGGCTTTTCTCCCCGCTCTCTACATAAAGTTTGTTCAAATTTCTCCTTCCTTACAGTGGCGTTATTTTATGAAGATAATATGAAAACAAAGTCTACAAACGAGCTGAAGACACCACAATCTTGACAAGTCACTAAAATTGTCCCTTACCCACTGAACAGTTCCAGTGTTTCACAAAAATGCAACTTAGTATGTGAATAATAATCAGATTGGACACACGAATTCCGTGGAACTTTAAATATGCACATTTCGCCTTAGGTATCTGGGTTTTCTGAGCCAAAAATAGAGCAGGATTAGCTGCAAGAAAAAAAAATCTCATGAGCTGATATGTACTGATCAGATATCAAGGTTGGAGAAGACAGATTCTTATCATCAGAACACATCCAACTGCTAAAGGTTTTTTATCTATAAAACTTTAATAGCAAAACCTATGGTAAGAGAAATTAGTGCAATTGACGGGGAGGAATAAGGAGGGGAAGAAGGAATAAAAGGGGTAGGGATCTATCTTTAACCTTCCTGGGACAATTTACGCTTAGCTGCCTTGTAACATTTCTCA
This sequence comes from Rhinoptilus africanus, assembly GCA_013400135.1. Classification (NCBI taxonomy): domain Eukaryota; kingdom Metazoa; phylum Chordata; class Aves; order Charadriiformes; family Glareolidae; genus Rhinoptilus; species Rhinoptilus africanus. The sequence goes on from VXBO01010503.1 coordinate 1,315,805, forward strand.
TGACACCAGCTGATTTTTTGTGCTATTTGTTAGTTCACAGGGAGATGAGGGGACAGGAGGACTACTGGAAACAACCCAGCAGCCTATCATCAGAATGAAGCTGTCATTTCCTATAACTCGCTGCCAGGGCTGACTTCCTCTTCAAGGGGAACTTCTTTGAGAAGTTCCACATAACATTTGTAGTGCCCTGAGCCACCCGGAGCCTGCACACGGACAGTTGTTTCACCAGCTTCAGCTTGAACTCTGCTCGCCAGCCCAGCACTCACAGCACTGTTTGCTCTTTCTTGGCAGGTATCTTTGACAGCTGAGGCAGCTTGGGAGTCTCAGAGGAGAAAGATTTTTAACAGAAAAGTGCCACGACAACATGAACTGGCTACAGGGAAAGTATAGACTGTAGTGAAGGTGCTTGCTTTACTTAAGTATTTTGAAAAAGTGATCTCAATCTGTCTTTTCTTACTAGAGAAGAATGTAACTCATTGTCTGGAAATAACCTTAGAATGGCTTTTTTACATACCAGCAGATGGTACACCTTTCAGTATTGACTTTCTCCTCATCATCTCACAGATATCCAGCTATTTAAATATTTGAACATCTAGAAGTTACCTTGTTTCTACCTCACTGTAACGCTTCTCCTCCCTATAGAAATGTAAACCACTGAAGTGAGCAAAAAGAAACATTTTAACCTATTTTTTCCTGGATAAGACAAGTCAAACAAAGTGGTAAAGTTAATTCAGGTATTTCAAAACATTTTCCCATCTTCCCAGAATGTCCAGGTGCACGGGATTCCTTCCTAGCCCTGGTGTGAGGCAGTGTGGCAGTACGGAGCGCTCAGCGGGAGCAGCATGCCACCTGCAGGCACTACCATCGCCCTTACCTCCTTTTTCCCCACCCTCCCAACACCTATTCCTCTTCTTTGTGTCCTTTTGAAGACCATCCACTGCTGTAAATAAAGCCTCCAGTAAGCTGCAAACTACCCAGTTCATGCTAAAACGCACCATGGTAGGATGTTAAGTCTAAAGCTCAGCAGCAGGAGCGTAACGTTCGTACCCTGTCATGGGCAGTTATGGGAGCAATGGGAACACACTTGTGCTGTTGAACACAACCTCCTGGAATACCGTGCCCTTGTTGAGGAAGATGACACTCTTTCCTAGCTTTAACTCCCGTTTCTGTACTCTCTTTCCTGCCACTTCATTTGCCAACTTCATGGATCTGAGAGAGCACTACTCATTACTTTTGCTTATTACAGCCCCTAGTTTAAAGTGCCAGCTTTCTTAGCAAGCATCTACAAGCTACAGGTTTGTTAGTATCAATAAGATGCGACAAAAGGCTCCTGGAATCAGGTAGGTACATAGCTTTACCTGTGCAATCTTTCCAGCCTTCCAGTATTATGTGAGCAAAAAAAAAATGTAAAAAATTTTCAGTGAAAGAAATCCAACAGAAGCATATGCTCTATAAAAAAAAAAATCCAAAGCCAAACAGCAGCTTTACTGAATAACAAAAAAATTCTGTAGGTCTCCATGGGATTTCAAATCCGAAAATTAAAATTAATAATGCTTAGTTTATTGAATTATCTACATTCTCTAGTCAGTTCCATGCAAGCTAGCAGCACTACGGAGTGTTTTAGTTCTGGGCTTAATTCACCCACAGACAAACCCTGGCAGAGCTAAGACTGTCTCAGGTCTTGCTCTACATTAATATATTACTTGGAATCAGCTGCACTTTAAGCTAACATACACAAATAAAAAAGAGAATTTCTGATCCTCACCACATTCCTAGAAGAGCACATCACAAATAGCGGGCCCAGAGAAACAAGGCAGGCTGGCTGTACTGCCCACGGTCACAGCACCGTGTCCCTAAAAGTGTACACAGGGGTGATGTAACAGCGCGCAGAGAAACGCAACTCTTGGGCACCTCGAGTCCTTGGTTACAGAAGCGCTGAGACCCTGCTGGAAAGGAAGGCACTGCAATGCATTATCTCGGGATTTAGCTCCACAGTAGAGGTGCCAGTGAAGAAAGTGGTCCTGGCCCCCAAAGCTAGCGCTTCAGGAAGCGCTCTTCAGAAGTTGGATCGATCCTTCAGGCTTCTCTGAGACTCAGTTTTGAGAAAGATTCTCCTGAGGGGAGAGGGACGGGGCTCTCCTTTCAGACCCTGGACGGCCCATGGCTTACCTCCTCTGCAGCGCAGGCTCTCAGCAGCTGTATTTCCAGGCAAGCCGGTGGCTAGTGGTGGCAGCAAGGACGTAAGGACGGATTCCCAGCAGTCGCACTTGGTACAAACAGTCTGTGGCACACCCAAAGCTCATGGGGAAGCAGAAATGGAAGAAACACGTCACTTTGCCCACGCGTGAGCTCACACACAAGACAGGACTTTAAGTACCATTAAACCCAGGTGAATTCTCCGTAAGGACTGATACTAGTGAGACTCCAACTCCTCCAATCCGTATGAAAGCCATTCCAGCCTAGCTAATGAAGAAACACTAAATGCATAGTGGTCAAACTTTTTTTTTTCCTTTTTTATTTAAAATATCATTATAACCAATTGACATACTAGATAACAATGTATACATTCCAGTGGTGCACATGTAATGACCTATGGCATGAATGAGTAAAAAAACCACAATGTTCTCAGTAATGCCCCACCAACAGCTTATTTGGAGGGAATAAAGGAAAAGCAGGAAAAGGTATCAAATGTGGGGAAAAAAAATAATTACAGTTTTCCCCAGTATTTTTAATGGTGTCTCTTCCCCTTCATATTTCTTGGGACAAAATAAAATTAAGAATATACCTCAAAAGGGGCAGAAGGAATGATCACAATAATTAGGGGCTTTTTTCTCAACTTTAGTAATAAAAGTTAAAGAACTCTCAAAAATAGATTAGATATTGGGCCTACAAAAGTAATTCATCTGTATGCAAAGCTTACCAAGAATTATTCCTTTTGTAAAATGTAAAGGATGAGCTGACATTACTAGTAAGCTATTTTTACCTACAAAACCAGACTACAATAATAAAATCACCAATTTACAGCTAACACAATATTCTAGATGTACATTATTGTACACAAGCTATATATTACACATGAACATCTTACATGAAATACATAAGAAACATACTTACTGATATTGTCTCAACATTGGCCAATAGGTTTAGTTTTATAAAGGAAGTGTATTTTTCTATTCACATTCAGTGTAGTTCCAATAGCAAGGGTTAGCTTTGCTTACTTAAGAAAAGTAGAAAGTTTTTGTGAGGTAGTTCAAGAAAACCTAGCTTAAATTTTTAACTGCAGAAGTAGAAACACAATGTGATCTGATTCGTAACACGTTTCTGTAATGCAGAGATAGCTAAAGAGGAGGAGAATGGCGCGAAAGTGATCACTTAAAATACCACTTTTATCCAGTGCCCTTAACTAAGAATAAATTAAATTAATCAAAAATTTGGGTAGGCAGTAGAGTCTCATCACATTTCTTCATTAAACCCCTCTTTCTAAGCCTACTGAAAGACAGCTCTCCCTTAACTCCAGTCCTCAAACTAAATGTGTAAGAACCAAAAATGTGTCTATAGAAACGGTCACTCACTTCCTTCAGCAACTTGAAAGACTGAGACATAGTGTAAAATGGACCGTCTTCTTTGCTTCCAACCATAACCTTAATGCAGAAACATTTAATGTCGTACGCTTTGGATTATTGCCTGGGTAGGAATTACCCTCCTGTACTAGCTTTTTGATCAGTTCTCTTTCTGCAATGTTGAGCTGAATGCCACATACATTAAATGCAGGGCATTATACTCATGCAAGTGCCCGACAGGGTGCTCAACTTTTGCTCTCTAAGAAAATAGCCAGCGTTCAGAGAAGCCATTTCCCATAAAGCAGCCCCCATCAGTAACGCTCTACTCAGCGGCAGCAGTAGCAGAGGGTGCTAGTGCCACAACCGTGTCCTCCCCTCGGGTCACACCTGCCCCTTGGCAGAGGGGGCTTACCCAACGATTTATGCTGATGTTATCTTTGTGTTCACCCGGAATTCCTAGCCAGAAAGATACTACTGCACATAGCATAGTAACATTCTTCAAAAGCAAAAACCCAAGGCACACAGCACCTACACAGGGAAAAGCGCTGGGTCAGTTCAGCTTCACAGAATGAACGCAGTAGAGGTGACCTGGTCTGTCAGGCTGGTCTAAAATCGTTCATCTGATGGGTACTGCTCTGGCAGCCCAGCTTCTTACACACAGCAATGCACAAAAACCTCAATTCTGACCCCGCTGCCTGGCATCAACAAAAGGCCTCACAGAGCAGAGGTGCAGCACGCCGCAATGGTACCGATTGCCCCCCGCTTCTATTTCAAATTCTTGAAGAACCTACTTTACCAAAGGAGAGGAACTATTTTATCTTGATGCCTGCCACAGCTCTGACCTCAGATGGTGGAAATTAATCTCGTCATTACTGCCCAACTTGTAACCTCACCTGACATAAGACATCAGACAGCTCATAAAACTTCAGTCCCTACCAACTCCCAAGGGACTGGAACGGCCCGAGAAGAGGAAAGCTGCATGCACTTTAGTGAAGCTTGATGTCACAAGAAGATTCTGGAATCATAGACTAAAATAAAGCTTAATAATACTTTAAGAATAACATTGTACAGTGTAGATAGTATATGAGCTAACAACAGAAAAGACAGCTGAACTCTAGCTACCCATTTGTTTGCTATCATCTGTGGCAGTGTACAACTATCTGAAATAATTTTATATTTCAACAAATAAAAAGGGAAGTTAAGACTAGCATGTTGTTGTGATAATTTGGTTACTGAATCTGGTTTTCTTGTCTTCAAAATTCACCATCACTTTAATTTGCCTAAAATGCAAACAACTGCAGCAACGAACAGCAAAAAACCCCCCAACACTGCTATGAAGATGGTGCCAAAAGTGAACTCTGGGTTTCCCCAGGCAAAGCTCTGACCTTACCGAAATGCTCCCTTTGCGCAGAGCTCGCTCACGCTGCAGTGGGTCGCAGCGGACACCACCCGCTCAGTAGCCCTGCCTTGAAGAAGAAAAGCACAGTGCTCCTTAGAGCTTGTGAACTCCGTGAAGTTACTGGGGATAAGCACACTCTGGTAAAAGCCTCGTAACTGTTTCCCTCAATATTAATTTTAAAAGTATTTTTTCTTTAGAACACTGGGAAAGGGTATTAAAAATAAAGTTTCAAAATGTTTCAATCACCACTGCAATCCATAGGGGTCCAAAATAAATTTAAATAGGAATTATATTTACCATTCTGTTCTTAACAGCACCTTACAGGCATCAGAAGTTGATTCTGTCAGTCTTGTCTTCGTTACGCTGAGGTGACCAGAACATCATTTGACCTGACATACCAAGGGAGTACTGGGTTGTGACCAAAAATTTTGGCTTAATTCACAGCTTAAACTTAGATAAAAAAATTAAAAAATAGACTGTTCTGTTGGTCTCTGCTCAGCTTGAGCAGATTTTCTGTGTTCCAGTGCTAGATGAATCCAAACATGTCCTGCCTGTTCTGAGGTAACAGACAATTTGACGGGATCCTGTAAAAATAATTGCCTTAGCAAATGTGGTTTAGAAAGGCAATATTGAAATATTAGACACAAGCGAGGAAAGCAAAATTACACACGCAGCACTTACCAGCAGTCTAGCCAGGCCAGGAAAACAACTGTGCAGTTACCAATTTAGTCACCTTTGAGACACTACCATTCCTTGTAACCCTGTATGTTTTTTAAAAAGACAGCTCAGATATTGAAAGTAAAGATTTTCTGCAAAGACAGATTTTCCTCTTTCAGTTAGAACTTCAAAAAGACACCTACTTAACCCAACGAGCAGAAGGAACCACACTGAAGAGCATCAGTCATTCCTGGATGACCTCTGTAGCCAGTTACATTATTTGCTTATGCTTCGTGCCTGGCAAGACTTCTGTATTTTTTTTCTGCTCATTTTTGTGAGCGTTACTAATTTAAATTCCTCTTCACATTCTAATTCACTACACAAAATATGCATCTACACAAGGCAATCAATTATACAGCCTAGCTTCACTAAAAATCTGCATTTTCCAAAGGAATAAATTCTGAACGATTGTTTAACTCATACATAAACTTAAGTCAGTTATACATAAATCATTCTGTAAATATAAAATGTAAACAGTTAAAATACTTCTGTGAGGAGCAGCACCATTTTACATGACTATTTAGTAACTGTTCTATATATTTCAATATATCTTTTGTTTAAAAAGTGTGTTGAAACCTGGAGCTTCAGTGCTGAAAACTACTGAATATTTATGACTTAAAATGAACCATTATTAAGATTTCTGCTACACTGGCCTCATGTTGAAATTAAAAAGATAAATATTAATTTATACAGCACTACTTCTCCCTCCTTTGGATGGCATATATTGCTCACTTAATGCATTAGCTACAGAAATCCTGAGGTTCTCCTACCACTTAATGGTTTTTAGCAATCAGTTACTTTTGGTGGAGGAAGAATAGCTGAAGTTTTGCCCCTATTGCATTCACGTCATCCCTTCTTCTACCCAAAAAGCACTCGCCTTACTAAACAGAACCAGTAAGACACAAAACTCCCAAGAATCACCAATTACATGAAAGTAAAGCTACAGCATATTCGTTTTCCCTCTTGGCAGTCTAGACATCCTGGATACACTTTGTTTTGTGTGGACAAAAGCAGGCTACAAGCTAGAAGTAAACAGTTTATTTGCATTGCAATGTATTATTCATGAAGTATCCTCGTGTTTTATGGCCATCACAAGATTTGGCATGCTGCAACTGCAGAAAGCAGCGCATTATTTTGTTCGGCTAGGTATTTCTGCAGCTTTGAAGATATGCTTTGCTTTCTTAAGTTCATAAAACCATTCAGATGAGGTTACTCTGCAAAGGATTGTATACTGTTTCTCTAAAAAAAAAAAATAAAAAATCACCAATCATTTCTTTTGCTGAAGTGTTATAGGCAAGTAGCCAAAATAGAAGAGGATTTTGTTCACCGCCAGCACGGCAGTAGTGTGCCCAAAACTACATACAGCTGGCTGCACTGAATTCTCCCCCCTCCGCCTGGACACGGACATAGGACCAAGCATAAAACTTTGAAGGATATCATGAACAAAACATCTGGAATAAATTCTAATTAAAAATTTGAAAACCTATAAAATCTTAAATAATTCATTATATGGTAATGACCACAACATTAATATGTGCTTTGATAAAACAAATCTTACAAATTCAGTAAAAAAAGATCAGCAGCATAATAGTAAAGCAAATATGCAGATTTTAAAACCACAATAAAAATTATCAGGTTTAATATTTTACAGTTAATTACAGCAAAAAAATTGGCTGCTTTTAACACAACTTACAGTTTAAAATTACAGCACTTTATGATGAATTCTACGATTATTTTTGAAAAAACACTCAAAAATACCACCAAATTTTAAAGGTGCCCTATTAGTGACTAAAAGGACCCCCCTCCCACCCCCCAAAAGACCAAGTAGTCATCTACAGCAACCCAGAGGTCCAGCTGAGGTTTCTAGACTGCTGTCTGTATCAGAGGCCAATGTTGGATCTGTTGACATTGAAGACACATCATTGACGGATGACGATGAAGATGGATGTTGAGAGCCATTGATCATTGCTGCACCTGTGCTATGAGAAACAAAACAGCAAATCAGTTGCAGATACAGTCGCACGGTTCAGTGCTTGCATTAGCCTGTCTCTTCCTAACCGTCATTACTTTCCCCTGTTTCGACAAGTGTGAAGAGGTGTCTCAATCCATTGTCAAAGTTGGGGCTTAATGTGGGGCTTAATGAACGATATGTCAAGAACCACAGAACTCGCGTGGCACCACATCTGTCAAATTACAGTAAGTGCTAGTGGTTAAATGGTTAAAGATCACAGAGACAGCGCTGGGTAAAGCCAGAGCCAAGATACCCTACAAAATGTTGAGACCCAAAGCTAGAATATACCTACATGTTTCGATAAAGAAAGAAGGAGCCTGTTTTTTTTCCCCATCAAATCCCTCCCCTTCAGGCTGGGAAACAGCCGGTGCCCAGCCACTTCACATACAGTCAGTTTCAGATACGCAGTGATTTTCCAGAGCCTGGACTTGAGTGAACTCTGAGCAGAGTCAGCAAAGGCTGCCCAGCTTCTGCCATCATTTTCAGCGGTGCAGATGGAGTCCTGGCAACGGTCAGTTGATGGGCACATTTCGCTACAGAATTCAGCAACAGTTTCTGAAAGTGTGCCATAATTTTCCATCCTAGAAATCCTGTTTTATTACTTAATAAGTAGTGGTTCTATCTTTATCTGAAGCTGTACCAGCTACACATTACACATCTAACCAGATTATGGCCATAGAGTACCAGCACATACCAAGATGTTTCCTGAGGACTGAGATGAATGAAGCACCAGTTACACAGGGACAATAACAGAGGAATTTACCAGATTAATAAAAGGAGATGTCAACCCCATACATTCCATTCAAATAAGCAGTATCTCCAAGAGAATTCAAGAAGCTATTGGTCATTTAACCGTATTTTTGAGTTAGGTTACTCTTGGATGTCCTGAACTGCATTACTCCCTCCTGACCTACACCTCAACGTGGTTTTGCTACTGTGCTTTTATTGTAACCAACCTAAAGGGGCTGGCTGTCCGCGTATAACCCCGTTCTTGGTTCTCTCCTCCAGGTCCATGACCTCCTTGTATATCAACTCTGAAAATGCAGAGAAGGGAAGGCAAAAAATGAATTTACAAACCCAGGACTGGATCAATAATACACATCCCATTAAAATGTAACATTTAAATTTCATATGCTTATTACTGTTCGGAATTAGTTTTGAAAACAGGCTGTAGGCTACAGAACAACTGGCAAGTGATACAAAAATGTAGAATTCTTTTCTGTTGGAGCTGCAATGGCCTGGCTGTCTTGAGGAGACACAGACATTGCTCTGAGACTCTCTTGTCCAGGCTGCCTGGGGAGCTGAGGTTAAACTGAGTCTTAATGAGCACTCGGTATCAATGGCTTCTTTGGTCCAGATAAACTCGATCTGCAGTCTTCAAAGGAACAGGTAGGAACAAGCCCAAACAGTATTGCCATCCTCCAACACACATTTGCCACTAAATTTCCTCAGCAACAACATCTAAAGGCCCAGATCACCATGAAATGGCAGACAGCATTGGCATGTAAGTAGCCACTCCAAATGAAAGCAGCAGCTTTATCTTCCAGTTACAGAAGTTCCTCATCCTTAAACAGGTTAGAAGTGCTTGTAACATGAATGAATCACACACCCCCTGTACCGCCCAGAAGGTTTCTAGGCTAATGGCAGCTTATAATCCAGAAAAGACTTCAGATGTGAATCTACAGAAGTAACAACAGAAGAAAAGGACTGAACATGTTAAATGCAACTCGTAAGAACTGACTGTCAGAATACTGCTTCTTATCTGTCACTGGCAAACTAATGCAATGCACAAACAGTTTGGAAGAAAAAAGCATTTAAGAATTATAACTTCAAGGGCTGTGTGAGTCTCAAAAATAAACTCCATATTGCTTAAAATACCCTCAGCACATCTGCTTCGAAAGGGAAATAACTTTGCTTGGAAGGAGGATGGTAAGAGAATTTCCACAAGTTTCCCTATCTCTGCCTTTATAATTAAAATTCAGCTTCTAACAGAAAGCAACTTAAAAGCGTGGTAGTACTAGGTTTTACAGACTTGTGCCCATCACCAGCCAACAAAATCAAACAGTCAAAAAAGATTCATGAAACGTTTTCCCCAGCTTTTTTCCTCCGTGGATAAAAAGATTATACAGGTCTAATATCCCCTCCTAGACTTTTTCAGTACTAAGTATTAGATTGCTCAATGTGCTACGATCTTTCTTAAATGCAACACTTATGGCCTGCACGGCAATCTGGTTCTGCATTTTTTCTGAGCACTAGAACCTCTGCAATACCACACCTTTTAGAAGCAATTTAAAACGAAGCACAAGCTTCACAAGTAAGAAAGATGTTCCCCTTGTACTTTACCATTTCACACCTCCTATGTGACCAGGAAATAGAGACACTAAACCAGCACTGAACACTAAAGCTCATGCTCTTGGCGGTACGAGTCTTACGTCATACTACAATCCGTTCTGCACCTCAGCCCCCGCTACTGTCTCAGGATCCCACAGCTGAGAACCACCAGCATCTCCCACACCGGCTGTAACCTCACTACCTCCCCCATGACTAACATTCCTTATGACGACTTCTTACAAATCCTCTGCTTGATTTAGAAGAGTACAACTAAAATGCTCTTCACTTGAAGACTAGTGCTTCTACTTCAGACTTACATTGCTCAAACGCCTGCATCTTCTTCAGCTGTAGCAGTTTGTCCAGAGTTCTCCTCCCTGAAAACGCCGCCTTTTGGTTTGCAAAAGGTGACTGAAACGAGCGGGTCTTAAGTTCACTACCAATGTTCAGCATCCTCACAGGAACATTTTTAGCATCCCAACAATCAAGAGGCTGAGAAGCTCTGATCTATGCCCTTGCCATTCCAAGCAGTTTAAGTAAATACTATTAGGTTGCTCAGAAGAACCTTAAGAACAAGTAATCGTTGGGGCCCAGCCCACTCCCCAAAGCCCTATTACACTTAAATGCCCTTCTTACCTTTCCATTCTTCTATCGTGTGCTCCCTCTCATCTAACTGCTTATCTGGTATCTTTGGTGGAGGCTGAAAAACAAAACTAACTCATGATAAAGCAGTCAAAAGGGATACAAAACCAGAATAAATCAAAAATGAAAGTTAGCACTCAGAAAACGAACCTGATTTAAAACCACTGTATTTAGATGGTCAAATATTCCCTCATACTTGGAATTGACCTATTTCCTAGATGCTGCTACATGTTTTAAAGTTCTGCTGATTAACAGATTTGCTTACTTTAATAAAATAGAAACTGAACAGCCTGGTAAAAGAGCTGCTAAGTGCAGCAGCTCCTAAGCCCAAGCAGCCCTTTTTACCTACTTAGTGGTAATGACTAAGTTTTCCCTCTAGCTATTATATATCAGTAAAATTCTAATTGCACCATTTACATCAAGCATCTTTTCCTATTCTTAGTGGCATACCATCAACCATCTTTCTTTTAAAAAAATGACACTTTTCTTATTAGCTGAAATTGTCCTGAAATTATTTTTTTTTTAAAATTCACTTAATCCTTTTGTTCACTAATGTTAATAATTGAAAGCTCAAGTTCTTGTACTCAGATTTGACGCAACGCTTATTTTCTAGTTTAAGAGTACTATCAATTGCTACAACTAATGAAAATATTTCTCTCAGACAGAAGTAAATACCTCAGAATCTTATCAAGGGCAATCAAACCGCACTGAAACAACGGAAGCTCGATAAATTAGAACCCTATATAAAGGATTTCAGATGCATTACTACGTGTCCCAGAGATTATATACAAAAACACACAGACAGACGTGCATGTTTGGGCAGTTTGTGCCCATTCCAATACTATTTCTAATAAACATGTCTATGGATGCCAACAGAAGTGATTACGGCTCAGTTAAGCTTCTAGTGAAATGTGTAGATTCTGCAATAATCTTTTTCCAAGCAGCCATATCAAGCATCACAAGTTTGCTTTAGCACAGTACCATCCTAATCAGAGACCTAGAACAAGAACTTACAGCTTCTGCTTCCGATGGATCGTACCAAACATTGATGTATGGGTGCTGCAGAGCTTCATCCACAGAGATTCTTTTAGAAGCATCTATAACCAGCATTTTTGATAACAAATCCCTTGCTTGACTTGCTGCAAAAGTGAAATCTTTTATTTAGACTAGTGCTGTATACAGTGCACATAATACAGTATTTCAAAGCTCATAATAAGAGGAGACCCAGAACAAACAAATTCTAGTTTAATATCTATGAAACCCTCACGTAATTTGGGGTTTAGGAAAGCGGTCCGTTTGGTGGGAAAAAAAATCGAGAATAACACAGGTGGGAAAGGGGTTGGACATGTTTCACTGTATATTTTCAGCATACGGTGGCCCTTGGTGTGACACCCTTATCTGAAATATAACTCAGCTGGCAGTACAGCCTTGTCTGGAATAGCAGCTGGAAGGACCTACCACTCCCTCTTACAGTTTATGGGGATAAAACTGTCACATACTGTTAGTCACAGAAAATACGGTGAGTCTGTGACTCCACTGAGTAGGTGACTTTTAGAATCAGTAAGTTATTTCAGTAACTACAGGATATCTATATATCATGAATATAAACCCTTTATTTTCATCCCTGGAGAAAGATGATCTGCTCTGCCTACACAGCTTCCATTGTATCCTCCCCCTACTCTTCTCTCGGGTTGGTCTCTGTCATTGAGAGGGATATATATATATATTTATTTACTTTTCCTTATAAAGGTATCTCCAGAATCAGACCTGTTTCAGAGAAGGTGAGAAAGCGGAGGTAACCATAGGCCAGCAAGTTCATCCACTCCCATGATAAAAATATTGTAATATTTAAACATTTATCAGGATTATTTTATAGTGAACAAACCCAAGATATGTCACTGTTCAAAATATCACAGTTTTAAAACTTTCAAAATATACAACACGCAGAAGATAGACCTCACCTTTCAGCTTATTGTGTTCAGAGTCAGCTGGGAAAAGGACATCTGGAAAGAGTTTTTCAAAACTATATCCAGCATATTTTGGTCTGTTCTCCACGTAAGTTCGGACTGTAGGCTGTAATTTCTTCATAAATTCAGGGCATGGTGTTCCTAGCTGCTCTATAACTTTATTCCATTGATCAATATCTAAGGTTATACAGCTAAGAAAAACACTGTGTCGAATTTTCAGCTAGAAAGTTATGTTAAAACCAGATGAAATAACCAACAGAGAGAAAACACAGAAAAGTACAATAAAACAAGTTCATCGTCATTAATTAGGACTACTTTCTTAAAGAAAACAGTAAAACAAAGCAAGACAATGATAGCAGAGTCAAGCAATATGTATCATAATTAACTAGCAAAGGATATACTTCTGATAAACAGAGAAAATTAAAAAGACTCACTAAATGTTTTAAATGTATTTAAATAAAGGCATTGTTTGGGTTCTGGAGAAGAACTCTCTCCTGATCTAAACATGTTCACAGCAACAGAGCTGCTGCACATCACCAAGGCGCCCGAGAGAATGACCCCCTCTAGGTGCCCTGTCCTTCGTTCTCACCTTGAGATCAAACTCAGCCCAGCCTGGGCTCTCCCAACCTCGCCCTCTCTCACTAGCGACGTGCAACCCGGAGCGCCAGTGGGCACACAAGGATGTAAATCTTGGCCCACACACCTCAATGACAATTCTGTGCAGAAGTTAAAGAGTTTCAAAGACACATAAGTAACATCTTAATTAAAAAGTTTACACGGGTAAAGGGGAGACTGACCAGTTCACAGCAGAAGAATTTAACATGTGTTACTGAATAAAAAAAGGCAACGTTTGGCTCAGGAATTCCTAGTTGTAGATGGTTAGATACTGGGAGAGAGCTCAGGCAAAACTTTATATGTGCTTATCTCATTCCTATATTCTCCCCAGCTTTTTCTTTTTGGCTACCATCAAAGACTGGACACTGGGCTACCTAAACCTTCAGTTGGATGTAGCAGGCCTCCCTCTTATGTTCTTAAAACTTAAAAGCAGACCTTTATAAGAGGATTTTCAAGGTTTGCAGTGCTTTAGAATAGGCCTTGGGAAAAAAAAAGAAGTAGTAGTATTTACATTGTATAGCACTAAGGCTAAAGTGAGAAGCCAGGCACCAGACACGTAAAGCTTAGCGCGGTGCAGCTGCTGCAAGGAGAGCCATGTGGAAGTAAGGATGCCCTGGATCTCCACACTGCGCCTCTAAATCTTCACCCCTAAATGGTACTATGTCAGTTATTAAACAGTTAACCTGCAGCAAAAGCAGGAAAGATTTCTGATGGCATCTAGAAAACTCAAGTGTAACTATTAGTAAAACAAATAAGATGCCAAACCCCAATTAGATCCACTAATTTTAGCAATGACCCAGAGGTTTCAGCTCCATCTGCTTGGAGCAAAGCCTTTGTCGGAAGTGTTGTTCACAGGACAACCCGTACAGATACCACCATGCCGCTCACGGAACAGTAAGACAGAACTGCGAGGAATTTCCGAAAGCTCTTTGCAGGATCATTTCTGCATACAAAAATATAAAACTCCAGACTGTAACTGAAGAAGCTGGTTAGGAATTTTTTGTAAACGTTTCCTATAAAATGTAAAGAACAATAACTGCTAACATGCTTGAGTACTAAACAAGATTAGTAAGTTATTACATACAAATGATCTCCAAAGCAAAAATCAATGCACGTGAACCAGTAAAACACCATCTAAAGAAAAAAAAAAAATCTGTCTTAAATGTGACAACATCTAAAAGCAATGGATAGACAGTATATTAAATTGAAAGAAGAAAAAAGAGGGGAAAAAAATGGAAAAAGGAAAAAGGAAAAAGAAGTCTGTTTGCCCAAGTGGTATTTTGTTCATCTTGCTTAGTATTAGTCCCTAATGACAGTCATACACATTAACGCTGTCTTGTGGTTTTGCTTTAAATGGTACAACTATAGACATTTTTGCAGCTTCCTGGAACCAAGGAAATGAATTTGCGAACTGTATTTTGAAAAGGCAGTTTAAAACCTGTATTTTAAAAATTAGAACCACCTTAATCTGGAACTATATTGCTGCAGTATCTTTTGACCTCTTACGACTAGATGCTAGGCCAAAGGTAAGGATACGATCTGTACCAGGAAATAAAACACCACCTTTGATCATTTCTCCCATGATGCACCCAACTGACCAAATGTCAACTGAAAACAAAATGCAATGATATTAACATAAATGATAGTTATTGAAATAAAGTAAATAAAAATATCTAGACACACACACACATGAAGTGACTATAAAAAGCGTGTGTAATGGAAATGAGTGAAGGTGAGTGTATGCTAACTACAGGACCAGCAGAGACTATGTCCTACTGCTAGGTGCAGCCTGAAGATAAATGAAGTTCTTCGGTTTTTTTTAACTGTATCACAAGAAAAATCCACGTTCATTTAATAAAAAAAAAATAATTGTACAATATGCATTTTCATGACACAACATCAATAAAAAGGTTAATCACTTCCTAACTAATTCAACCTGCTGCAGCAGCACAAGGATACAGTCCCTTCCTGGAAAGAGGATTTTGTGGCAAACCATTTCGCCCATAATGCACCCCACAGACCATAAATCCACTATGTTTGTAGCACAAAAAGAAGGAAAAGCAAAGCAAACGGTCATTTAAAATTAAAGGAAGCAAAACATGACTGCATCCTATAAACTGCAGAGACAGCACAGGAAGAAGAGCAAGTCTTTATATAAATCAATGAAAACACTTTAAAATACACCATATATAAGGATTAGCTTTTAACTGTCTCAAATACAAGGCAGAAAAACATCCTTTTGTTCAACGTAGTGCTAGAGTGAGAGCAGAGAGAGAGAGAGAGAGACACGAATCAAGCAGAGTAAAGCCCTTCTCCAGGCTCTGAGGTTTGCAAAGGGCCTCTGCCAGCAGACTCCACGGGAGCTCCAAAGAAAACTTTATTTCTTGAAAGCAATTCCTTTGTAGTTGTAGGAATAATTTTAAAAGCAGCAAAGTAAACCGACCTTTAAAAATACTGCCTATCTAAACAGTTTGTACTTTTAGGAGGAGAATTAATTGGTTATTACATAGGAATTAAAATTTGCCATCAAGTATTTCCTAAAAGTCAGATTACCATGCATGTCTCTCTCTCCCTTTAAATAGAAAGCAAACACAATCAGTAAAAGATCACTTAGAATTTTAGAGGATCAGTTAATGACAATATTAGTATGCTCCTAAAAGATTTTCAGTTAAAATTATTTGTTTAAAAATATCTCCCCATTTATGCTGAAATAACATCTTATACAAAACTCAAAAGCAATTTTTTTTGGTATGAAATACACATTTTCTGCATCACCTTAACATAAATCACTTGCAAGACATGCTCAAAGATGCACAAGTTTACTTTTTACAGGTATGCCAATTTTTTTTTGTGATTGCTTTCAGAGATACTGTTAACTCTGTACGCAAAAGTTTTCTTGAAGTTATAATAATGAAATTGTATTTTCATGAATACTTTTATGTCAAATGTGACAACGGAATTTCTATTAAGCAGATAAGAAGGGGATTTAAATGAGAACAATTGTATACTAAAAATCACATGTAAAAGTTCTGAAGGAGCTCAACATTGTCAAGCAAACAACGTTGCTTATTGAAAATATTCCTTCCCCCTTGTTTACAAGTTCCTCTAAAATAGTATCTAAATCATATGAAAGGAGATTATAGTTGTACATATTAATAGGTCAAAATTAAGGGCCTGGTTCATTTAAAAACTGACTGTCAAGATTTTGTGATTAATGGTGTTTTTCCTTTAAAAACTCTTCTCAAATATTTAAGAAAAGTAGATATTCTTTGGCTTAGAGACTCAACGATTTGAAGCCAAGTTTTGCATTTGACTTTTTAATATAATTCTGAATGTTGACTTTTTCACCTGCAAAACAATCTGCTGCCATTACAAACCAAAATATACCCAAATCTGTTGTAATTAGTTTGTGTCCAATGTGATAAAAATGACACCCATAAGCGCATGGAGAAGTCTGGGAAGAGAAATAACGTAAGTCAATGACTTATCTTCATGACTTATCCTCAGACAACTAACTACTTCAGAGGCAAAGAACAACACTGGAAACCATTCTGCTGGTCACTCTAGAAAATCAAACTTGTGATGTTTGGGGGTGTTTTGGTTTGCCCTTTTCATTAATCAAACAAAAGCTGTCTATTTATAGGTCTCTAACTTTTTTATGAAGGTAGATCAACTCATACCCTGAGGACTGCTCCTGTGAATACTTCTATAAAAGACTGAGTAAAATCTCATTACAGACTTGAAAAATCTTTCTAAAAAAATCTACTGCTTGTCATACAGAGTGTATTTTATTCCTAAAAAACCTGTTTGGAGTGAACTTACTATTTTTATAATTCTAAAAGAAAAAAATCAAGTGAAAATGAAGTTCAAACCCAGTGTACATAATATGAAACTTTAAAAGCAGATGCTTCAGAGTGCCTGGGGCTTTCTTTGATTTTCAGTGCTTCCTCCCTGATAATTATGCACATAACGGCACATAAATGTAAATATGTTAAGGTATGTGCACACAAACAGTATTGATGTCCTTCAGGTTCTGAATTTCTTGAGTTTGCAAGGCCTGGTTTCTTAATGCAATATACACAAAACGTGCTTTATCTCCTTCAGTATCAAAACCTATATAGAAGTTGATTCTATAATCAGTCTGTCTGAGATCTTTGATGGTTTTAAAGCAATTTAAGATTTCCTATGGGCGTAGCATAGTACCCAATAAATACTACTCTGCAGTATGTATCTCAGCCATCAAAACATATACTGCAATCCTCCCACGTAAGTTCAGCAGGGCACTGAAATGGCAGAAAGTTCCCAGATGACCCTGTTCAATTAAACTGTTAATGTTAACCATTAGTTAGATAGCAATTTTCAATGTTAAACTCTAAATTACATAAGTTAACTTTTAATTTAACTTTGGGTTTAAAGGGCTGAAATAGGCATCAAGTGCTAAGAGATGAGGATCACGGACAGCCCGTGGTTCTTACTGCGAGCACATCCTCCATCCCTGCCTCCCTCCAGGAGGAACTCCTCAGGCAGCCATGGACTAACAGTTTATGTAAATACCTTTTCAATGACAACTGTACGTATGGAAATAGATTGTCTTCTAACTCGTGCACAAATTTACTTTTACATATGTAAAACAAAAGTGTAATTTCTCAACATAACGACCATGTATTTGGTCTTGGGAAGACGTGATAGTTTTTCTTATGAAAGTTAATTTTTATTCATATTCTACGGCAGAACACAATTCAGGCTTGCTTAAGGAACAGGTTGTCACTAGCATGACAGGGTGATCTACAAAAAAATCTATTGAACCCCAACAATAACCTAAAAAATGTTTCAGTGGAAATAATGTTTCATGATTTTGCAACTCAAAATTATTTAATATTTAAGAGAAAAATGTAAACTGGACAAGCTATTTCTGAAAACTTGTGACTTCCCGTGTATCAATTCCTTCTCTAAGGCAGCTGCATGACTCAGACTAAAGCTTTAGGTTCTTTTATCTACTGTCTGTTAACTGGCCAATGTAAAGTCTTGGGGGGAAAAAAAACCAAACCAGAAAGATAAACATAGGCTTTCTAAACTTCAGCAGTTAAAAAAATAACTTTAAGCTTGCTCCAGTTAACCTCTGACTTCTAAATTACGTGAAAAATAGCCAACCATGGAGGCCATTTGAAGGAATATGCATCCTCTCATGCACGCTAACAATCACAAACAGAAATAAAAACCACAGCCTCATGGTAAAGATCTGGTCCCATTCCTTTGAGCTGGCTTCTTTCATTGCCAACACCAATGGAAGTTGTCCCTCTTGGCTGTTATTAACAACAACAAAACCAACTCTCTCTGCACACAGCAGCTATCCTTTACACACAACCTGAAGTCACTTGCCCTAATGGTATGCAGTTGCCAGGGAAGTTTGCAGACTATATTAAGAATCTTGACAAGCAGAGCAGCCCCAGTTGTGTCAGTAGCCTGGGGAGCCACCCTCGCATCACCCGGAGACAGCCAACAAAGCCCCAAGCATCACGGCATCTGATGGGCCTTACTGGAGGACTAACGAATAGAGGGTTTAAAATCCCTTCAGCAAAGGGTGGCCTCTGCGCACTGTGCCTGCTTGAGGTGGAAACGCCAAGCGACCTGAACTGAACACAGTGACAGCAGGTCAATGAAATGGCAGCAGAACTGGGGCCACCACAACAGAGTTGCAGGGATGACATGTTGCTTCAGTTTCCTAAAGGACAGTAGCTGTTTCATTCAGAAGGTGCAATGTACTTGATCGTGTATTTCCCTCAAATGATGCATCCTTTCCTTATTTTCTTGTAGAAGGTATTGAGGAGGGCCACAGAGCGAGTCTAAAGAGGAGGGAAATGTACGCAAGCAGAGGGGCAAAGTAAACAAATTTCCTTGGAATTGATCATGGATCTCAAAGAATCTCTGAAGCTTCATGACAATACTCTCTGCATATTGAATTTTTCTTCAGCAACATTAAGAACTTATTGCGACAGGTTTAAAGTAGGCCGGTTTTAATAAAAAGTAATGCCACAGCAGTTAGTTCTAGCTTGTTTGTTCCTCAGTAGCCTTTAAGACCCCTACATCCTGAAGGGTTATATTGAATATAGTTATTTAAACATTAAATTTAGGACACGTATTTACTGTTTAATTACAAACTTACATCCTCATCAAGAATAAAGTCAGGTGAAGGTGTATCAAGGTACATGATACATATTAAGAAAATATATTTCCAGTTCTTCCAGGATGAAATGTAATATACGAAGCAAGCTATTTACATTTTTAAACAAACAAGGCCCTCAATTTCTTCTCCTATTAAATGCAAACATTTCTAATGAGTTGAGTTGAATAAACAAATTGGTGTATCCAGAATCTGCATTTTGGTCACAAGGGTAATTTATAAAATTTCCACAGCTTGAAAAAAAAACATTAACATGTAAAATGTGGTGCGCCAAACAAAAAAATAAAGCTATGTCAAAGAAAGACTATATTTGCTGACCGTTTTCTTTGTATCCCATCCCTAGGATGACCTCTGGTGCTCTGTAGTAACGAGTCACTACATAAGGCGTCATCATAAAACTAGTTCCTGCAGTTCTGGCCAGTCCAAAGTCAAGAATCTTCAAAGTGCAGTCTGACTTTACTACTATATTACTGGGCTTTAAATCCTTTAAAAAGAAACATCATATGAGACTGCTAAGACAAGCACAAAGTACTCTGTGGTTCACATTTTTAAAAGATAATACTGCTAACGTTAAACCCCACATATACAACTCAGTTATTGCTATAACTGTAGTTTCTTTTCTCCTTGCATTAATTCATGTGCATTCAGCAGACTATGGAATTAAGTCCCTTATTGTGCTTGTAGATTTATATAGCACTAAAAGAAGGAAAATACAACCAGCGTTACAAGATAAGTTAGCAATGTCCGAAATAAATTGAGGTTAGTAAGAAATGTTAGCTCTGAGGAAAGGTCTAGAAACTGCTCACTGGAACAACGGTTATTACTATGATGCAGAACACAAGTAACATGACAATCGCTGAAATCATTTGATGCAATAATCATCTCAATACAAGAATTACTAAAATCATAACATGAATGTAAAAAGTAAAAGGTTTTTTTGCTATTTGAGGCTGCATTACCTCTTTTGAACCAATGCAGATGTTTCTCTGAACAAGGAAGGAAATACCCATTTTCACACAGATTTAGTTTCCCATTTAGGATTTGATTTTATACTAACTTTAGCGACCAAACCCAAAAGGGCACCATTGAAAAACTGCCCAAAACTAACACAATCATTAAATCGGAGTGGAGAATGCCCTGATACAGCTTCAGATCATCTTAGTTAGAAACTTGGTAACTGTTCACTCACAATCTCTCCACTTGAATCCTAAAACCACATTGACAATAGCAGCTTTACGACATCTATTTATATGGATGCTACACAGGCATAGTCAGTCATTATTTCAGGGGGATCTTACACACATCTGAATGTCACAGAGCAAACATTACAAACAGAGTAACTTCAGAATACCTTTGCCATCAGAAAATCATTCATAACACACAGGCCGGCAGAGATAAGGCTTGGATCCTTTCTGCCTACACTCTACTAAGATTAATGAGAGAAAAACCCGAGACGTGGCAGAAGACTCCAGCATTTGAGCTGCAGGCATTTGATAAGTAGCCCTATCTTTCTCTGTTTTGTAAAGACTTAAAAGTGGCTATCTGCAAGATATATGTAGTTTTCATCTGTACTCGTACGGCTTTTGGAAAACTCCTCAGAAAGCTAAGAAAGCTGCATTAAAGGGAGAGGAAACCACAAAAGAAGAGTTCCAGAACAACAGAATTTTAATGGATAATTAAAGTCTTACATACTTACATATTCACACCCGCACTTCCAAATCACACACACAAGGACACTGCAGACAACTTTGGCTTAAAAGATTCTCAAACGCCACAAATGAATTCAAGTATTATAAGGCATTCCAGCTGTTTAATATGCCTGTTTCAGATTCTGCTACTATCCTGTTTATTATTAGCTTCATTTTTGCACACTTCTATTATTTGGAGGGTATTGATTGCAGAATCCCAGGTGAATGCTCATAGTATTAACTACATTTATCTTCCCCAAAGCTGCAGGATTAACACTGAAAATGTTAAGAAAGCTTCCTTTTGCAAAAGAAAAATCACTATGAGGACAAAACCCAAAAGCGTACAGAGTACTGTCCATCCTTAATTTCTGAACATCATGTAGTTCTCATGAAGCCTAGGAACATGCTGTAATTTGGAATACAGAGCTGTTTTTCAAAACGATGGAGGTGAGAGTTGACTTACACTGCATCCAAATTCATGCAGAACCAGTACCTCTTATGTTTTAAATAAACAAGGACTCAAAAGCTCCTCTAAGAGCGATCAAGTTAGTTAGACTGTATAAATACACACAGAACCTATAGCAGAAGATAGCTCTCACCAAATCTTAAAAATATAAAATGTCAGTGCCTAAAAACCAGATATTATTCATTACCATCTCCCCATTAACCAGAGAGGGAGAGAGGGGCATAGCTGGAGGGTAATTCATGGCTTCTATGGGCTTTTCCCTTTCTAAAGGAAGATTTGTGTGAAGGGCCTCCATAATTAGGCACCTTTGCTAAGTGCTCAAAATCAGTCAGAATACAGTGTTTCTGAGCCTCCATGCAAGACTAATGAGACATTTTGTGTCCTTCAGCAAGTCAGTGAGGCACAGCTCTGCAACGCCAATCATTCATCCTCTTCAGATTGTGAAATATAAATGAACATGGACTTCTACACTCGCTGGAAACTCTGTCTCTGCAAAGTGTTTTGAAAAATGTAATGTTAATTTGCCAACATCTGTTAAAGCCGGTGTAAAGCTCTAGTCAAATCTTTAACAAGATCAAATCTTTATCCACTGATGTGGCAGCAAAGTATGCTCCCAACAGCTTCTAGGTGACATTGTCTGAAACTCTTTGTGTTTGATCTCTGCCTTGTTCCGTGCCTCTAGTTTGCTATAAAAAAACCCACTTATTTCTACGGCAGGTAGTATCTGGTGCTACAGGCATGTATACAGATCACTGTCCTGTCAGTCATTCAGCAAGCTCTGAAAAAGTTGCTGCGATTATTGCAACTGTGGTAGTGGAACCACCAATACCAAAAAAAGCTTAAGGCTTTAGAGGACACTAAAGTGCACTAGATTCACAGCCAGAGTGCCTCACGGGCAGCCATGGTGGTGCAGACTATGTTTAAGGAGTAACTAGTTTCAACAAAGTAATTAGCTTTAGACATTAAGGACAGTGGTGCTAAAAGCACAAGAGCGATATAAAGAGTTACTATTGCAGCCACACGGTCCATATGAAATATGTTCCTTTCCAAGCATGACCTCCTTGTCTCCTGAGGTTTCGTTTAACTCGTTCCACAGAGAAACCTTGAAGTATACAGGCAGAAGGCACGCAGCAGGTAAGTAATGCAAATGTTTTGCCTCAACCTACTTAATCTTCTAACAAAGTCTGAGAAGCAGCTGTCAGCTGAAAATCTACCATGAAGACATGCAAGTGAAATCTATCTGCCCATGTCCTTCAAAAGCATTCATGCATACGTGTATTACTATTTACATAACAATTGTATCTATAGTGTCTTTGGAGTAGGTTATCCCTGTACTTCATATTACTGCACAACATGAAGCATTTCAAAGACTTCACCAATATTTACAGAGGCAGGAATTCTATCCTCAAAGCTGTCTTTACGCCTGCCCAACAACTACCTGAGTAGTTACTTCTTTTCTATAAATGTATGAATGTTCACATTTATCCATGACTTCTCCAGGCTCAATGGTTTGATGCCCACTTCATAGGATTACAAACCATCCTTGAAGCAAATTCTAGAAGCTCCCTCCTGCCTGTGCTAAGGTCCACAGAAAGAGACCCTCTTAGATTACCCACTCTAGCACGTCCTCACAATATGCAGTTTTCCAAAAATAAAGACAGACCTAGGAAAACCCACAGCATTAAACTTGCATGACTAAGTGCTGAAGAGACCAGAAAATGTGAAGCTGCGTACAAAACCATTATTTCAATCCCACAGGTGCATGCGTTAGGACACAAAGGGCTGCATAACATCAGTCCTATGCAGTATAACACCACAACAGTGGCAAGTGGAGAAATGGAGATTTTCCCAGCATCCCCAGAACAACGCAAGAAGCCCACTGACCTGTCTCAACGCAGACCAAGAAGCACAGGTTCCAGTGCCTGGTTGCAGGCAATGCTTCTGCCTACCTTCCCTTGCCCACCTCTTCCAAATGCAGCAGTTCAGGGCAAACTGCACAAACAAAGGAGCCTTCACCTTCCTTCCCCGAGCTCCTCACTGGAACGAGGCAGCTGATGAGTACTAGAGCTAGCTAAAGGAAGCAGTGTTTGGCCATTCAAACCATATTCTCTAGTCTAACAATTGTCCTGGTTCCCTCAAGGGAAAACCAGCAGACTGAACAGGAGTGTCCTACTGACAGATCCAGCTTGCAGGCCATTCAACACGCCGGTCACAATGAGGTGGACTAATGAACTGGACAAGCATCCTAACACAGCAATTCCTGTGGTAGCACGCAGAGTTCCAGTCATTATTTGTTTTGCTGTGTACACCATCCATGAGGAAGACTATGCAGTAATGACTGAAAGTATCACACATGAGTAAGTTTAATTACATCTTCTGCATCCTTTCAGAAATGAAAACTTTTAAAACTCTCAAAAAAAAATTACAATGAAAAATATAGCACTGTAGTACTATAAACTTACAATTTCCCAAAATAGCAGAGATTATATTTGAAAAGTTATAACCAGCTAAATCTCAAGCAATCTTTACACTACATACAAATATATATGAGATGTTCAACTTTAACAGGCAGTCTTAAATTCTGAATGTCTTGACTGGACTGCAACACACAGATGCCATTTAAAAAGCAGTGGTTAGTTTTGCCAGCGGGCAGTCTGAGCGAATGCTTTGTGACACACAGGTGTATGAAAGTTCCACTTAACGGGTGTTTATCATCATCTGTTTTATTTGGAGACTTCAGATATTTATTCATTACTCTGCTAGTAAATGAGCAGATGGGCAGTTCTTTCAAAAGATGGGATTTCAGGTTTGGTTACCAAAACAATAAAGACAGAGATGTTTTCAAATATTTTTTCCTGCCATGAGTACTAAAAAAGAACATTATATAGACTTAGAGGAGGTAATGCAAAAATCTTTATTTGCTCTGTGCAGATCATTATCAAATCATTCAAAAGGTTCATTCCAGAAATACATTGGAAAAGCTAAGTGTGATGATTTCTCTCCAGCTTTCTCTGTCTGCCTATGGGACAGGCTATGGATCACCCTTTGTGCTCAAATTTCTGAATTGAATACTCAAGGCAAAACCAGATACAATGCAAAATATACACACTTAAGTTCACTTACCCTATGTATGATTCCAGCTGAATGAAGATGTTTGATACCACACAGCATTTGATAAAGAAGATAGGACATTCGTTCATGGTCTAGCTCCATCTGAATCACTTGGCAGAGATTTGCATCCATGAGCTCCATCACTATGTAGCTTATGAAGAAAAAAAAAAAGAATAATAATCAGATAATACTGCCATTTTATTGTATTCTTTCCCGTGTTCATCTTTCTGTGTGAATATATTTTAAATTAATTCTCAGCTTTAGTTCAAATCAGACTTACACATCTTGGAATTCTTCCAGGGATTTTTGTGGTGTGAACACATTCAGTAGGCCGATTATCTGTAGGAAGGGGGAGAGGAAGTATAATTGCACCAGAACAATAGCAAAGGCAATATTTCAAAACTGATAGCCAGTATTCAGATGTGAACCTGCTGGTACACACTGAAGCTCAAGATGCTCAGTGGCTCAACCAGACCTAAGATGCTGTAATAGGTGCTAATGATTTTAGGAGGAGTGTCTTTCCTCCACAAATCACATAATCTAATGACACTCTGTGGGCATTAACAAGATGATGTTTAAAGTTCAAAACCTAAGTAAGTTAGTGAGTCTTCCTCTGTCTTCTACTTGCAATTTGAAGAGAGCTGTTAAGACTTTTATTGCATATGAGAAAAAATAAAATTAAAACCTGACAATGACTACCTAAGAGATACAACTTTGCCATTGACAGAGGTGAAGCAACAACTTCACCCAAAGACAAAACCAGATTCTTGGAGCTGCTTCAGGACATTTCCCACTTGCTAAGAATGGATGGGATGTGCAGAAACAGGTCAAGCAACTACTCATCAAAAGTCAGTTAGGCTTGAAAAAGGTTATCATCGTATAAATTATGCTATTAGGTAAAAATTCCTTCAGAGAATCCACATAAACACCACTTCTGTCTTAGAAAAAACACAAAATTTTCCCAAGTAGCTAAAAGACAGTAAATCTGTGACTTTGTCTTTCCCTAGCAAGTGGGGGGGAATTTTATCTTGTTAAGAGGGACGGTGAGGAAGACTGCACACAGCAGTCTCAGAAGGAAGAAAACAGACAATACCAGCCTTCTGTAGTTCAACTCTGATAAATTTATCACTTATTCTCTCCACATTTCTCTGTGATCTGGTCTACTCCACAGCTGCTTAAGCATCAGACAGTTCCTGTTGTCATGACACAAGATTCATAACTCATTCATGCACCAGGGAAAAAAAATAAAATACATCCTTTCTTCTCCTATCTGTTTAGCAACAGCAACAGAAACAAGGATGCGCTTACCATTCATGGTATTTTTATTTGCCAGCTGCCTGCAAAGTGTAGTAATGTAACACTTACTCCCTTCCTGAGTTAAGGGGTTATTTAAAGATTGGGCTGGTATAAAAATTAGTCAATAATAGCTCTTCTGAAAGATCCTTCTGTGCTTACCATGGAGATACAACCATGCAGTGAAAATCTCCACAGAGGATGTCATCCTTTGAAGTCACTTTTAAGACTTTTACAAAGAATAACCTTGCAGTTAAGTCTTTAACATATAAAGCAGGACGCTGCACTCACATTTTTGTGATTAACGCACTTCATAAGAACAAGCTCTCTGTAGGCTCTTTTAGCGTGGGTTTGGTTCTGAAACGGTCGGCTTAACTTCTTGATTGCAACATTTCGTTCAAGGATGGCATCATAAGCTGCACTGTAATTAAAAATAACATTATCACATCTCAGTGTCAAGGTCCTTTAAGCTGTGGCTACCTTTTTCAGATACCTTGTATCATGTCTGCAGATAAACGGCTTAAGGGAGTGTAATAGCAAAGTGCTCTTGCATGCTGAGCGACTCAAAATTTAGAAATGTTTCTTAGCCTCATAGTATTAACACATGACAATCTCCGCGAAATGATGCAGGATCTCTGCTTTCTAAAATATCTTACTAAAGATATTGAGCTCTTGCCACTCATTGGCACTCAAGAACAGATCTTCTAAAAACGATCCAAAACACTTCAAACATAAAAAGCACATCAATTTCATGTAAAATCTTCACACAGAAAGGAAAGGAGGAGAGAGGAAACGCAGGTTGTATAAAGGTCCCATGCTTTCACTTATGCAGTTGCTTAATATCCTCATGACAATGACAGCATCAATGTCAAGATAAAACAAAAAAAAAAGTTAGGAAAGATTTAACATATTGATGTCACTGTCTTTTACTTGGTAAAAAGAAAGAATAATATTTTGTTTGCAGATTAATGCCAAGATTGTCATATGATTCAGTGACACAGGCTGTTCAGATGATGAAGACTGTTACTGGGGACAACTCCCATACGTATCACATTTCCATGGCAGGAAGGCACGGATTTTGTTTCCTGTAAGAGGTAATACAACAGCTGACTACCAGGCAGACTCAGGAAATATTTATCAGTTACTAAAAAAAGCCTCAGCAGGGAAAATACTGTTTTCTTGTCTCCTACCAAGAATGGTACTCAGTCCTAATGATGAACATCTGCCAGTAATTGGTGAGCATCTACTAAATCCAACTAGCTACTTTGAAAAGCACATCGTCTATACAGTAGATAGGCTTAAATTACATCATTAAAACCTTTAGTCACTA
>VXBO01010503.1:1343179-1368931 GCA_013400135.1 Rhinoptilus africanus
GGTAACTTCCTTTGATTTACATTTTCCACTATCTGGAATTTCCCCCACCTACTCCCAAGATAAGGAATACCTTATGAAAGAGCAGCCAGGAGAGATTGCCAACATGGGACTCCTGTACCAGTATTTAAACCTCTGCATCCCCAGTACATAATGGTAGCTTTAGAGTCCACTGCAGTATTAGATATGGTTGAGCCTTTAGGCCACCTACTTAATATTCCTCCAAATCAAGTTACATCAGCTTTGAAAAAAAAACACAACAAAAAACTCCACACAAATCACAAGAATTACACTCTGCCTCTTCCAGACACAAGCAAGATTTAACCACATGAGCACTCCAGCCCTTCTTGGAGTAATCAGAGAGGTTTAACTAAAAAGGCTTCAATTACCACTAGCAACAATTACAGAATGAAACTAGAGTAATTACACGGTCAGGTTTGGATCTCAGCTCTAGGAGGGGCAGTACATTTGGAAAACAGGCAGTAACATATGACTGGGAATGAGAAGGACAGTAATAAATCCAAAGCTTTTGCAGGCTTTTCTGTAGCAACTAAACAAAATCCAGTCCAACAACTGTCTACGTCCTCATTGTATTAACACACATTGCAAACAAAATCCAAATCAGTTTTTCAGCTGCTGCTACTTACAGACCAAATAATCTTAATGCCAGAAGTTACCACTTAAAAAATACCTTTTTCTACAGTACTGGCCTTCAAATTTTCATTTGCACTAAGCACACTGTTTTATTATTAACCCAGCTAAAACACAAATATGAATTAAAACCCCACCATACCACACATTCTCTAAACATTGATCAAGACAAGATCAAGGAAGTGAAGACGTTACAGGGAAAAGTATTTGAGAAGATTATGCTTTTCTCTACCCTTCTTTTCCTTGACGTTTCTTTTGTATTTTTATGTCCCTGGTTAGCATCTCAAGAGGTACAATAAATTGGAAAATCTGCAAGTTTCTGTGCTATCTACATCTTTCTCTTGAACATTCAAAAAACTTGGAAGAAGCTTAAATCAACATTTATCTTTGGGACAATGTCACTGCACAGGAAACAGTGCCTGGAAACAGCTAGTTGTCACCAATCTTAAATCAATCAGACACTTTTCAGTCCACACAGCAGATCTCTTATTCAAAAAATTATATTGTCAAGTCATATTTTCCTAAGCTGCATCAGGTATTTACATATTACAATGACAATCAGGATCACAAATGCTCACTAACCAGTATCAGGGACTACTTAGATTATGCAACTAAGTGAAATAGGCCCCTAACAAGCCATTTCAAGATGTAAAAGCATTTACAAGCAGCAAATATTATGCAGAGTATTTCTGGATTTTGTTTCACTGCAAGCAACATGGTTTAGGATTAAGATTAGTTTCTTTATCCAGGTTTCCCCCCCAATTAATTTATGGGACTCAGCACAGCTGGCTGAATTTGCACAGAAGGGCATCAGTTCAGAAGCAGGAAAGGACACAGGACAAAAAGCAACAGCCCTTGCTGGGGAAAACCAGCCAACAATTACTATTGCTGTTTTACACATAAAAGGTATTTCTCCACACTCCTCAGTAACAAACAACAATTAAAGAACTCAAAAAATGCTATTAAGGGAACCTAAAAGTACATTTAAATTTTAAAGAAACCTTACCATACTATCCCTTGTGCTCCTGATCCTATTGGTTTTAAGTTCTGATACCGTTTCAATACAGTGAAAGTAGAGTCTCCAATTTCAACACTGTAGAAATTGTCACGCTTGCTTCTGCTCATGACGGCAACTTAGTTAGATCACTTCATCCAAATTTTGCTTCTGGCCTGTAAAGAAATAAAATTTGAAAAATTAAGATTTTACAACTGTATATAGTCTGACAACAGGCAAAATTCATTGTAATACGCGGAAGACACTTCCCAGATAAGTCCCATATGCAAACATAAGTTATTTTTAGTGTCTGCAGGAATGAAATGGCATGTGCCTGAAATGTTTTATTTTTAGGAATGTTCCTAAGATAGGATTCTAGAAGGGCAAAAATAATAGAAAACCAAAAGTGAATGGATGGTAGCAAAAATCTTAGATGTCAACAACAGAATATCAGAAGGCAGGAAGCTACATGTCATCCAGAGGAGCTGTGCGAGGGCTGCCATCCCTTCACACCACACATGCAGCGAGGGAGCTGGGTTTGGACCAGGCACTCTCTCCGGAGGTCCTATCCAACCTAAACTGTCACATGACTCTGTACATACAAGAGTGACAAAACATGGACAAGTCTTCCAGACATTGCAATCATCTAAATACTCTTGGACACAACTACCAGGAGTATCTGTCACTGATGTAGAAACACACAGTCAATCTAGGCCAGGAAAGGAAAGGTGGCCTTGTCAGGCATCTCCCACACTAGCTCCTATGAATAAAAGTAACAATCAGGGGAAGAGAGAATAAGAGTAAGAAAAAAGGATGTATATTCCAACAAACCTCCCTCGTATTAAAAAATAGAAAGGCAGCATCTCAATGCACATGTCCCCAGGAGAAAACAAATAAAACTG
This sequence comes from Rhinoptilus africanus, assembly GCA_013400135.1. Taxonomy (NCBI): domain Eukaryota; kingdom Metazoa; phylum Chordata; class Aves; order Charadriiformes; family Glareolidae; genus Rhinoptilus; species Rhinoptilus africanus. The sequence goes on from VXBO01010503.1 coordinate 1,345,724, forward strand.
CACGGTGGCTTTTACTGTATCATTTCCTGTTTCATTGATGTTAACTGTGTGCTTTTAATTTTCTATTTACACGGGGTTTGGGTGTAGCTGTAATAGATGTCTAGTAGCACAAATCCCTGCTTAACTAGAAGAAGAAATTTCTTCAAGAGCAACAACACGCTGTCTTCCTTTGCTACTAACTTCATGAACATTTTCCCATATTATTCTTCGCTTCCATACACCATGATGTTACACATTTGTTAAATTTTAAACAAGCTTTGAAAACATGGACAGTGCAAATGTGGCCTCCACAAATAATCATAAATGTTGTACAGGTAGAATTCTTGTAAGAATCTGTAAACTTACCAAATTCCACTTTCAGCTAGCTAACCTGTACTCATTTCACCTACATAGATGCAATAAAAAGCACTCTAAAAAAGTTCTAAAAAGGACACATTTTTAACTACTTCATGTATTTTCAGCCAAAAATGCACTACCTTAGTTGGCATTTATGTCAAAAGAAACATCTATTAAACAAGCTTCTTTTCCAAAACAACGCTGAAAACCTGAGTCTCTGACACAAAGGCTGACCTAAATACCAAAGGAGCTTCTATCAGCATATTAGCAGTATTGTTAAAGGCTTCCTCCTGCAGTCGATAGGGGAGGCATAATTGGACAAGAATTGTTGCTGAGCACAAGAAAAACTGTATACAAGGCGAGGATCCTGAGGATCCCGACTGTACATGGCAACTCTGTGGGGTGGAGGTAGTCTTACTGGACGGAACAAAAAGCCCAATTTCTTAGGAATACATGACGGCGACCCCAGCTCTTTCTTCCCATCCCTTTTATCACTACATCTTTGGACTATGCCTCTGTCTCAACACTTTCTTCACAGATGTATTCAGACAAAGTTTTAGAATAAAGATGCCCAACAAACACATAATGATAAAAAAAGCCCTGAATTAGGAGAGAGAAAATTTGTTGTGGAAGGTATGAAACCAGACAAACAAATTTTTGAAGGAAGACAATAATTCTCACAATCCTAACATCTGTTCACTGTCAGCTGAGAAAAAAAAAACACTATTGAGCTTATCTACTAAAACTGCATTAAGATGTAATAACACTGAACAATGTGAGATTAGCCAGAACAGCGTAATATATAGAGCTCTGCTGTTTGGTATCAGCATCAAGATAATGAAAGTTTAATACTTCACTTCGGATAATTCATCAGAAACAAGCGCAGGAAGGGCTGCTCCTCTCCACCCAAGGTTTTCAGATTAATGTTGACGCCTTCCCACTTAAAGGTCAAAATTTTGAATAGCCAAAGCCAAGCGTTTAATTGAATTTTCTTTCAATATGGTAAGACTCAAAGAATCAAAGGGTGAAACAAAGCAACTATAGTTTAAGAAAAGATCTTGAGAGACAGTATTCTCTTAGAAAATAATTAATTTATATAAACAGATTTTTCACGTATACCTTACATGTTATTATTACCAAGCAAATTTTATTGCCTTAAAGCTTTGTCATCTGTTACATGTTCAATACTGTAAAACGTGGTTGGTAATATGTATTGGGAAACTTGCAGTTACTAACCATTTTATAATTCATAATAGTATTTTAGCATATGGCATCATATAAAATAAATTCTTGATTATTTTTACTAAAGGAAAAAAATAAGTCTGTGTCTAATCTTTCCATAATAAAGCTTTCACTCAATTCTGAATATATTAGCTTCGCAGTCACCTAAGTACTGCCTATAACCAATCAGTCTACCATTCTCTGCTCCAAATACAAAAAAAAAAAAACCCAACCATTTGTACACTAGATTTAAGCTTCATAATTGGAAAGCCCACACTCTGGACTATTACGTTAGCTATGCTGATCCTAAAAAAATCAAGTTTGTGACAAGGTTTGGTATGTAAATTCCCTCTTTCCCTTTAGACAGCGATCGTATCACAGCCAGAGGAGATCAGGAGGAAGCGCTGCGCTCTCACAGTCCGTCCCCCTGCACTCTGGGGGTGTCTCTCAAAGCAAAGCTGCCAGGGAACACTCTGGTCTGCTCACTGGTCAGAGAGAGAGAAAGCATGAAGGATAGTTTTGCCTACACATGAGCATCATCTCGCTCCTCCTAGGCTGAGTCTCCCCTTCTTCAACAGTCATTGGTTTTGCCGCTTACACTCTCTGCTGTGCACGAGGAACAGAAATCCTCACCTGCCTTTCCATACTCATGGAGAAAACCAGATTTATCTAAAGAAGCTATGTCTAACCAGGCTTTTTCAAGCCTCAGAGCACGCATGAGCTGATTTTGCTCCTTAAGCTTGAAATCAGTTAGAGACAAAGTTTCTTTTCACTGGACTGCCTATGTGGAGAAAGGAAACATCTGTAACACCTACTTCAACAATCAAAAAACATTTACATTCCAAAATTCAAATATTTTAAATCTATTTAAGTAGCTATTCAAAAATTTTAAAAAGAGAAACTATTCCAACATAGATTCCTAAATCAAAATACTGTAGATACACTGTATGACAATTCAGGGCATTTTAAGAGTTACAGTTAGAAAATTAAAAATAAAAATCTGATAAACTTTCTAGTCCCAAGAATCATTACATTCTGATCTGAATTCCACACAAATTACAAACGCCTGCTGTGAATGGATTAATTATAATTCTTTACTTAAAGAAGAATGAGCTGAGTGTTTGAGACACATGATTCGGTGACAGTCAGATACCATTAAATGTGCCTCTACCCTGTTGAAAAATTCACCAACTGATGTCAGTCATCACACTTAGAATTTAAAATTTAAAAAAACCCCAAACCACTAAAACCAAAACAACAAAAGTAAACAAAAAAATGAATTAGTAAAGAATAAAGAAATAAAATGGAAAAAATTACAACATTCTATGAAAGCATTATCAGATGACAGTTTAAAAGGTTTTCCCTAACACTGGACTCTCTAAAATGTTGTTAAAAAACATGCCATACATGGCATCTGAATAATTTTGAACCGCGTACAATACACTGTATGTTTCTACTGAGAGATGAAAAACCTCTGTCTTCTAGTTGCCAGTGTATCTATTTAGCTCTTTACAAAATAAATTACAAGACGGTTTCAGTGAACGCTTCCCCCTCAGTCGTTACACTTGTGAAGTAACTTCTTATAAAAGATGTTCTTATAATAGCTATGGGTATTCTGTAAGAGATCTGATCTACCTGGACCCTTCCTCAAACACCCCACTACTACCTTGACCCATATACAACCCCAGCCTTGCAGGACTGTGCATTTCTCAGACCACTTTTATAGCAATATTTCCAAGTCCTAGGAAATAAGTAAAGAGCAAAACTGGGGAGATGGGTTTTGCAGTGCAAATATTGCTTTTGCAGGAACTATTTAGAGAAGAAAGGGAGTAAAACCAAACAGCCCTGCTCTTACAGCAAAACCAAACTTCTGCACTTTCAGTACGGCATTATTTCAGGGAAAGGACTGCTCTCAGAAAAAGAAAATATTAAAGAACTCCTGAGAAGCTTCAAGTCAGGGTGTAATCTGAGTAAAAGCAGTCAAAACACAGAAGAAAAATAAATGCTCAGATACAACTGAGAAGTTTCTGTACTTGAATATACATTCGCATAGAGCATCTCTGGAGCACCACTCTAAATTCGATGTTCTATCTTTTACAGACTAATATACTTATCTTGTATCTCAATATGCACCAAAAAAAAAGAGTCTACTTTGTATTAGGACATTCTTGTTTACCAATTCTTGTTTACCATTACTCAGAGTATTGACAGCCAGCCCAGTTCAAAACATGAGAAGGATGAAGATACAAAACACGTGAGCTGAACACATACATTGGTCTGTTGCCCCATTGACTTAAAAACAAGCTTGAAAAATTTTCATGTAGCTAAACATATGCTTGAGCACATGTAACCAGAATCATAGGAGTTGGTGCCTTTCCATGAGGTTTGATCCCATAGGCTTCACATGAGATTGAAGTGTAGGCTTATACTGATGGCTAAAGCACCATTTAACACACCCCAGACCAATAGACAGGATAGAAAAATAATATCCGTTGAACAGTGATAGCAAGAGAGAAGACTGAGTAAATGAGGAAGGAGGGAGAAATATCCTGGAGCGAGGAAGGAGGAGTATCTCTACTTGCATCTAAATTATCATTGCCTTTTCTGCAGTCCCATGGGCTGTTCATCAAAAATTATCAGCCTCTACTGTGTTAGCAAGAGATATAGTCTATCTCTTCATTTTACATGCATGCTCTTCTAGCATAAAACTGACTTACTCAGCTTGAGAAGAAATGGAATAAACTCTCAGAAAAGCCATTTCTTGCACATTTTGTATGGTGAGCTATCGTGGGATGTAAATATGCCACCTGGATGTAATCCACCTGGAACAGCACAGATGACAGAGGTCTCAGAACATACATACACTTCCCCCTTGCCTCTGACCCTCCAGCATTTTACCCAGACATTACATCTTCCTCAGCCTGAACCAGCCCTGACATCCATCTCCTCTGCACACCTCGCCTCAAAGTCTCTTATAACTTCTACACAGTTTTGTCCATCAATCAGTGGAAAGTGTGAGTCTCTCATTTTATAAGCAAGTTTACTACCACTCAATACTTTGCTCCCAATATTCAGCTCAGAGGCTGCTGTGCTCCCTCCCTGTCTCTTCAACTTTCACAAAAACATCCTTACCAGTGCCTGGTATTGCCCAGCTCCGTAAATACAGCTCCCAGAAGAAAGCCAAAGGCTTCACTTTTTCCTATCTGCTAATTTACTGGTGACTAATCTCATGAAGTCTAGCTTCAAAGATCCACAACACCCAAAGTCTTAGTCTTTAAATATTAAACTAAGTCTCAATTCAGAAACTGTCAGACTTTCAAGATTCCTACACAATGTATGCCTGCAACAGTTTTCATTAAAACATGATTAAGCTACATCAGATAAACTCGCCTGCCTGAAATTTGACATTTTGTTCCATTTTCAAGCAATTTTGCAGAAGCACATACGGGAAGGAAGGCAGGATGCAGATTCCAGATTTCTATTATTAATGAGGAAACTAATAATACATTTGTCCCATTAACTGTCAACTTGCCAGAACGCTGACAACTGTCAGCAGGGGAAGAATCCCGCAGAACACCTCAATTTCCTCTCACACATCGACTATTGTGCTTTTCCTTGAAAAAACCTTGCCTAAGCAAATTTCAATATATGCCAACCTTTTAGTGGTAGCCCATAATTATTCAAGATAAGGATACTCCAAAACTGAACCCTAAGATAGCATGGTGTGGTTTGGCATATAAAATTACTAATTCTTCAGATTGCCCTAAGTAGTATTTACCCAAGGAAGCACAACAAAAATGTTAGAAATGGAAGTAATACTAAATCCATACAGTGAAATTCCCCTCAGGGACCCGCAAGGCTGTGTATAAGTCTTAGTCTGTTTCCACTAAAAGCAACTAAAATTTAATAGTCCTGCAGGAGACTTAAGATGGTCAACAATTTCTACTCATCATTTCTTTTATACAGCCTGATAGTTTACATTGTAAAAGCACTAACATGGACACATTGAACTTGGAATTTCTTGAAAATACAAGTAGCATATAACTACGAAAGTAAATATTATGGCTAACCTTAAGAAGTATGGACATTTATGAAAATGTTTCATTGACGGCCCCTTCTCCTACTCCTCAAGTGAGTAACACTGACAATGAAGACTGACCAAATTTCTTCAACCAGCTTTAAATTAAGCATATTTAAAACAACTGTAAGATTTTAGAATCAAAGAAACCATATACAGCAATGTTTATATAAAAATACACAAACATCTGTTTAAAGAAAGGCATGTACCTTAGCACTTCTCAGCAAGACTGTTCTACATAAACTTGCTGATATCTGGGGGGGGGGGGNAGATAACGCTGTACTTTAATACTAATATCAATCTTTGTCTCTAATACAGAAAGCATTCAATTTTTTAATCAGCCATGGACAGCATACTTTAAAAAATGTTTCCCGTATAGCCTAAGGATATAAAGGATAGCTAATCCTTTGCTCACACAACTTTCACTTAAAAGTCCTACTGCAGATGAAGTAAAAGCCTTAGAAATGGCCAGGTGGAATTAAAAAACTTGCATTGCAACATTATATAAACAGTGGCAATATATTTGGTAAACTTGCCTTGGCAGAGTGTGTAAATTGATTTCTCTAGAAGGCAGAGTGATGTGTTGATGCTCATTCCAGACCCTGTTTTATTTAATGCTTTTTATGCTGATGATCTATTCCACTGGACAGTGCAATAAAGGGGCCTCCAAAGTAACAGAGCATCACCTCTAAACAGCACACTCCCAAACTGTAAATGAACTTGCCTGTTCGAACCAGAGCTGGCACCAGTGTGGCTCAGTGGAGGTTTCTGCAGAGCGTGCGGCACAGACATGGTTATCAGACCTGTACCCTCCGTGTCATTACGGCTGGATTTGGGCAATCTCACATTTTGCTTTTAAAACCAGTCCAGGCTCATCTGCACCAGGACTCCGAGAAGCTCAGCTGAAACAGCCAATTACAGGAACTTGCCCAACTCACAGGGGCCCTAAGTGTCATACGCCTGAGTTAACCACAGCAAGTTTATGTATCCACAATTAGAATTTAATTGGAAACTTGTGTGCTTTCAACTAGACATCTAAGTATTTACCTTCAGCACAGCACTACCACCAAATAATATTTTCTTGGCTACCACACCTGCTAGCCTTCACATCAACTAGAATACCAAGTCTGTCCTTTTTAAATCAGAGATCACTTTAGAAACAACATATAATTATGCATAATGTTACTTCTCTAACGAAGTGACCTGAATGCGTGCATTCCAGGCATACAGAGGAACACAAATGGAACAGGTTTTGTGGAAGAAAGGATCTCTCAATTTACATAAGAGCACAAAATATTTTATGACCTCTTCTGCACTTTTCCCACACTAGAGATAGTAACAAGTAACAGGAAAGCTTCACAGGTTACACTGCAAACTGACATAAAGCATACATTTGAGAGATGTCTCTTCCTTCAGACAGAGAACCCAAGAGATAATTGCCCCACTAAGGACATAGAAAAAGAATTGTTTAGAACACTGCCAGCTTAAAGGGTGGAGAAACATGCTCTGTACAGCTAAATTCTCCATGACTGCTCATTAATTGCTGTTTTATACCTTTACTAGACAACATAAAATTAAAATCCAGGATTCACCCCGTGTTATAGCACACAATACCTTACCCTCTAAGTATCTTTTTATGTAAGAAATTATATGCATTCAGTTTGTTCCTACTGCAGTGAAGTACAGACGAGAAGATATTTTCATACCCTAGTACCTTGAAATGTACTAAGATATAAGAAATGGCTTAGGTACAACACCAATACGAACCGAGACAGCCATGTCCCTAACACACACAGAGGACTGGGGGCTCCTGGGCACAACTGTTTTACAATTCAGGAAGATTACTACAGTAGCTGCTCAGAAGCCCAGTGACAAAAGATGAAGATAATGGCAGTAAAAGAGATGCAGAAATGGAAAAAGGTGATTTTAATATAAAGCAATTGCATACATTACTAGCAATTGCATACATACTAACACATTAATTAGTAATAATCAACATTATGACATAAGCTACATATCAATGATGATTCTGTAACTCCATTTAAAAGGGGATCTAATACTATTGAAATGAACATTCTGTAGGAATCCGTGGTTGACCTAGAGAAAGTCAACAGTATTTTGAATATATGCTAGATTGCTACTGAAAGAAAAACAAATGCACAGCGTACTTAAAGCTCTGGCATTAATGAATTTTATTTCTTTGTGAAAATACATTTCACACATAGCTGATTTGTATGCATGTTGTGTTTGTGAATGCTTGCCTAATTTTCAGCTGTCACATTTAAAGGCTTCTGGACATCTGCTAAATGGATACTGCAAATAGGGACCAGTTTTCAGATATTAATAAAAAAATGCTTCAAAGGCTCAAATTTAGGAAATGAAAGAACAAAAGCATTCTGTTTCCTAAAGGTAACTTCATAACTCATTCAGTTATTCACAAAAGTACTCATGGCTTTGGTAATCTTTCCATTGTCCATACTGCCCTTGAAATCCAAAGCTCTATGTCACAACACTTCCAGCTCTGTTAAATGCTAAAGCAGATAAGGAATTTGGAAAAAGGAGTTAACGTTAGCTGGATGAACACTGCAGCAAGATATTACTAGACCATTATAAATGCTAAAAATGTCTAAAAACCCTGAAACTTATTCTAAAATGAAATATTATCATTGTTGACTATAGGATTAATTTTACTAACATTTTGCATAGCTTTCAAATTCCGCCTTCACAAATCAGATGGTTTTAAGTTTAACAACTTCCACACAACTGCCTAAACTATTCAGAATGCTGACATGTGTTTAATGAGGTCTCTAGCTTGTGCGTAGTTGATATGGAAGTGCCTCGCACACCATCTAACGTATGTCTGCACTATAGGAGTCCTCTGTTTGGCCTTCGCCACTCACAGGAGGAGTGGCACAGCACAAAATTTAAAGGCTACAGCTTGATCTCAGGAGCTATTTTCTACAGGCAACTATTAAACAAAACCACAAATACACTGGAGTGATACTTACATACCACAGGTCTGAAGTGCAGTGTGGGTATATTTCCTAAAATAACAGTATATTTTAATGTATCTTTTGGCCACCAGAAAGTCAAACTTCACGAGTTACAGGTTCAGTAAAGTAAAGGTGGACACCAGATCTCAGTGTTCTTCCAGAAGAGAAATACTGAGGCAGGGGATACTTGCATAGACACAAGGGCACATTAAGATTTCAATGTTATGACTTGCCTACTGCTTTCAAGTTCAAACAGAGAAGGGTAAATCAGTTTGCCTGAAGACAAGGGATTTAAGATGCATTTGATTTTTTTAAAACTTTAGAACTGTTAGGTTTTCTTTTTTAACACTAATTTTCAGAGAAAATTCAAAGCCGATTTCTTTATTTTCAAGAGCCTGTTGAATATTTAACAATAAATAGATGGCTTGCTCCACTAAAGATGATAATTTCAGAAAAAGATGATAGGTTTGGTATAGAAAAATAAATCTGTTTAAGAAAAAAACTTATAACTATTCAATAGCAAAACAAAACTTAAGAGAATACAATATGGGCTGTTTGTATCAACTAATTACCTTAGTGGTTCAGCAAATATCCCTGACGGATTGATAAATCTCTTAAGAAGACTTGGAGCCCTTTCTGTTAAACTAACTCTGTTCTCAGTACATTTTACAGGAAACAACTATGCACAGCCCTAAATTAACAATGCATGAAGTCCATTAATACTAATGCAATCTTTCCAGTGATTTAATGTTGCAGTTTACAGGTTCATATAGGGCCTCTAACCTCATACCCCAGCCAGATCACATGATAACTTTTCTAGTCATCTAGAAAACCAGATATAGTTTTCTTGATATATTTCTGTCATCTCATCTGAATATTAAAACAGCAACTGCAATCTGAGGAATCTACTAAGAAAGGGAGGATATGCAGGGAAATTTTAAACTACTCCCTTCTCCACTCCAGCAGCCTTCTCTTGCCAATATTCACCTTATTAGAGTTCACATAAAAAGATCACCTAATTGAATGCAATTGCAATGAACTGAACTTAATTCTGCATTCCAAAAATCACTTGATGGGTGAACTTTTATTTGTAATGCTATTATGGTAGAATTTGAGGGGCAGAAAAGGAGAAAACTTCTTTGTAGAAACACAACCAGCAACTTTTTTTTTTTTAATTACTTTTAGTGAGCTTCTTGAAATTTAAATCTTTCCCAACCTAACATTTATACATTGTACAAACTTTAATGCCCAAGCCAGAAATTGTGCTATTCATTGAATAAAAATAACTCCAGTGTGTTATGGAAGGGGGCAGAATACTTCCGTAAAATTTCACATGTACTGAAAGTCAGTTTCCAACTCAGGGACAGACTAGGAGTTACTAAAATAAAATTTTAAAAATACATATACAGATAAGGATAGCAAACACCTGTTTCATTTTTCATCTTAATTAACAAACCTGCTCTGTCTTCTAGTCACTTCAGTCAGTGAATGCCCCCACAGAGGGGCCGTGGGAGCAGCTGTGGGTACACAGCCTGACCTCCAAGTCCCACCAGCACCTGGGAGCTTCCTTGTTTGCTTTGGAGGAAGGGAAGGGAGAGCAGAGTTACTGCTGGCAGCAAGTCAAGGTTTTCTCCAGGGAAGAGGAACACACTTATTTCCCAAGCAGAGCTCTTCAGTAGCAGCTGCTGGCAAATGCAGCCCCTTGAATGTTCCCTTTTTGTGCTCTTCCTTGACCTCTCTGGAACAAGGCAGTTTCACCGAGGCTGAGGACATGTTCTGCTGTGTCACTGAAGCTCGGACCCCCTAGAAATTATATTTGCAGGGTTAGTCATACAGGCAGGAACTTGAAGCTGGAATGTTCTCTAGCACTGTTCCTGTCGGACTTATCTGATCAATGCCATAGCGTCTCAGCTAGCGTCAGATGTTTCCACAAAGCAGCGCGTCATTTTGGGAACCTCATCCCAAATGTTTCACAAGCCACAATAAAATAGTAACACCAGGAATGAGCTCAAACAGATCATTTTCAATATTATGCACCAGTGCTTCAATTCCCTGCATCAAATTCTGTTCCAATACTAGGTAGCCAGAAATAGCAATCAGTCACGGGTTGCACCCATCAGTGCCAAAATGTTAACAGCTGACCTGAAACTGGGGAAATCTGGAGCTGGAGAAAGTCAGCAGCACTCAGTGATTTTTGTATTAGGCAACTGGAACCCAGGCTTTTCCACTGCCATGTTTCAAGTAACTTCAAAAGGTCTGATATAATGTCAGCAGTGACTAAGAATTCATAGGTTGTTTAACAGTAAGGAAGTGCTTACGACTGGTAGCAACAAAATGAAGACTGTAACTAGCAGAATATTTAGATACTGGCATTTGTCTGGAAATAGGCAGTGTAAGATCACATCCAAACACACAGAAAGCCACAAACCCAGTTCCTGTTGCTACACAGTGCTCCAGCGGAACCATTTCCTGGCGCTGCTCGGCCGGCTGGCATGGACAGAACCACCAAAGCTCCAGCAGCGATTTCACACACTGCTCCCCGTGGAGCACAGGGGAGGGCAACGTGTCCACTTCACATCACATTTTCCTCAGAAGCTCAAAGCATGCATTTAAATGCATACTAAGTATAAAACAGCTATATTTTCTGAAGTGGTTTAAGAAGACACTACTCAACGGGGGTCAGCAGCACCAACTTCAAACGCTGAACCCGCATTCACAACTTTTGAGTACCCTCTGTATAAAAATCAATATTAAACTGCTATGCACATTTCTAAAGAGAATTCTCATATTGTGAAATATCTCTTCCAAAACATTCAAAACAAGACAATCAATATAATTTCTGCTGCTTCTAAACCATTTGTTTTGTTTAATATCGAATGAAATTCATCTGAGAACTGAATTTATTACATCCAGATAAACACACCACATACCTTGCACAAGCAGCAAAATGAAGAATCAAGTAACAAATGCACACACAGTAAATTATTTACAACTGACATAAGTTTTGCAGTGATTCTCTTTCAAAACAGACACTTTTCTGCTTTTTATCAATAAAGTTCTTATTGAGAGGATTTCGCTTAATCTACCTTCCCACTCTTACACCTCAGTTTCTCTACACCCTAAAATATTATCACATAATGCCAGTCTACAAGCTATAGCCCTTCCACTACAAGAAAATACTAGCATATAACAGTCATTCACGAAGCGTTAAGGTATTGTTTGTTAATGGCAGAGAGACAATAAAAGAGATTGCCACAAAGCACAGGAAAAGAACCACACTGGACTGCACATTTCTATTTATCGTCTACACACTCATCTTACCTAAACCAGTCAGGTAACTGCCCTCGCCTCTGGTCTTTTAGTGCTACTCAGTTTTATCCACCCTCTATGGAAAGAGCTGGTCACAGAAGAGAATTATCCACAGACTTGTTGGTTTAGGCCCTGCCTGGCAATTAGGTAAAACACACGTTATAGACACCAGCAGCTCTAACTTTTTAACATGAGAAGCTGAAGTACGAAAAAATTAAAATTCAGAAAACAGAAGAATGAGAAGTCAAAAATATATAGCATGGTCTAAAAATCAGACTTCCAGTAGCCTGACTTCTTTCAGTAGGAAAGAAAGAAGCATAAGTGAATGCATGCTATCAGCTCCATGAAAATATGTGAATATTTGCTCTTGCTTATCTATCATTCCTTCAGTCATCTCCCTCTTCTCTAAGGAAGCAGGGAAGTCTGCCCATTTGTGGCAGAGCAGATGAAACCTCACACTTCATCATCTGTATTGCTTCATCATGTATGTTCTTCATCATCAGTATTAAACACTTGGTGCTATCCAGATTTCCTGGTTTCTGGAATGTATTTTTTTAAAAGGTACATATTCCGAACATGAAGCCATCTCCAGAGAGAGCCACCAACAGAAGCATTTAAAACATCCTGAAAACTGTAGTAAGAGTTAGGAAGTTTAAGATTTAACCGAACTTTATCTGAGGCTTAAAAGTTGATTTTGGTGATAGTAAAATCAGCCCCGGGTACCCAAGACAGCAGCACATACAACCTTCCAGCTCTTCTCATGGTCAAGTCAGCTCCTGTAACATGACCAGTAAATCAACATGTTACCTGAAATAAAAGCCCTCAAAACCAAAAGTAGTTTAGAGAGGGGATATTGCTTTATTCGACGACAGGTGCTAGGGGGAAAACCCACAAATCTAGCACACCTTACTGGGGTATTCACCCATTATTTATACACAAAATATTCTCATTATCCTGCCTACCTAATACATAACTCCACCTAGGCTTACATACTCATTAGAATGACCGAATACCCTTTTTGCACATGCGTATCCAATTTTGCCGTGCCGGCAGAACACTTCTGCACAAGCGTGAGCATCTTGGTGGTCATTTGGGTAAGGAGACCCTTCCTTCACATTATCCTTTTAAGGTATTGAGTCATCTCAGGACAGTAAAAGTTTGTGTAAGTTTGACAACTTCATGAAGATAATAAGGATGTTCTTTGAAGCAGCCATAACTCTAACCTAATTGGTATAGGAGTACATACCTGATGTATAGAAGAACCTTGAAGTGATTAACTACTTCTGGTTGCCTTCCCATTATTACTATCCGTAACATCAGCTCAGTGACTATCTATTTTTTTTGTACCCAGCAAGAAGGTCAGTAATTAGCTATTTTCTCACACAATAAGAAGGTTAGTAAGAAACAGTCATTTTAGAAATAAACAAAGCAGAGGCCTGTCTTTGGTAACAAACACAGCTTCTCTGGAATACCAGTGCAGCCCCTCTCTCTGGGAAGCCCCCATCGGTGGCCAATAGCACTTACTTAACATACATATCCTCACCAAGTGATAAATCATTTCTGATCAATGTCTTCCTTCCTCTTTAAAATAGATTTTAGATTCACGTGCCAGATAGACTGCACCACGCAATATTAAACAGTCTGTAAACTGAAGATTCTCACCCTACTTTTCCTCTCTATTTTCTTTCATGGACTCCTGAACTGTGACTTTATTTAATCACAAAAAAAATTTAATAGGTAGCATTTTTCCAGAACAAGCATTCTCAGAATGAAAAGTGCTACATCTACAAAAAAAACCCTGTCACTCTGCTGTTCTGCATTTCATAGGAGTGTATCTCTACAGCTTCTTCAGTGTAATGTCACATGAAGCTCCACTACAGATGGTTCCATGATGAATCCTATTATCACAATATATGAAGTAACACTTTGCCAACTGTCTCTTGCAGGTCAGTTTTGCCACAGAAATCATAAACCAGAAATGGCTCCATCTAAAGAAAACTTGTGTAATTCTACAGTTTAGCAAAGAAGCTGTTATAACAGCAGATTAAAAGACTATTCTTAGCAAAACTCTCTTTTTCAGAAATAATAGGATAAGGCAAAGATCTTCCAATTCCTTAATCCCTTTTCAAATAAAAGATTATACAAAAGGACAGTAGATGGGGAGAAAATAAAGATTTTTTTTAAAGACCTAAAATATTCAGGTTTATGGTAGGGCATTACGTGTCACTCCATTTTTTTTTTTTTTTATCAATGTTCTTCAAATCTGAAATCCGTGAAAATTTAGTGAAGGAAGGCTTCAAAGAGCTGTCCCATTTTAAGTACGCAATTCAATTGCGTCAGAAATGAAATCTGAATGCATACAGCTGGACCCAGAAAACAGGTTAAAAATCTCACTTAAACTATAATCTTGCCAATTGACTGGGACCAGCACATTCAAGGGGACGCTTTCCCATATTGCTTTATATACCTCCCTTTTCTGCAGAATCATATGCCACAGCCCATTCAACTTATTCAGGTACTTGGATACGCTTAACCATAACCTAACTTGAAATTCAGGAAAAGAGAATAAATTTTTTATCCTGGCACTATACGTTTCAGCTACCTACCTAAGGGATTGTTAATTCTAACCATACCACAAAAATCTGCCTGCTTATGCTACTTCTCTGCCCATCAAATGACCGCTGGCAAAGGAGTAATATAGAATAAATAGGCAAACCATCAGCAAAGTAAATCAGTAAATATGACTCAGAGTGCTTCAATGAGATCTGCACAAGGTTAGAAGCAAAATCCCATTCCAGGATTACTCTAGGGTAGGAGGAAACACTTTTTCTTTAACCTCTTCTTGTAGGGGAAGATGAAGCATATGGAAGATAAATGTTTCAGCAGAAGAAACAGATCAAAAGATTTTCTAACTCTTTTAAAGGACACAGGAAAACAAAAGATGCCAAGTGACCTAAAATACTCGTTAAATATCAGAGATGAAGAGGACAGTAGCTACAGAACAAGAGAAGAAGCAAGGAGTTGCAAAACAGCTCGGAAAAAGAAGTTTTCAGAATGTTTTAAAACTACATTAAAGAATCACATCAGTAGTTCCACAAAAAATAAATAAATCTTAAAACATTTTAACTTTAAATCCCAGTTACAAAAACTTAGAATCCAATTATAAATGTGCTACTTTCTCTAATTCATGCATTTATCTGTTAAGTACAAGCAGATTAATGTGCTATGAAATCCTGTCTAAAGTATTTGGCATAAAATACCTCAGTAATAAGAGCTTTAGAATGGAACAAAAACCTCCAAAACATATTACAACCTAAGCACTGACAATTCCTTCCCAGATATCTCCTGTAATGCAGTACAGTACTTTGCACAACAATTCACTGGGAGTGGGGTGGGAAGGAAGGCAGTAGTCTCAAAATAAAGGCTTTACTTTCTAGGTAGTTTGTAGGAAACTACACTAATCTATGGGATTCATTACTAATAGCAATAGTTTGCTCTGTTGTCCCATTTCTCTTAGACTTCAGCAGTGCCTGATGCTCTGACCTAGCAGAAAAAAAAAAAAAAAATCCTAAAACAGAAGGTTTGAGAAGAGTTTGAGAATTCCCATTCTTTAAAAAAAAACCCTTCAGAAGCACGGCTGCGCACGGGATGCTACTGCTAGTGGCTATGCACATGAAGGGTTGTGATGTGAAATTTTCTGAAGAAAACTAAGAAGAAAGAATTCAAATAAACTAAAAGAGGGGCAGAATAAAGTAGCTCTAGTCACATTAGGATTTTCCAACTTCCCCACAACGCCACGCTAGTATTAATGAAACCCTTTTATGTCCAACATAATCTTATTAGAAACTGAACTGTCTTTCTTTTCCCCATCTCGATATATAAGTGGCACAAGATTCTTGCAATGCTTCAATTTAAAAAATAGCAAAATAAACCCTAGTTATTGTTGGAACAAGGAGTTTTGCATTGCAGCAACCGTGCAAATGAGAGTCACTCCCTGTTGGAAGGCTTCACTGCTCATTAAATGAACCCCTGCCGAGCACAAGGACCTTTCGCTACTATGTATCTCCTGAGTATTCACTTTTGGCACTAAATGAAACTGAGCCCACACCTTTCTAATAAATCTTTTTAGGATATCATGTTACTACCCTTCCTACTTTGAAGGTGACCAAGATGTTTCTCACCATCCAAAACATTCACAGTGAACAACCAAGAATTTATTAAGATTTATGCTTATCAGTACGTCAACCATAGCATTCATTTTTACTGGTTCCATAGTAAAACTTAAAATTGGGACTACAGATTAAAAACTATGTTTGTACTTTGATACTCAAGATCCTGCATGTAAGCATCATACCTACTGTTAACCTTGCTCCGACATCAACATCGGTGTTAAAGCTGTTAAAGAATACACCTAGGGCTTGCAAGGATGTGCCATCCCCAACATCAGGTTCCCCACACAACTCCAAGACAGACCCACATGAGCAGCTGTATACATGTATTTAATTGAGTACAGGTTCAAACCCCAGGACAACTGCTTTGCTAAGGTACCAAACAGTCGCTCTGGGTTGTAACTCTCTATTCTGCTCACCTTCCTTTCCCGAAGGTTTCCGATTAACTTTACTAAATGCACAAGCGTGAAAGAATTAACAGAAACAAATGAGCTGCAGGATGCTGCCTTCTCAAGGCAGCATAAGCACAAAGGACAACAGCATAGAAAGATTTACGGATCTGCCATGGCTCTTTTTCTTTCTCCCAGATGCTATTAGCTCTCCCATCTCTCTGCAGTCATGACCTGCTATTGTGATCAACTGGAAATCAGAGCTGGTTTGCTCCCTGAAGCCATGTTCTGGAGTAACCACACTCCAGCTAAGCATAAGGAACCATCACCCACCCAGCAGAAGACCAAAGCCTTGCAGAAGCAGCTGCCAACATGCTCCTCCGCCACAGAAAGCAAGACCTGGACAAACTTCAGCTGGCTACCAGGCTGCTCCTTTGGAGATGGGTTTTTACATTCATCACAGTGATCACAGGCATGATAGCTACTGTAACCTTTTTTTCTTTTTTGTCCTTTATGCTAGCCTGCAAGCACTTCTGGCCTAGTCAACTGGAAAGTTCAATGCAGGGCAGAAAAATGCCAGTATTGCCACTAGCAGACTTGAATGAAGATGCTTATCACATCTCATTACTTTTCCCTCCGCAACTTCTAAACGCAGTTCTGAGCAGCCTTGTTTATCTACATCACTGTGCCTTTCTTTTGCCAACTTCCTCCAGCTAGTTTGAAAATAAAATTTAAAAAATCTGTGAACAGCAGAACCATAATATGGCTTGAAAGCAACCTCTGGAGATGATCTGCCTGCTCAAAACAGGTAGAACTTCAAATTTGTATTCATATCAGGCTGCTCTGGACCTTGTCCAATTGACAGTCTCCATGGATGGAGATTCTGTGGCCGCTCCAGACTCTTGGTGCAGCACTCGCCCACTCCCATGCATCAAGACATCATGTCCTACTGAAATTTTCATTCTTATGTCTTGTGCCCATTGACTCATCTTTTCATTGCACACTTCTGAGATTAAAGTGGCTCCATCATCTTTACAACCCCTTACTTAAAGATGGCTAAATACAGCAATTACATTTTCCATTAGCCTTTTCTTCCTCAGGTTGCAAACCCAGTCTTTCCTCCAGCCGCCAAATGATCTGAGTGGACAGTGCTGGACTCCCTCTAGTTTGCCTCTCTCACACAAGCTGTGGATGTGTGTGATCTACTGTGCAACACTGCAGCTGGAGCTCCACAGCTGCCCCACAGATGGGAACAGTTCCTCCCCACACCTGCTGGGCAGGCTCTTTCTAACACAGCCCGGTAATTAGCCTTGAGGGTGACAGAGACACACTGCTGACTCCTGGGTCAGCTTCTCATTCATCAGAAGCTCCAGGTCCTCTTCTGCAAGAGTTGCTGTCCAGTCAGCGGCTCCCAGCAATTGACAGCAGAAGAATCATTTTCATTTTATGTGCCTATGTGCATAGGGACACACACACTTACAGAGCAGGCCATTTCCCTGACTTTGAGAGCACAGTGAGAAATATAGCACCTGATGTTCATTCTTCTTATTTCACAACAATCAGAACACCAGAGTGGAGGCAGTTCAGGTTTTGTTCAGCGGATTAAGGTACGAGGTAAATGTTTGAATGGACACAGACTACAATGATGGGAACACACATTTTAGCCGTAAATATTGAGTCAAGACGTTTTCTTGCACACTTTTAAGATCTATAGTAAAAAAAAAAAGCTTGGTATGTCAATAGTATTAGATAATGGGAGGTTGCCAAGGATTTTTGGGTTGTTATTTTAAATACTAAAAATCAATAATTACAGTGAATAAGCTATCCAGCAGCACTGTAGAATTAATGTTTGCCCTTTTGATTTATTTTAAGTGTAAGCACATATGAGCACATGTACATTATTTGCTTTGTTTGCAACACAAATGACCTTTAATTTAAAGTATATTTTCTGCCAGTCACCACTTTAGCATTAGCCTACAATATCCAACTGAGAATGATTAATAAGCATCCTGTCTGTTCACATATCAAGCAGCATTTATCCAACAATAAAAGTGACAATATGGGCAACAACGATAAGGTTTATTTTAGTACCAACCTTACAAGCAATCAATTTGGACAGAAAAAGAACCAAGGATTAGTTTTTAATCACATAGAGGAAAAAAGCATCTAAAGTTAAGAAGAAATGTTTTGCTTTCAATTATAAGCTTGGTACACACCAAGATCATTATCTCTTCATACACAAATCAAAGAAAAATGCAGGTCTTAGAAAACCTTACAAAAATATTTTACAAAATAAGTAACAGTCTAGGTAACAGTACTGTATAAGCAGCTGGTTGGGCAGTTCTCCATGCCGGTCTGATTCAGCCTCAGTAACAGATCTCTTTCTCACAGTTTGATGCACAGTCTCTTGGAGCTCACACCCAAAGACTTTGTAGAAGCTAGAGCAGAAGCAAACTGCTATTCAGGACTGGCTGTATGATCAGCTGGGGTGTTCCTTATGCTACACAGAATGGAAGAGTCTTCCAGCTCACAAAAGGAGGCTCGCTACCACGTGCTTGGTGTGTTCCTTGAGCTCACACACCAAAGCTTGCATCAAGGAAATCTTAAATTACATTTTAAAAGCATCTAGCAATTCCGGTTGGTTTTGATTTTGTTTTCCGTGACTTAATTCCTCAAATTCAAGTATTAGTCTCCCTTAATCAAAGGTTATACCATGCATAGCAACACTTACTGCTATTTAATTCCCATGAATTTCAAGTCAACTTACTGGCAACATATTCCACCCATCACACAAGTCATCATGACTTTCTCAGCATCATCTTCAAATTCTTCTAAGACAGTGTATTTCTTTAAAAAGTCACCATTCACTAAGAAGGCTACTGTTTTGCCACAGGACAAACCTGTAATACTAATAAAATTCCCTTAGTATTTGATAAATACCAACAACTTGGGAAACCACTCAGTGACCTACATCTGCAGTCCCATGTTTTGAATAAGAGCTGGGACAGAGTAGAGTATTTCAAGCTTTTTTTCCTGAAGGCTTCTTGTATTACTAAGGTATAAGCAGCTGTGAAAAGCTACAGTAAAGGAAGTTTTGAACACAGCTGCCCCTACCAAATAAAATAACTTAAAAGATAAATGCTGCATAATTTTGAAGTGTCATAGAAAAATAAATAAGCATTTGCATTCCTACACGTAAAATACAGTCCTAAAATAGTTAATATTTTTTTCTTCACAAGCACAGCATTTAAAGAAAGCAGAAAACACAAACAGTTATCAGCACTGTGAGGATGCACCTTCTGGCTCACAGTCCAAAAATGTCCAGTTTTATCTAAGGGCCCCTATTAATATGACACATACACTTAGAAATAACTCATACAGCTAGGTGTGGAAGAGGTTGTCCATCCACACAAAGTTAATGACTCATAACTTCTAGATCAACATTCATTACCAAATGGGTACTTATCCCAAATTCGTTTTGGGCTCTACAGTGCATGCAAGAAACCAAAATAATTATCTTGTTCAGAATGCTTTTCAGTAACAGCAGCTGAAGACCAAATCTGAAAGCAGATCTTTAAACAAGCACTTCTCAATGTACAAGAGGTTTGCTCATCTCCATCACTTTAGTCTTCCAGCAAACACTACTTGATCTGTGAATACCTTTGTGCATATGCATGACCAATAGCAAGCCGCACCTAAGCAACTTCCATCTTCCAACCTTGCAATGGCATAGCTGTTTGTTCAGACACATAAGGGAATTCATCAGGCTGAAAAATAGTCCAAAAGGAAGATTTTTTTTTTTTTTTTATCTGGATCAGTTGCCTTCTTGATCTATTTTGCCTCACAGCAGCTGGCAAGAAAGAACAGCAGGTAAGAGAAACTGCTTAAGCAAGGCAGCCACTGAACGTGGAACCATGCTGTGATGTTATAGAAATATAAACACAATTGCTCCGAAAACTCAATGACTATCGGCCAAGTATCTTTCACTGACACTACAGTCATCACTGTTAAAAAGTATGAGTATTGCTGTATTTTCATTTAAATATACGTTGTAATGAAGCAACAAATGTCTCTTTAAGTATAGCTCATCTTTTCATGAGGATAGCCAGAAAGGGCCTTTATCAAATTTAGAGGTGAATTTCCATCTCCATTTAAACAAGGGGATTCTTGAAAGATTTGAAAACTACATGTTCAGATTCTTAAATCAAAGTAAAAATTGTTTTTCAGAATCCATGGCCAAACTAGTGAATTTCACAACAAG
Source organism: Rhinoptilus africanus (assembly GCA_013400135.1). Classification (NCBI taxonomy): domain Eukaryota; kingdom Metazoa; phylum Chordata; class Aves; order Charadriiformes; family Glareolidae; genus Rhinoptilus; species Rhinoptilus africanus. The sequence goes on from VXBO01010503.1 coordinate 1,366,480, forward strand.
GAAACAACCTAAGTAGTCTCAACTGAATTTCTGAAGAGCTTTCAAAAGCCAAGGGATCTTTCTGTAACATAAACAGAAGCCTGTTTCTGCAAGTTTTGAATAAAAGAGTAAGAGTTTTGTTTGGTTTTGGTTTTTTTTTTTCAAGGAAATATTTACAGCAATAAAATACAGCAATAAAATACATTTGGTCTTTATTTAAAAACCTAGGATCAAAACCAGATTGGTCTAATTTCTCAAGTGATACAGCAATGAACATATATATATATACATATATAAAATGTATAGTAAAACTATATAAACACAGAGCACTTTTTTTTTTCCAAGGGAGGGATAGGAGGGGAAATGATGTTTAAGCAATAGCATACCATACTTTTCATCAGACTATCAAGAAGGACATTTGTATTTGTCCAGAATACTGCATCAATCCTCAGAAACGAGGAGCTGCGCATGTACTTTCTATGCATCTTTTAAACAATAAGCATTCAAACAATTTAGGCAGTTAAGGAAGGATAAAAAAGAAACCAAAAACAAATACACAGTGAACAAATAACCACCTAGTATTACCATCTCAAATACTATCCCATTAGCTCATGGTTAAAAAAAATAAACAAACGGAACATGAAATAAACACATCAATTTCAGGTAAGTAGCAGGGAGAAAGTAAATTCAGTTGTTAAAGCCCCCCAAAATGTGTTTATTCCCTAACATTTGCATAACAATTCACCAACATAATGTTTACCTAAAGCCTTTACAAAGGAGGTTATACCTTTGCACCTTTAAAGCCAGCAAAGGCCTTGGTCCCTACAGAGCAGGGCTAAAAGTTAAAACACAAAAACCACACACAAAAGGCAATTCTACCTCTGCAAAGAACAAGTAGGCCAAAACTATAGGACTTAGAACCACATTAGATCATCTTATTAATGTTTCTAACCTAGAAATCTCCATGAAGCATATGGTAGCCCACAAGATTACTTTGAATGCTTATACGAGCCAATAGTCCAAAAAGCTTGGGAACTTCTGCACTGGAAGACACCCTTAAAATTCCTTTTCAGAGCGATGGCAAACAACTTCATACCCTCCTTGCAACTCTGAATTAGTCTCGTTCAGCAACTGTTTCTCTCTCTCTTCTCCTATCATTCTTTTGCCCAGCTCTGGCCCTGAAAGCTGTCAAGATCTGATGGGACACCTGCAACTAATCTGGTCCCTGCACTGGCATCACCCGTTCTGCAGAACTGCACACCTGCCTCCCACTACCACACTACTCTGTGTTACACCTCTTTGAACCAAGTGGGGAAAAAGGACAAGATGGCTGTCCCCACAGACTGAGATCAAAGCAGGGGACTATCTGAAAGTCAACATATTTTTCTTAACTGCTGTTGAAGAATTAAGAGTTTCCCTTCGTTATATACAAGGAATGCTCAAGTCAGTCAGGGAACTGACTTCGACAACACCCTGAACCAGGTTTGGCCCAGTTCTTCTTCATGTTACAGTTCAAACCATTTCCAAGTTATCTAATACACTGATACACCTGCAAACATGCAACGATGCACACAACATACTGTTCTGCCCTAGAAGTGCATGTGTTGGCACCTCCAGAAGTGAGGCAAGGTCTCATGTGACAATCACTGGTTAAGTCTCCACACCTGCAGGTGAAGCCCAGCTGGGAGGAGAAGCTTGCTCAGCCCCACATGCACATGCCCAGGGGCAAGCAATACTTTCCTTACCCCAACAAGCATAACACCCTTTGTGTTTCTATTATCAGATAGGCCTAAAGCATGTAGGATGTTTCCATTATCTGAAGGGCTTCCGAAAGCCCGTTCTGTACAACAAGGAAAAAACATTATTGTAGCTGAGAGGAAGGGGAGGAATTAATAATCAAGTGGGATTTTGTATTTGTAGGTTATTATCAGTGCTCAGGTCAAACTTAACTGATGGAACCACTCCAGCAGAAAGGCATAAAGAAACGGGCGTTGGGAAGTAAAACTGGATGCTGTTAAACGACAGAGAAGGCAAAGAGCAAAGGAAATTCTGCAGAGACTGCTCGCTCCTTTTGCGAGAAATACAAGAACAAAACCGCAAACGAATCAAAGACATTGCCGGACTCCCCCAAGCCCCCGGAGCAGCTGCATGATCCCAGAGGAGCATTTCTGGCTCCAAGAGACATTTTTAAGAGCAAGGTCACGGGAGTTGACAACGGCGGTGGCTCCCTCCCTGGAAGGGCTGCGTTCCCACCTCCCCGACCGCAGACCCTTCCTCCCCGGGGAGCGGCGGGCCCGGCCCGGCCGGGTGCCCCCGCTCCCGCAGGGANCATCGCTGTGGCTGCTCCGCACCCTTTTCCCTGGAGCGGTTCCTTTCCTGGATCGCCCCCTCAGCCAGGCCTCCCCTCCTGCTTGCAGAATAAACGTGCGTTTTTCCCGTCTTTGCCTTCACGCTCTCCGCCAGCGCTTTGGCT